>JAPJNL010000003.1:3600000-3921554 GCA_030035635.1 Penicillium parvum
GGGTATTAACATTATACTGTATGTAAAAGTCGTGGCACTCTATGTTGTATGGGTCATGCAGATCAAGCGAACTCGGCGTCGGCGCGGAATTCGAACATCCTCGAGCTTTCCAGCAATACGAAGGACTCGTACCGCAGGCCGCGCTCTTTGTCGTCCCGTTCTGACCACGGGTCCACCGTGCTGTTCCACACCCGGCCGTACCCGTCAAACAGCTGCCGCCAGTAGCATGCTTCGGCGGCGGGTGTCAGGTAGCGCTCACGGAAGGTCTTGACGCTGTTGTTGGCGATGCGGCGGGCGGCTTCGGTGTCAGAGACGAGGGGCTCGATCTTGTCGGAGAGATCGCTGAAGTCGCGCTCGACTTCAATGTAGTTTTGGTTGGGGCCGGAGGAGACGAGGAGGTAGTGGTGGTGTTGGATGTATTGGAGTTTGTGGGCGACGATCACGGAGTTGCAGGCCTGGCGGTATTTGAGGGAAGCTGAGTATGAACGTCCTGCAGAACTGTCAGTCGTTGCTAATATGAACGTAGGAAAAGTCGGCATACCTTCGACGTGGGCAATGAACATATACTCGCAATGCTCCTCCATCTTGAGCACATTCTCGCCGGTGGCCCAATCGACCTGCTTCACATCGCCCCAAGATTTATCTCGAGCGGCATCCATCAAGGCCCGACGCAGCTTCGGTGCAAAACTAGGCTTGCCACGCCAAACCAGCTGGGGTTTCTTCTCTTCCCACGGGATATCCATACGCTTGATACGATCGACGACTTGGTCATACGGACCAATGTAGTTGTTGGGGTTATCCCAGGCCCAGAAGCTAAAGTCCGGCATGAGCCAGACCCCTTCTTCTGTCGAGGTACGCGCAAAAACCCAGACAGGGTGCTCTGCGCTAGTCACGTCCTCCACCTTGTCCTCCACCGAAAACACAAACTCGATGTCGCGGCGTGAGACACGATCCCGATCGGCGGCCAGCGCGCGATGAATCGAGCTCAGCACCCCGAGGATCTTCCGCCGGTGATCTTCGCCCATAGCGCGGGCAGCAACCACATGCAGATGGCCCTGTGAGATGAAAACACGCGCCATACCAGGTAAGATGGTAATGGCATCGAGATCCTCCGTCACAAGACCGCCAAGCGAGCGCCAGTATTGTTCGCCGCGTGCGACATCCTCGAACAGTCCCGGGAAGGCTGCCTGGCATTGCAACTGGTCGAGAGCTTCATTGCGGGCATCGCGGGGGTATTCGAATTTCCAGTTGGAGGAGGAGGGGAGGTGGAGACCCGTTCCGGAGCAGGAGAGGCAGGTCGAGCATTCGAAGGTGGTGGAGGTCTGGCAGGCACAGTGGCCGGCGGGGATCAACTGGGTGAGGATGGGGTGGATGTAGTCGCGGTCGGAGTTCATGCCATACCAAATGGCGAGGATGGCGCTGCAGGCGAGACAGGCAATGAGGCAGAGAAGCGACAGGCCGCGTCGCGGGCGTAACCAGGGAAACGAGGGCATCACGGCGGTAACATTGCTGTAGGCAAGGGATGTGGGATGAGAACAAGAAGAAGTGGGAGAGGAAAGAAAGGAGAGACGGGGTGGAAAAGTGGGTGAGAAAAGAGTCGTAGGCTGAAACGAAGCGACGAGGGCAAAGTTGAAGTGGAGTGACGAGGATCGACGAGAGGGAGACTGTCATTGGAGAGCCTCAGGTTTTCAGGGACGGCGTAGCTGGTGGGGCCGCTGGCGTCATTTGGGTGGATTTTAAGTGTGGCGGCAACTTTATTACTTTATTATGTATATCATAGACATAGATATAGCATAGATAGTTATATCATAGAGAATAATAGTCAATTCATAGACATTGAGATCTATAGGATTTACCTAGTATACGGAGTATCTGTTTGCTAAGTACATGTACAACCTTAGAGCGAGGCTTAGTGCTGCCAAGCCAGCCTTGCGCCCCACGAGGTGTTCTTAGATCTCAGCGGTATAGTCGAGTCCCTGGATATTTGTTAGTTTAACAGACGAGGATATCAGAGGATCTACCACGAGGACACATGAGAGACCCTGAGACCCGAATTATCAAGATTGCTAGTTTTCCTAGTCTCAGCCATAGTAGTACAACAACAGAGGAGTTTTTTTAGCCCCCACTACATTCCCTTAGCTCAACACGAGCCCCGTTGATGTCTCGGATCTACTGGTCTATTTGAGTATCGGGAGACCCAGAGAGGTTTAGCAAGCCAAGAAGAGGCAAAGAACATGGCATTCCCTGCTCGGACTCCATTCTAACAATGACACCATACAGACCAACCTCACAACGCCCGCTATGCATTCGCCCAACATGATTCTATTGCCGTGATTGACTCCGATGAGAACGCCCCCCACGACTCCGTGCGGGACTCCCATCGATTTCCATATCGGGGCTCGCTGGAACAGCCGCCCGCCGTTGTCGACCTTGCCGCACTCGACCCAAAGCCCGCCGGAGCAGTCCATCCGCCTCCTCGTCTAACCCAGTCTCAATCTGCTCTTCAAGCGTCTCGTCCAGCGTCGTCTCGGGAGTAGCCGCGTGAGTGACCTCGTCTGTCCAGGCCTCAGGATGTGGCTCAGGACGTGCACGACGCCGGGGAACTTCGTCAGGTGTAGGTCGATCTTTGCTTCGGATCTCGCGAGATCGTGTAGAACTTCGGCTTTGGGACTTTTCCACGGCTTGGCGATCACGTTCCCGGCCCTCCATGGCCCAAAGTTCGAGCGCGCGGTTCAGAAGGGTCCCTGCAACACCGGCTCCACCTGCCGCATCGCCGCCCCCACTGGCCCCCAAGACTCGAACAGCCTCGTGTAGAGTGGTCACGGCTTCGGTGGTGCGACCGAGCTCCAGTAGCACCAGACCACGCGATGTATGCAACGACCCGATCAGCCCTCGGTCTTCGTATCCTCCAACCCCAGACGCTGTGGCCACTGCGGTAGAGCCGCCTGCACCACCACCCAGGAATGGAGAGTATCCCATGCTGGTGCCCCCAGCTCCGATCCGAAGACACTCGTCGAATTCTCGAAGGGATTCTGGGAAGCGGCCCAGGCGGCGCAATGCATGACCCAGATTGGCGCGAGTGGCGACCCAGGCACCCGGCTCGCAGTGAAGAGATGCAGCAAGTATCAAGGCTTGTCGGAACAATTCCACTGCTGCAGAGAGATTGTTTTGGTGGTAGCAGACAACCCCAAGCTCGTTGAGGACAAGAGGATCCCCACCTAACGGGGATGATGACAATATGGGAGGCAGGCTAGGCGTTGACCCAGGGACAGCGCCGGTCGACATGGCGTACGCTGCACAGAGATACTCATGCGCCAAAGACATGTTGTTTAGTGCAAGATGCTGCATTCCCAAAAACAGCTGCGGCAGATGGCTCCCTTGGAACAAGCGCGCAGCAGTACTGTAGGCGGCAATAGCCTGATCATGCTCGCCCTCGGCAGCAAATGTGTGGGCAAACCCAATCCAGGCGGGCGCCGAGTGAGGGTCCAATAAAGATGCCTTGGAGAAGAATCGCCGAGCTTCGGCGATCTTTGACACTGCAAGGTAGTAGACGCCAATAGCCAAGTATGTATATGGCTCCTCTGGGGCGTGGTCGGCCAACATATGAGAGAGCAGGAAAAGAGCATTAGTGGCCCCGGTTTCGTATAGACAAGCCAAGTGGAGAGGATAGACTGCTGGAGCGTGACCAAGGTGATTGTGTGCAGAAATACTAGGGCCGTTGTTGGTAGTCAAATCGGTCGACTGGGAGGTAGAAAGGATGGAAGAGGTCAGCTCAAGAGCTTCCGCAAACCGACATTGTGTGTAGAGTGCTTCAGCGCGCGACAGGAGAATGTCTGGGTTTTCGGCAAGGTTGTAATGTGTCGAGAGCGTCTCAGTCGCGTCGCTCAGGATAGCTGGTGAAGAGTATTTGGACAGTCGGGTCGTGTAGAGCATCTTGGTGAAGTGCGCAGCTTCTTGAGCGATTGAAGGGTCCGGTGAGGTAATCGAGTCGAAGTCCAGGGATTCAAGGAATTCAAGCTCCTCAGTAGGCGACATGAGCGAGTTCTGCATGAGTTGGTCGAACGCTTCGAAGCACTGCACATCAATCCGCACGGCATCCTTGTAGCAGTCACGGGCCCGGTCAAATGCATTCTGCTTTGCAAAGCAAAGACCCCTCAAATAACACATGGCCGCCTCGAAGCGAATGTTGTTGGAGTCCTCCCTCTCACGATCCTCCCCTCGCTCGTTACGCGCACTCTTCCCATTCCGCAAGGTTACATGGCTCTGCCCGTTCAGATGTTGGATCTTGCGCCGGCTATTGTTGTTTCGGATCAAATCGGTAGGGTTATGCTCTCCCAGTATCGACAGGGCCTGCTCAAATTGATTCTGTTTGATGTAGCAGTGGGCTGCAAGGTATCGACAGGCAGTACTTCGCGAAACAAGGTCTTTGCGCGACAACAGGGCCAAGGCGCGTGTGAAGTTGTTATTTGAAAAATGTACTTGTGCGAGCCAAAACGCGTCCGAGTCACTATCTTGATGTGGCTAATTAGCGACAATCTTGCATTTGGCTGTAACAAAATACATACTGGTGAGGGCAAGGACCTTGTCGCCAATGTAAATCGCAGAGTCGTGCTGCCCGCGATTCAACGCGTCCTGTCGCCAGGAGCGCAAGTATCTTTCCATATCCGCTGCTAATCGGACACGCCGGACCAGGGGCTAAGGCGTCAGGACGCAGGCATGAACATCGACAGTCCACCCTCCAAGAATCCACTAGTCAAGCACCGCAGTGCTCGCATGAGCGGGTCGCGAAGCCTGTAGGCAAGTAATGACCCGTGCACAGGGTCTCAAGACTTCGGGTAGGTGAAACTTCGACAGGATGTTTTGTAGGTGCAAGGGACGACGGTGCATAGCCAGTCAAGAACCAGCAATTCCACAATAAGGTCAAATAGAGTGTCGCTGCCCTCCGACGCTCGAAAGCTGTATATCTCCACGTGACTGCGGCACAAACAACACAGCATCACCTGATCTGCTGTCACGTGGTGATACCAGTATTGATCGCGATTCCGCCACTTGAACCTCCTTTCTTTGACTTTCTTTGACATCTAACATACCTTCCCTCACTTATCCTTTCTTGCCGCCAAAATGTCTGAGAGAAAGGTATTGACCAAGTACTATCCGCCCGACTTTGATCCCTCGGCGATCGGGCGGACGCCCAAGCACCTCCGCCAAAAAGGTCCAAAGGTGATCACTGTCCGTCTGATGGCCCCGTTCTCCATGAAATGCACCAACTGCGGCGAATACATCTACCGAGGACGCAAATTCAATGCGCGCAAGCAGACACTCGAAGAACGCTACCTCTCCATCCCAATCTACCGCTTCTACATCCGATGCACACGATGCAGCGGCGAGATCACCTTCCGCACGGATCCCAAGAACATGGACTACGAGTGCGAAAAGGGCGCCAAGCGAAACTTTGAGCCGTGGCGGGACTCCAAGGATGAAAAGTACAATGAGACGGAGCAGGAGACGCTTGATCGCTTGGAGCGGGAGGAGAATGAAGAGCAGGAACAGCTTGAGCGTGACAAGATGGCTGAGCTGGAGGAAAAGATGCAGGACTCGAAGCGAGAGATGGCGATTGCTGATGCGCTGGATGAGATTCGGACACGGAATGCGCGTATTGCGCGGAACGAGTCGAAGGGTGATGAAGTGGCTTTGAACTTTGTGCGGGATGAGGTGGATGAGGCGAGGCTGCGGGAGGAAAAGGAGGACGAGGAGGCGGCACGAAGAGCATTCATGACTGCTACTGGAGAAAGAGTTAAGCGCATCGTGGAAGAAGAGCCAGCGCCTGCTGGACCATCGGAACCGAAGCCTGCTCAGGTTCAGATGCCGCCTCCATCGACTTCATTCGCACGAGTCAAGCGGCCGAAGAAGCCTGCGGTTACCAGCTTGGGCATCAAGAAGAAGCCGTCCCTTGTTTAATGCTCTTTTTGTTTCATTTGCGCTGGCGTTTCGGGAGCATCATCAATACCACTACAAGGCATAGGCGTTTGAATGCAAATTTAGTCTACTCGGTTCCTAATATTTACGGACCATTGAATGATGAATAACACAATACATTAAGAACTAGGGTTCATAAGAAAAAGCAAAGAAGAGATGAATAAGTCATACAAAACTCGGTATCATAAACGCATCCCAGCCAAACACGGAGGATCTTAGCCCCCTAGCCGAAGCGCCACGCTCAAAAGCAAACCATTCCGCAAAACCCATGCAGCTATGCAAAAAGCCACCTCCAAGCATGGAGAGAAAGACAGTAATATTGAGAAGCAGAAACGCAGAGCCCGCTTAGAGATACGGCATCCACAATGCATCGCAAGACGCCAGGTGTTGAGGGTTGACAGCCCGGGAGATCAGATCGATCGTAGTTTGATTGGCGGGCAAGTTGCCCTCTGGCGGGCTGGCAAGACTGACAGCACGGTTGACGATAATCTCGCTGTTGTTGTAGACGAGATCGCGCAGCTGTGGCACCGGAAGGACGCCACGGTGTTGAGCAGTAGCCCAGAACATCATCTCGTCGCGAACGAAGACACTGAGTTGCTGTTCCAGCTCGTGTCGCGGTTCCGTCAGGCAGCGGGCGATTGCCATCATCGCGCAGGCGAAGAGACCCTCGGTTGCAATGGGACCCAGCAGGGTCTGGATGTTGGGCGTGAACCGGAAGGGAACTTGCTCGGGGTTGTAGAAGAACGCCTTGGCCGGGTTGATGGTAGGAATCAATTCTGCACCCCAGATGTCGCCCGTGGAACGCGAGACCAAGATTTTGTTTGGGTACCGGTTGCCAATGTGCATCACATAGGTCATGAAAGCAACGGCAGCATACTGGTAAGCGAATTGTCGCCGGAAGAGCCAGAAGTCTGCGAAGTTCGGGTAGGTCTGCTGGAAGTAATCCAGGACCACATTGCTGGGAACCCATTTGTCTTGAATGGCCGTCAAGATCTCGGTGCGGAGAACTTGCTGCTGATCGGGGGTGCGCTGTAAGGAATTAGCTTGACTCTGAAAATGTTACAGGTAGATAGAATAGACTTACATTCTGCTTTGTCTCTGCCAGAGAGCGCATGCGGTCCATCGTGAAGAGGACCGGCTCGTCCTTGTTCATACCAACTCGTCTGCAGTAGTCCTCGTAGATGCCCTGCATCGAGATGTACGAAGAATCATCACGAACCAAGCGGATATGCGGGGCCAACGGAACCATCAGGGGAAGGTGGAAGTACAAGTTCCGACGCCGAGATTCCTTGCGCTTGGCCAGCAGCCCGTTGAAGATACGGAACAGTTGGAGAATGCGTTCCTCGCGGCGGCAGTGTCGCGCCGCTGGGTGCTGAACAGCGAAGGCGTGGATGCTGCCATCGTGTCCACGAATCTTGAGACGACGGTGACAGACGCCGATGCCCCGGACCAAGTCCACATCAGGAAGGAAGCGGTCGATGCGAACAAAGTCCTGGTTCTTGTCCTTGTGCAAGAGGTACTGTCCGGGAATCTCCACTTCGTCAAACTTGAGGAACCGGAACTCGCTGAGATGAGGCGAGTACGTCTCAAGGAAACTGGACTGAGGTCGGCGGTCGAGCTTTTCCTCAAACTTGTCACGCCAGCGACGCAGCTTCTGGATGTACTCGTACATGGTGGGCTTCTTGACAACGAAGTCCGCCTCGAAAGACTTTCGGATGTGTGCTGGGAGGATTGTCTCTGCGAACCGGGTGATGTTGGCCTCGGTAGCAGCAGGCAGCTTGAAGTCCTGTGCGTACGATCCAGGCATGCGTCCGACGTAGGCCAGCCCATCGTTCAGGAGAGCAACGATGAGTCGGTAAGCATCCTCGTCCGGTGGACACTTGAAGTTCTTGTGGATCTGGTCGACCATCGTTTCCATCGAGAGTGCAAGTAGGGGAAAGGCTGTCTTGAGACCGGACATGATCTCTTCCGAGTACTCCCATGGCTTCTTGAGGGGCTCTTTTTCTGGATGCTCCGCTGAGGCACCTGCGTTCTGGTTCTGCTGCGGAGTGCCGTTCTGGCCTGGCACCTGGAGGTGTCCTTGGCCTTGTTGGCCCTGGGGCTGAGGCTGACCAGCGGGAGCTTGGCTCGGGCTTTGACCTTGTCCTTGGTGTGGAGAGGGTTGCACCTGGTTCTGGAGCGCCGGCGACTGACTCTGTGCTTGGGCAGGCGACTGAGCATTTGGCATGTTTGCAGCTTGGTTGGCAGGCGAAGCACTGGGTGCAGGCGCACTGGTTGGGGGCTTCTGAGCGGGAGAGGCCTCGCCGCTCGCCGGGGGTTTCGTGCTCGGTGAAGAACCCTGCTGCTGCTGTTGCCTGGCTCTGTTCAGCTTCTCCTGCTTCTGGTCATGTTGTTTCTTGATGCTCAACATGTCCTCTCGGTTCGTGCGGAGAAGGAAGAAGAGGGCTTGTGGGTACAGCTTGGCAATCTTCACCAGAACAGCCTTGCACAGGCGCGCCTCGCGGTGAGAAAGGCTAGTCAAGAGCTGAGGAATGAAGGTTATCCAGTACCAGACCGGAGTGTCTCCCTTAAAGTTCTCAAAGGCGCTGGCAATCTGTCCATTATCGTTGTCCAGGCTCAGAAGCCACAGAATTCGGCTGAGCAGTTTCCGTGACTTCGCACTCTTGTAAAGACCAGCAGCCTCCAAATAACAGCTGACAGCATTGCTCGCCAGCTCGTAATCATCCGGCTTCTGCTTGAAGCGTTGGTCGCTGTACTGTCCCCATTCGGACCAGGCCTTCGCAAGGCGGAGGTCGTAGTAGAGCGCAACTCCGAATGCCTCGTTGGCCTCATTGGTGTGATCAAGCTTGGCAAGGAACATGCCCTTGAGAGTGTAAAACTCGGCTTTCTGCTGCGGTCCGAAGTAGTTGAGGTTGGTGTTATTGATAACATCCAATCCACTGTTGAGCTCCTTCGGGTTCTGATAGTGGCACTTGGCCTGCTCCCGCAACTTGAGGAATGCCTCTTGGATCTCGATGTTCGGCAGCGTGTAGATGCGGCTGAGTTGGTTGATGCACACTTCGGGCATTTGGTGCTTCCGAGCAACGTGAGCAAACCGGTTGATAATCCAAGCTGTCTCGTGGTATCCGCGGTAGGCATAGGAGTTGCTGGCCACATTGTTTGTTTGAGGAGGGAGAAGGCTGAGGTAGGTTTGGTTGATGAGTTGGAAGATGTGCTGGCGCCATGTAACAAGGTCCTGCCAAGCGTTGATATCGTCCCAGAGGTTCGGTAACCGGTCCCGCCAGGTTCCAAGAAGAAGCTTCAGTTCCGCAGACTTGGTGTCCAGATTGCGTTCGTTGGTCTGAGCCAAGCTGCCGCAGATGTGGCTAGCGTCGTGCAGCTCGACCAGCAGTTGGAAGTGTTGCAGAATCGGAATGTGGGCGTTGGTGATACGCTTCGGCAACTGCAGCCACTTGCGAATGGATAGCTGGATGGACTCGTCACAGACGCTGTTGAAGTCCTGCATATTCTCCTTCTTCATGTGGTACTGGAGAAGGGCCATGAAAGCTTGGAAGAAGGTGCGTCGGGGCGTGGGAGCATCGGAGACAGACTTGATCAAAGACTCCAGCTGCTCACGGTTACCTTCGCTCTGCCAGTTCTCAATGTTCCTCCAAGCAGACTCAAGCAACAGGTCGTTCAGGTTCTCATGCTTGGCGAAATCGCTAAGAATCTCCCACTGCTGGAGCTTCTGGGCGCAGATCAACCAGTGATCCTCCCACACGAAGTACTCGCCCTGCGAGAATGGCATAGCCCCAGAGCGTGCTTTGATCTGCGCATTCTCATAGAGCTGCTGAGCCTTGTCCCACATTCCCTGTTGCTCGTAGGACAGCGCTGCATTGGTTTCCACAAACTTGCAGCGGCGACGCCATGTTCCGTAGAAGAAATCATCCTCCTGAAGACCCGCATACACCTCGACCAGTGCATCAAGGTTGCTCTCACGGACAGTGGGAGTATCGATAATCGGGTTGATCGCACTTTCTTCAAGGTATGTAGCAGCAGTGTACCACGCATCGTAGGTACGACTGAGATGTTTCATGACGTGAGGTGGAACCTTGAATCGAGGGCGAGCTCGAACGATACCCTCAAGCAGAGCTTGAACAACATTGGGGCGCTTGTCCAATTGTCTCTGGTGATACTCCCGCGTCAGCAATGAAACCATCCCTTTCTCAAGGTCAATGCGATCATCCTTAGACAGGGTCGACCAGAAGATAGGGAAAAGCGTAGTCCACAGCTTGTGAGCAACGCTCGGGTCGGTGTGTTGGAGCTGGCACAAAGGCTCCATCAAGTCACGGACCCTCACATCACCAATGTCCGACATGAACTTCTTGCGCTCAGCGACAAAAGTCTCGAGCTGATTGTCAACCATAACATCCGACTTCCTTGAATCCTTTTCGCCGCCGGCTACAAGGAATGACAGGGGATACAATGTGAAATCGTCGGGGTGCAGGCGGGCGGTAGTGTTCATGTCGACGCAGCCAAGAACCAATTGCGAGGCTTGGGCGAGCCAGAAGGAGTCAGAAAGCGTATCCCAGTTCTGGCAAGTGAGCACGTAGCTCAACCGCGAGCTAGCAAGGCGGGTCAAGCTTCGATCGAAGATGTTCATGAATCGATTGCGCATTTCGACATCTTGTGCTCTGGTACCAATCAGGAAAGCATGCTCCAGTCTGACGGTCAACTCAGTGCGTGTGATCTTGGAGTCCTCGTAGATGCGAATGACGAGGTCAAGGAACTTCTTCAGCATGGTCTGATCAGGACGTGATTCAAACAGCAGCATCTTGTGGAGAACCGCCGTCTTCTCCTTCAGGGTCGGCCATGACTCTGTCGAATGGAAGATCCAGGATTCTGCCATACCCAAAACCTTGGTGCACAATTTGATATCCTGCGACCGCTCAACGATAGAAGCTAGAACACTCAAGAAAGGACGCCGCTGGTCGCCGAGGTGAGACATGCGGACGGAGATCAACTCAATTGTCTTGAAGATGAGGTCGACACCCAGCTCGATTTCCTGTTGATCAGGAGTTCCTTCAGCGGGCTTCTGGCCGTTTTGAAACTGGGCGCCGTTCTGGGTGGTAGAGGCCGCAACATGCTCTTTGGCAAGCTTTTGTGAGAATGCTTTCATGACAGCAGGGATGTGTGTGTCAATCTCAGCAGGCTTGACCTTAGACAGGGTCCACAGGGTGTTCAGGGAGGATACGTAGTTGCTGGCTGAGAGCGTCTCCGTCGCAATAGCAGACAGGTAGGTCGCAAATTCAGACGGCGTGCTTTCGGTATCCATTGCATCTTCCTCGTCGGGCGTCTCATCCGGGATAGCCTCAAGTACATGGCGAACTGGGGGTGGTAGCTTGGGCGAGACATCCATCTCATCTTCAAGGCCATGCAAGCAGTCCTGGATTTCCGGGTTATCTGACTTCAGAGGCTTTTCGAAAAGTTTCTGTATAGTCGGAAGGCGGGCGGTGATCCATTCATTTGGCTTTGCTGCAATGAGCACTCGCAGCACCTGCAAGGTATTGACCATGGCAGTAGTCTGCTTTTCATCGGGCTTGTCTGCCTTCTCGCCCGCCAAGATAGGCTCAGTCACTTTCTGGTAGAGATCGATGTCGAGGTCGCCCCAGTAGTCTTTGGAAAGGAGATGACGCAAGAACTTCACAGCCTTATTAATCATGTCACCTGTGGGCACGGAAGGTGACTGCTTAGACGAAGCCAGTTGGCGGATATGCGCAGCCGGGACCTGGAAGCGCTCGGGGGAGGTAGTGATGAAAGTGATGAGATACTTGATCAAAGCAGCTCGAAGCTCTGGTGGCACAGTATAGTTAGAGCCCCGGCTGGCGGGCGGTGCAAGGGCGGGAGATGCGGCGGGCTCCTGCGACTCATCCAGCTTACGCTTCCTTGTGTTTGGCGAATCTGCTGTTCCATTGGGGGCAGGCGCAGTATCAGCCATTTGGGCGCGTTTCTCCTCCCAGTGCCAGATCAAGCCGATCAGGTTGAGAGCAAGCTTCTTGCTGTCATTGGAGGTATTTGGCGGGCCAGCGATCTTGATGAGCGATGGGACAATGAGCGGCACGAAGTGTTCCCGGGACTCGTAGAAGAGATCCGGCTGTCGCACCAGGAACTGGAAGATGCACATCACCTGTTGCAAGTTGGCTGTCTCCTCAGCCAAGATGCGACGCGGCCATTTGGCCCAGAGTGGATAGCGTGCTTCGGGTCCTTGGTTGCCCGCTGTTCGTGTGGGCAGAACAGGAGCCAAAACATCAAGAGCCTGCGTGACAAGAGCTCGACCTTCATTTTGGTGATTCTTGAGCAATGCGACATAGACCTGGATCACGATCTTGAAAGGTGTCTCGTAGTGGGCGATGAAATAACTAATCAGGACATAGGCGCCGTACTTGTTGATAATGTCCTCGAGACGGATGTAATTCCAGGCGAACTTGATGATGTCTTTGCGCGAATCCTGCACGGTCTGGTGATGATACTTGATCAACAGAGCGGACAATTGAAGCAACTCCATACGGGAGTGGTCAACTCCGGCTTGGCTGGATTCTTCACTGAGATCGGCCAATTGAGGCTTCCACAGACGACTCTGAATGGATTCGGTCATGCTCTTGTCCATCAACTTTGGCCCAGTGGACGGGCTGTTCCATGTACGCTGAACATCCATGGCGAAGATAGGATTGACCAAGTGATGGAAGGCATAGGTCTTGGTCCTCTGCGGACAGGCCCTTTGACCATAGAGATCCAGGCAGCGCATGATAACAGAGCGGCGGTAGTCAATCGAGTCGTTCGTGATGATGTGCTGATAGATGAACTTTGGAAGCGCCAGCGTGCGTTTCAGTTCATCGGCAGACAGCCCATCGATGATCTCGAAGAGGAAGTCCAAGTCATGCGAAGCTTCGCCCAAGTAGACAGTAAATATATCCATTAACTGGTCTTCGGCCTGTTCCACCCTGAGACGCTCATCAGGTGGCAAGCTATCGCCGCGAAGCTTCCGCTCCAACTCCCGGCCGGAGGTCAGAAGCTTGGTCCTGAGATCTGCGTTGGAAACAAGCCAGTTCTTAGTCGAGCTGTGGGTACAGACGGAGTGGGTGACATAGATTCCATTGATAGCAGCAGTGTTCTTGCCATCCGTTTCCTGCCCGAAGGCATTCGAGATAAGTCCTTCTGTATTCTCCACCACGGCGTTTCGGAGTCCCTCACTTTCCGGGTCAGCCAGGATCTGTCCGAAAAAGCGGCCAAAGCGCACGTCCTTGAAACGTGCCAGGAAGAACGTAAAGCTCTCCTTCGGGTAACGATTGAGATACTTGACAAGAGGCTTTCGGAAAGGGCTATGCGAAGTTCTCCGCAACTTCTGCTCGAGATCGAGGACTTTGTTCACGAGGTGCTCCATGAAAGAGGTGGCAGCCGAGGGCAAAAGATGGAAAATGTTGAAAATAGCGGCGACTATCTTCATGGCCGGGTTCTGCTCAACAAGACTGAATGAGACCTTCTGCAAGACGGAATCGTCTGCAATGACCTTCATGTGGTCCAGGAGGCGAGCACCAATCTCGACCTTAAAGTAGTTTGTCAACAAGGTAAGCAGTCTCGCCAGGCCGTCCAAGCCAGCAACACTCAGGCGCTTAGGGTCTTGCAAGTTCATCAAGATCGGACGCAGACCATTCTGAAGCAAATCTTTGGGAAGCTTGTTGGTCTGAGAGAGAACATCCTTGAGACCATCATTCGCGGCTTCAATCACCTCAGGTGACCGTGAGTAGAGTGACTTAAAGAACACGGAGATGATTCGTGCACGACTAGTATTCTGGGGCGTGTTGGCAAACTCGGGGAAGTTCATTGCCATAGTCAAAAGACGCAGACAAGCAACCCGGAGGTTTACAATCATCTCAGCGTTCTTGAACTCATTGGGTTTAGACGCAAGCGACTCGTCATCAGCGTCGGCAAGAGCAAGGGACTCCAACATCAAGCGATTGAGCGGCTCGTTGAAAGTGACGATATCGTTGTGAAGGCTCAAGCAATACGTGATAGCGTCAATGAACCCGATTTGCGTTGGGAACGGCAAGGCGCGCAATGGCTTGTTGAATATTGACTGGAGAAGGCGGTCTCTCACTGGATAGATGAGTTCATGGACTTCGCAGCCCAGTTCTTCCCTCAGAGTGTCGAAGCAACGACGGCAAGTCTCACGAACATATTTGTTCATATGGCTCAGCTCAAAGACAAAGAAGCCACACAAGGAGAACAGGCGACTCTTCTCGTTCTTGAGGTCATCCTTGGGAATAAGCTTGCCACATCGCCGCAGGATCAAGGTCATGGTCTCCTGGGACTGAATGCGGGTTGAGGCAGGAAGGTCTGATGGTGTGTCCTTGATAACATGCAGGAGAGCTCGGCAGTACTCGTTATGCCGTTCATAAAGCCAAGCGTCCCCAAGGTCCAGCTTGGTAGCAAGCACCTTAATGCCCAAGCTGCCGCCGGCTTTCGTGAACCATTCTTCGCTGTGGCAGCTGTGACAGAACACACGACCCAGGTGCTGGAAGAACAAAAGCTTGGCCGCCTTGTCATGGGAACCGAAGATGATGTCCGCTGCTTCCTTCACTACCAGCATTGCCTGTTCAGCCGAGTCCCGCACACGAGCGTTGTCTGAAGAGAGGCACTCGACAATGGCTTCGGCGAGGATGCGGGAGTCCAAGTAGACCGGCCCTTCTCCGTTGGCCACATCAAAAGACTTGCGATTGTGGCGGGCCTGAACAAGGGCACGACCGACCTCGACGATAGTGAAGTGCTTGCAAACATCGGCAACAAAGGCAGTCGCAGAAGTCTCGAGTTCGGCGATGGTAGTTGCAAAGATACAAGCCTTGATAAGCTTCTTCACAGTGGCTTCCTGCGCAACCTTCTTCGGAATAGATGCCGATCTCTCCGACTTCTCGAGAATGTCCGGCATGACACTAGCCTTGCCCTCGAACAGGTCGTTTGCATGAAGCCTGATCAAGGACGCGAGATCATCTGGAAGATTCTCATATCCGATTTGAAGCTTGAGGTGGGAGCTAAGCATACGGTAGGCCTGCTGCTTGTAGTAGGCATCCGAAGCCTTAGCTGCAGCGGACTTGGGAACCTCCATGAGTTTCCCGATGGCCAGATCGATGCCAGTGTCCACAGGGAAAGGCCGCTTCTCGCTCGGTCCGATGAGTCTGATGTCGAAGCTTGGATTGTCGTCCGAGAACTGCTGGAAGGACAGCTCCGGTGGGTGGTTCAGGAACTTCCGGTTGCGACCTCCAAGCTTTCCAAGAATCCGCATCGTGGTGTGCGCGTGGAAATGATTATACGGGTGGGGTCGCAGATGATCCCAAAGAGCGGTCATCAACTCATCCATGATGGGAGACATAATCGGGTCGAGATAGTCGGCAGTCAGATTGTCCACACAAAGCTCAAGAGTTCGCAAGCCCTGACCAACAAGGTCGGAGTCGGCGCGCAAGGCCACCACGATTGGACGCATGAGGTAGCTGAGGTGAGGCAACAGATGACTCAGGCGCGCAGGGACCGTGAGTGTGAGTTCGACATAGAGATCCCGCTCCTGAGGCTTGCGTGCGGCAAGCAAAAGGTTGTTGAACGTTTCGAGGAGCATCTCCAAGAGCGGGAGAATCTCCTTGTAGAGCAGCTCGAACCGACCACCTCCAATACTTCGGAACAAGGAGCGCAAAAGAAGGAAGTAGTTCATAGGCTCATCCGCCGTAACTGACAGCTCAATGCACTTGGTGACAATCTTGGTCACATGCGGGTGAAGCACTTGCTCATTTTGCACGGAGAACAAAGTCACCGCCATGAATGAGAGCTTGAACATTCTCAGAAGGATCTTGGCCTTGGTCATGTCCGATGTGCCAACCTCGTGGATACGCTCCATGAGGTACTGCAGTACCATTCCAGAAAAGGCGGGCGAGGTCGCTTCGCTGGCCAGGAAGAATTGCGGCAGGTGAAGCAGAGCCCCATGCTCGAACATGAGCTCATGGAGGTACGGGATCTCCGAGTGGAAGACCTCATGGAATGTCGCGGTGTCGATGCAATGGAAGACAGTGCCAAAGCTCTCCAGGAGCTCCTTCTCTTCGCGCGTCATCGGTGCTGTATATTGACTTGCAAGGAAGTCGAATGGCGAGGAATAGTTCATTTCAGGAGGGGTCTGGTCCACACCATAGTAGCGGAATACCCGAGCGCCCTCGTGGAAGAGCTTCTTGATGACTCGAACCTCCTCAGCATTGTATCCATAGGAGACTTCAGACCAGTTGATTGGCACGCTGTTTGGATCGATTTGGATGTCATCCGGGTTGCAGTTCTTCAGCTGGTGGAAGATGTTCTTGAGACCACTGATGAGGTTCCTGAAGAGGAAGATGTTATCGGACACCGGGTCTCCACCCCGATCGCGAGGGCTGGAAGTCTTGATAGGAGATGCCGAGAAGATGTCGATTTCATCCCAATCCGGAGGTTGATCCTTCTCAGCCAAGTAGCTCTCAGCAGATGGCTCTGAGTCCTTGCGCTCCTTGTAAGCCTTGGACACCTTGACAGCGTTGTTGAACTGGTGATTCATGGAGGCAAACTTGTCACCAATGGCATCCAAGATCATGATGAGGAAATAACGAGCCTCGCGCTTATCTTCAAGCTTGGAAATTCGTTCAGCCATATTCAACAAGAGCTTAGCGCTCATCGTCTGGAAGCTG
The DNA here is from genome assembly GCA_030035635.1 of Penicillium parvum. Classification (NCBI taxonomy): domain Eukaryota; kingdom Fungi; phylum Ascomycota; class Eurotiomycetes; order Eurotiales; family Aspergillaceae; genus Penicillium; species Penicillium parvum. The sequence continues at coordinate 3,616,704 of JAPJNL010000003.1, forward strand.
GTGCCAGGGAACTCATCATGCAAGTTCTTGGTGTAGACTTCAACTGTCCGACGAATCTGGTCACGGCTGAGGTGGTCGCGGACATGATGGATGAGATCGGCAAGCATGCTATATGCCAATGGCCTCATGGTCTCATAAACCGTGAGCCCATCACCGATAAGAGTTCGCTCGTCCAGAAGTTCGTCAATCTTTTCCAGAAAGATCTTGCGATAGTTGAAGTTGATTATGTGCCGGATAGCAACGAGTAGCTCTTTCCGTGCACCTGACTTCTCCCGCGGACAGTCCTTAAGAAGTCGAACGACCACTGATGGCAGCGTGGGCAGGAAATCTTGCAGCTGGTGGGCGTATAGGCGGAGAAGATATGCCAGAAAGCTCATTGTCTTGACTTGTGCGGTGATGAACTCTCCAAACGCAGCCCTGTTCTTGATCTCCTTGCAAACCCCAGTGAAAATTGTGCCTTGCGCAGCAGCGTCTGCATGCGCCTTTTCTTGGGGTTTGGCCTGCAAGAGCAAGATCGTTTTGATGAGCGGAACAAAGAGTTTCACATTGTGAGCGACAGAAGCGCGATGGGTCTGGAAGATCGAAACGACAATGATGGGACACTCCGCAAGGACCTTGAACGACTGCATGCCCTTCAAAATGACGTTGCTCGGCTGCTGATCAGGTCCCAGATCCGACACAGAAGTCGCAGGTGAACTTGGGCGAGGCGATTGGAAGGTCTGTGCACTAGCATTCGGTGTTGAAGGCATTCCCGAGGGAGTAGCTTGGTTCGGAGTATCAAAGGTGTCTCGAACAACATTCTCCATGCCCTGGAACATCTCCTGGATCAGGTCCAAGAAAGGCTGCACCCGTGTTGCAGTCGCCTTTGCCTGATTTCTTTCCAGATCCATGATTGTCTTCATGCACAGAACCGCATTATCTTCGTTCTCGCTCCGTGCCAGTTCCATCAGCAGGTCGACCATATCCGCAGCGTACGGCTCGACATCGGGAGAATTCATCGGTAGCCGGTGCAGGGTCTCAAGGATGCAGTTTCGCAGTTTCTGAATTTTGTCAGATACTTTTGTCCACGAGCTCCAGCTTGTACCCTTGAGGGCCCATGGGCCAACGGGGTTTCGAGGAAGATCTCTCACCTGATCATATGACGAGCTCAAAAACACCGGCTCCCCCTTCAGGATAGTCTTGAAGACCGGCCAGAGCTTGGCCAGGAATATAGGGTAGCTTGCGCCGGAGCATAACGGCTCAATGCTATCTCGCAACTCGGTTGCGACATTAGCTCTGACTTTGGAATCTATAACGAGAAGGACATGGTCAATTACACGGCCCAGGGCGATTCCAAGATTGATTGGTTCGATTAAGCATACCCAGCTTCTCATCCCCCAACTTGCTGGCGTAAATATCGATATTTCGCTCCATGGCTGCGAACGAGTCCCTCGAAAGGGCCACTCAACACGAGAGGACTGCAATTATGCCTGGCCAAATGGCCGGCTGATCGAATTCCAGCCCGCGCAGGTATCTGTAATCAAAATCGGCGGCGCATATGCGAAGTCGTGGTGGTGGTCGAAGCTCTGTGGACTTCGAGCAGCAATGCCGAAAAGATTGATTAAAGACGGAGGAAGCGAGGTATTCGTTAAGTCATTTGAGTAGAAAGAAGAAAAAGAACGCCCAATCCATGTAAATGAAAGACTGGATGGCGAAACGGAAGACGAAGAAGGGACCCCGTGGGGAAGAGAAAAAGGTGGTGAACACTGAGCAGAGAGCGTAGCAGCGCGCGAGACCTGGCCCCGACGAGACGAAGGGACGCGGGCATCGCAGAGACCCCGAACGAAACACTAGTCCGTTTTGAGTAACTCGGGAGTGGTTGATCCGCTCCGAGTCACGTGTCTGCGATTAGCGATTAAGCGCGCGTCTATGGATCAGCCGGGGAACGACTCTATAGTTTAGACTTCTAAGAACAGACCTTTATTTCATCGTGTATTCTGAGTGCCAAAGGAGTACTACATATGATATAGCATCCCAACGCGAGGATATGTCTCAGAATTGGTCTAGAAGGAAATTGACAACACATAGAAGCCACCGACACTAGTCGGCAGATGGAAACGCCATTCGCACCCATTTTCCACACCCAAACACGGTTCTAAGACGGAGTCCAACTCAGAGGTCCGCTCAGTGATGGCTTGCTCACAGATCCACGGTGAAGCCATCACCAAATGGGAAATATCAGGAAACCATGTACACAAATAAAAGGAAGAAGATGGGAGAAATGAACGCAAAGGGGGCACACGAAAGGGCATCAATTGGGGCGACTCGAAAATCAAGACACAAAGAAACACTTGTTGCAGCCCGTATTCGCTATGCCATGTCAAGAATCAACGGAAGTCACATGTCCATTACCAGCCCCATCATTTGGTAGAATTGCTTCGATGCAAGATCTGTACATTGGTTGCACTCGTACCGCCGACCGACCGTCGTCGCGGGCGAATCTCGCTGCCGCTCCCGCTCCGCCGTCGTCCGGTTCTGCGAACGGAGCCACGGCGTCGTGTCTGAAGCAAACGAACGTTCCCACGTTAGAATCATGCTGGCTAAACGGGTGGATGCGGTCTCTTAGCAAAGGATGAATACAAGGGCCAAACAGCAGGATATTCAGAATCATGCCGCATAGGTATGTATGGAATTGAACAAGCATCAAGGCAAGGCGTCAGATATGCACTGGACTTACCGAATTCGGGGTTCCCTCCCGCGGCGGCCGCTCCTTGGAGGTCTCAGAATCCTCTTGCAGCTTCAAAGTGTTCAGCCGCTTCTGACTCTCGTGGGTCATGGCCTCCACCTCATCGATGGGCTCCGGTACGTCCAGAGCAGGAGCAGGAGCAGGGGCGGGCGGGGCGGGGATGCCATTCTTCCGGTTGGTCGCTTGTTTTTCGATCATATCCCACCGGTCCCGGCGTGTCTTTTCCCGCTGCTCGGAGCTGTTCTGCTGCTCGGTATATTCGTGGGAGCACTCATCGAAAAGCTGAGGGTTGATCTCCATGAACATTTTCATGGCGTTGTATACCATGCTGTGGATGGTTCTATACCGCAGGCAGTCAGTATGCGTGCCGTCAGACACCTCTTTTGCGATGCGATACTGACCTGTTCCAATGTCCTTTAGAGTTTTCATACAGCGGCGCAAACATAATCGGAAGGATGGTTTCCACATTGTCGCTCACAAGGTTGCAGAAGTATTCGTTGTTCCAGAAATAGAGAGCACGCTCGGCGACCTTGTCATCACGGATGTCAGTGGCAATCACCATAATGCGTATGTCAATGGACACATACCTGGAAGTGAGGGCTAGCCACGGACTTGGCCAGCTGAGTGAACAGAGGCTCCTGCACCTTGGCAAACTCGGCGGGATCCATCACTTCGAAGATGTCCTCCACCTCATTCAAGTACATAACTTCCTTTGTGCTGTTCGTCTTGGGCCAGTAGCGCAACAAACCGAGGACAACCTGAATGCAGATTAGCATATGAACGCATGATTGGTATGAATCTCGAGAGTGACTCACATCCTCCGTCAAGGTCGAGTCCTTCTCCAAGAATTGAACAATACAGTAGGCCAGCTGTGGGTGATACATGCTCAGACTCTTCACCTTGTGCATGGGAAGGAGTACACGGGTCAAGAAGAGCTTGTGCTCCTCCTTGAGAGGGAGCGCGAAACCGTTGATGATCGAACCCAGGATCTCCAGCAACTCCGCAATTCCGTTGTGCCTCTCAGTCTCGTACATGAACTGGAAGAAGACATTGTTGATCGACCGCCGAATGTATGACCGCAGGTTCAAGAATTTGCCGTAGATACGGTGCAGAGTTGTCTTGAGAAAGTCACGTTCCCGAGGGTCCTCCGAATCAAAAAGATCCAGCAGCTTGATGCGTGTGTTAGTCAGATCAATCAAGCATGCATAGCCATCTAGAGTATACTTACCTGAAGTACAAACTGGTGGTCGATGTAACCTTTCGCGATGTTGGTGTTGAAATCTTGGCTCTCGATGAACCGCAAGAAGAATTCATACACGACTTGAATGTGCGGCCAGGCAACTTCCAAGACGGGTTCGTCCTCCTCCGGGTCGAAAGCTTCGCCTTGTGGTGTCATTGGTGGTGGGATAGGTCGGAACAGGTTCTTGGAGAACATCTCCACCACGCGGGGGTACATAGGCTCGGTGATGACAGACCGGTTGTTGGCGACGTAATCCAGGAGTTCATGGAGAGCAAGCCTCTTGATTTCCTTAGACTTCATGTCGGCGGTAGGGTCGTTGAAGTCGAAGATGATGTTGCACTGGTCGATCTTCTGCATAAATAGGTCCTGACGTCGATTCGGAGCTACTTCGTGAAAGCCAGGCAACTTCTCGAGTTCCCGCTGTTTTTGATCGGAGATGTCAAATCGGGATGAGTGCTGGCGCTTGGGGGTCCGGATCCCCTCCGACATGTCCTTGGGCGTGGTCTGAAGGCGATCAAAGACGTGGGATTTTCTCGGGGGAGCGAGGTCGCCCGGCATGGTCTCGGCGGCACCAGGAGGAGGGGCATGCTGTTTGAGTCGAAAGAATGAGTAAAAAGCGCCAACCTGCGTGGGGCCAGAAGGGTAATCTTACCGGAGCACTAGGGCTGATGATCACGCTGGGTGCTACCGACTGTCCTTGTCTTGTGGGCGTACCAGGGCCGTTGTTTGCAGGTTGACCTGCCATACCGCCGGCCTGGGGTATATAATGTTGGGCAGGGGCATTGGCACCGCCGCCCATCGGCGTTCCAGCAGGTGAAGCATTGTCGGGTGACTTTCCTCGCGAATCTTGTAGAGACGTTGTAGATGATGTCGGGGTACCTTGATTGGGTGATGCCGACTGCTGTGTTTGATGGATACCGAGGGACGCCTGGTTTTGCGATGAGGAGTGGGAATCTTTCTTCTTCGACGACTTGTTGGCATCCTTTGCCCGCGACAACTGCTCATGCTAACAGATAGAAAGACAATATCAGCCCGGGCTCGAATTGAGTAAGGGGGGAACCACCACCTAGGTGGTGGGGGAGGGGACCAGGCGAAAGTGATCGTGCGGTGAGAGGCCCATGACGAGGGACACCTACCACTCTTTGTCTGAAACCCTTCATTTTTCACACGCCAGTATAAATTGCCACATGCACTTTGCTAGGATTCTTTGTCCAGGGGCAGCGAGGCGCTGCGGCTCCAGTGCGACTCGGGGGAGGGCAATGGGGGCGGCCGCTCAAGAAAGCCAGGAGGGGGCAATGTTTGTATGTATCGACCTAGAGAACACCGATGAGTACTCGTCTATTCGGCACAAAATAGCGCTTTGTGTATCGTGGGAGAATTTGAGGGCGTTGGTATTGGGCTGCTGGAGGAGAGGACGTCGTGCCCCAATGTTGTTGGCTCCAGGACCAGGACGGGGTGATGTAGCAGCACGCGCACGGGGCAGGGTGCCTCGATGACGGGGAGAAAGGGCAAACAAAGGCCGGAAGAGGACAGAACGGGGCGAGACACACCTCTGTAACCTGACTCGGGACAATTGGCGTTCAAGGTGTAAAGAGAACTGGCAGAGCGGCGCAGAGGTCCGTACTCGGACGGGCGTGCTTAATCCACTTCGAGTGATCTCCGTGTCGCTTAGTGGCAGGCTGGGAGCGGGGGGGTTCGAAGCGCCAGAGCCACTCGATTGAAACCCGCAGCCAGAGTAAATCAAGATGAAGAGAAACGATATGACTAGGGCCAGAGAATGCAACAGTTCAACTCGGGGATTTCGTGTGATGGATGAAGGAGGGAGAGATGTTGTTGAGGTGAAGGGAAGGCGGGATCTCCTGGCTGTGATGGCGATGGGAGGGGTCGACTACTTCCAACGCATTTATATAGGACCATCTACTGTCACAAGCAGTGTTCACGTCAGAATACAATTTGCCAGTGATCTATGCATGCTACTAAGATATTCTTCCCACGATCTCTCACTATTCTCTCATTGCCCCTACTATTTTGTATGTGTTTTCCCGCTTCTTTCGAGGCTTATGTCATCTGTCACGTGTATGTAACTGTAAGAGAGCTCGAGCCAAGCACAAACGGCAATTCAAGGCCCTTTTCATGATATTCATGGCCTGAGAGATATCTTGGTCAGTGGTGTGGCAGTTTTGAGTATTTACCCTATGCGTTGGTGGGCGATAGTTGCAGGATTGCAAGAGTTCATGTCCAGAGTCGAAACGTAGAGACCGAGATATATACATCAGGTGTACGCGTGCATTGCTGTCATATATGATGTAGAAAACATCTGATTTGAGCATGTTTCTGGACCATACACCCTAAACCAAAATCTAGAGCTTCATATTGTGTATATTTTCTTCTATACCCTGATGTTGTCTACTATTAATGCTTCTCAAAACACCTTCAAGTTGGTCCGCCGGCGGGCTCTCGAGGGACTTAGTCATCACATCCCGAAGTTGCCTAGGTAGGATCCATCCCAGATCTATCGCGGAATGCCCATTTCCAGTGAAGCGTACGCAAATTGAAAGTTGAGGTCGTCTTTGGAGCTATTTAAGTGACGGGACTGAGGTTCTGAAATGACAACTCCCCACGAACGTGTTTAATGACCAAGATCCAGGTGCATGACTCGTTCACGGTCTCGTGGCGATTCACCCATCTCTGACATCTCCCAAATGAATAGGTCTTGGACCTTTGAATGAATCAACCTCTTCAACAACACCTCCGCACACCATGGAGTTCCACCGCGAGGCAAGGACTGCCCCCTTCTACTCTGTCCCGCCTCGACGCCTCGTCAGCGTCGAACATCCTGCTGTGATCCGAAACATCGAAAAGGCAGTGGACACATTGCAGGGCAACGCGGGGATCCAAAAGGTAAATCACGACACTGCTTCTGAGCAGCCTTCCGTATCTAACATCATGCAGATCCTGCACCCACCCAGGCCTGATACATCAGCCAATCTGATATTGCGGCCGGAAGATGCCATGGCCCGGCCTGTTCACTCGACGAGCGTCCCGTCGAACAATGTCTTGCTCAGAGTCACCGTTCCAAAGCGGACAGGCAGGAAACGCAAGAGGGGCTCTGATGAGCCTTTTACTGGCCCAGAGTCGCAAGACGCTTCAGGCCAGCCTCGCCGGCGGCCGGCGAAGGACCTGCTGCGCAGTCTTCAAGATAATCCTTCGAAGTACACCGTTGACCCTGTAGGAAGGGTTGAACGTACCCATGTATTCCGAGGTGCGTCTCCTGCTTCTTCCTTGGTAAATCGCCCCCGTGACTCACTCTAACGATCGTAGCCTTGCCGGACTTTGCGTACTCGACTACGAACAGTTCCTTCACAAATCGATTCCGCGAATTGATCATACCATATGACCGTGAGTACAGACGTATTGCACGACCTCACTAGCTAATACCAAAATAGTGGAAAAACTCAAGCAGTTCGATATTGAGATGGCCAAAGGGGCCAGCACCAACGCAGACATCATCCCGCCTTCATCATTCGGGCAACATGACGTTCCATTCCAATACATGTACGAGTCCGAAATCGAAGCCACCAGCTTTCAATCACTGACAAACACATTAGGTACCGCCAAAACCCAACAGTCAAGCAAGCCGTCGGCCAATACGGCGAGGTCCTAACTGTAAACACATCCCAACCGACCCCAATCCGCAGCCACCTAGTACCCTACGACGTATCCATCGTCCCATCTGAACCAGAAGCAGACCTCGCCCCGCTTGAAACGCTGGAACTTAACCTGCGCGACCTAATTGAGCTCCTGAGAGGACTCTTCGAGCAACGACCAGCTTGGACGCGCCGCGGACTCCGCAACCATCTCAAATCAGACGACCAGCGCACTCTCCTCCGCCATGCAATCCCGTACGTCGGGTATATCTTTCGCTCCGGCCCCTGGCGAGACGCCATCATCAAGTTCGGCATCGACCCCCGCACTTCCCCAGAATACCGCCACTACCAGACATTCATGTACCGCATCCTCCCTCGCGAGGTAGAGCTCGCCCGCGAGAGCGGCACCCGCCGCCGCCACAACATCCCCCGTCCAGAGGAAGACGTCGAGTTCGCCGGCGGAGCATCGGATTTAAGAGCTCTCTCCGACACACACATCTTCACCGGCCAAGTCCCCCTCCCCCGCGACGGCCGCATCTGGATGGCCATCGACATCAAAGACCCCATCCTAGCAAACATCCTCTACCCACCAAATGCCCCACCGGACTTCCTCCGCCCAGAATGCGAAATCATCGCCGACGGCTGGTTTGGCAACGGCACCCTCGCCAAAGTGAAGACGATCATGCGGGCGAAGATCCAGGCTTTGATCGAAGACCGCACGCCCTCAGACGAGGAGTTCGCCTGTATCCTGCCCTTTCCGGACCATGCGTTGTCCGAGGCGGATATTGTGCATTTCACGCTTGACCCCGCGGTGGCGTCTAGTAAGGAGATTACCTTGGCGACGGAGGTGAGGGCTTCGATTAAGGGGGCGCCGATGTGGAGGAAGAAGCATGAGAGGGAGCGGTTTGGTATGGATGGGGTTATTGGGCCTGGGCCTGGGAGGGGTGGGCCGAGGCAGAGGGGGAAGGCGGCTGTTAGGTTTGAGGAGGGTGCGCTGGAGGGTGAGGGTGAAGGGGAGGAGGATGGGAATGGGGCTGAGGAGGAGAGTGAGGGGGAGGAGGAAGAGAGAGAACGGGCAGAGATGCTTGAGGCGCAGGTTGCGGCTGCTGTTGCGGTGGAGGATGCTGAGGATGAGGGGGATGAGGATGAGGAGGGTGAGGAAGATAATGAAAATGGAGAGGATGATGAGGAAGAAGACGAGAGTGATGGTATACCTTAGTGAGCTTGACAGCTATCCTTACGTCTACTTCATTCAGAGCAGTCCATAAGAGAATCATATCAATCATTGCATGAATTCATAAAGCAAGTCGCTGTATACATCGTAAATAGCATCAGACATGAGACCCTTCTCATTAATTAGGTGAAAGCAAGACCAAGGTCAACCAAGCATATAAAACAAGAAACCGAGCCAATTCGACAAAGAAGGGTATTCGAAGCAGAAAGGGAGACATCGAAATAGTATCAAACACCAAATCCAATCGTAATCGTCAACGCCATGCACCACCAAAATCAAACAAATAAACACCAAGCCAGCCGAAGACAGACGCCGAGATATGCAGATGCAGGTGACATGAACCTGAACCCATTCGTCCGATCATGAAGACTCAGTCTTATCCTCTGGCGTCTTTGCATCATTGCTCTCGGTCGTCTCTGCCTCAACAGGCTTGGGAGGGACAACACACTCCAGCAGGGAAGCAATAGATGCCTCGATAGCAGGGGTGAAAGCAGCCTGGCTAGGCAGGGCAGGGGCAGTACTCTTCTTATTCTCAGACCCATTCTCACCGTCATCGTCATAGACAACAGCATACGAGAACGCATTGCAGTCTTCAGGGTAGTAGTCCGCGGCGTTAAGCTCACTCAGCGGCGCGCGGTCCTCGTCCATCTTGGCCGCCTTGCGAGCGGCGGTTGCAGCAGCTAGGGCGGTAACCTGCCGCGAAGGGGGCAGGTCAATGCCCAGCTCGGCGGGTGGGACGTTCTCCTTGCCCCGGCTGTCAGTGATGGAGGCCTTGCCCTCGTCGTCGCTGATATCCAGCACGCCGGTGGAATGCTGCATCAGGTTGGTCATCTCCTCCTGCTTGGAGTCGACGTGGATATCGAAGAACCATGAGGCTGGGGCGTTGGTCTTCGGCTTTGGTGTCGGAGCCTTGGTTTGAGCTAGGGCTGTCGCGAGGGAGAATGGGCGGGTGACACCGCGCTTGTTCCCTGGTTCGGGACGGCCCTTGGCAATGGTCGACCGGCGACCGGATGTTTTGATGGATTTGGGGGGTGGGGACCGGCCGGCCGGTTTGAGGATGGGAGCGGAGCGAGGGGTTGCAGGGGCGACTTTTCGTGGGGTTGAGAGACGGGGGGTGGTGTTTGTGTCGTGGGTGGTGAGGGCCATGCGGGAGGATTTGAGGGGCTTGGGCGAGTCCTTGGCGAGGTCGTCGTCATCCTCGAGGCTGCGCTTGCGCTTGGAGGACAAGTTGAGAGTGTTTGGGTCGATGTTCTCTGCGTCGTCGATGAAGATGGAGGTCTTTGCAGCAGACTTTGCTGACAAGGCTGCACCTGGATGGTATTAGATGGATGTATTGGATGGATGATGGATCAGATCGTACCATTCTGCTGGTTCTGGCGGTTCAGTTTGGACCGCATCAAGGTGTTCATCCTTGGCGAGTCCAGGCTGGCAAAGGGCTGGCGAGAGGGAGTCATGGTGAGAGCAGCCATGATGGTTGAGAAGCACGGATGCGCGAGAATCGGTTTGTTTTGGCGTGTTGGCGCTAAGTGGGGAGCGGGCGAGTACTGAGCGATCTCCGATGAGATTGACAATGGATAAAGAGAAATAATAGGAGAAATAAGAGATTTTGGATATTTCAAGGATGAAAAGGAAATAATCAAGTAAAGATCGAAAATAGACGATGGTGGGTGAAGCCTGAAAGAGAGTGAATACAGTGGGATAGAAGTATAGCAGCAGACTAGAGAGAGGAACGGCTTGGAGAGAATCAGGTCTGGGATTGGGAACACTCGAGATTGATATACTCCGGTTTGATGAGCAGATGGGACGAGGAGCAAGGAGGAAAGAAGGTCCACTCGAGGGGAAGGGGACTATTTCAAGGTCGAACAGATGTGAAATGAATGCATCGCGCGTCTTCGCGTTCGCATGCAAGGCGCCTTCTTCTGGCGACGATTGGATCATGCCGGCATGATTGTTCCTTTGCTCATTCTTGATTCTTAATTCTTGCATCTGATCGGGATACCTCGACTTGGAATGTTGAGCCTGATGTACTTGGAACAAGACTATAACTATCTCTATAGAACAGACTATGCCATTATCATGAGAACTTGAACTAGAATCCATTAATCTAATAGAAAGAAAAATGCATACAATCGAGTATCACGAACTTCGTCTTGTAAGCCGCAGATGCATCTCGTGTATCCCTGCGACGCGTCCAAAGTCCCCGGTACTTCCCCGAGTATGCACACCCCCCATACATAACCAAGTACCTCGGACTCGACCACGCGCGACACGACCTCGCGTTCAACCCCTCCCTTACACTCTTCCAATTGCCAACGCACAGTGGGCAGTGCATGGGTTCATTGGCCCCCAGCTCACCCGAGCATGAAACTCAGCTTGCAGACTATCACGGTGACTACTGGAGTTAGTTGCAGGCTGGGCTGTGAGGACGTCTCAGCACTCCCCGTGTGGAGGGAAGGCTGGTCCCAGAATGCCAATCCTCACGCCGGACACAAGATATCCAGCACCTGGGTAGCGCTTAGAATCTGCCACGCGAAGTATGAGCCTGTCGTGAACCCTGCCAGCCCGGGAAAATGTAGGAGGATGGCTCTCCACGCTCCTCGTGGGCTGGGCGCCATCCCCGTCATGGGGCATCCTGTTGTTGGCATTCCTCGTCCTAAAAAAGGACCGATGATACCCTCTCTTCTTACTCCAAGGGGTAAACCACAGGGCTGATCAAATGACCGATCGAATTGGTGTCGATCTGCTCCTCTACAGTGATCTAATGGTGAATGTACAAGAACTGACCCCTCTAAGTTTCTAACCCCTCCAATCCATCATTCACACCTCATCCTCAAACGGAATGCTGTCCATTGCACCCTGGCGCTCCACCGCACGGGCTGACGCGCGCGCTGCGAGCCGCATGGCATCATCCATGACCGTCTGGTATCGGTGTGGTTTCTCCGCGTCGGTGATATCCTGGCCCGCCTTGCCCTCGACGCGACGTTGCTCGCGCCACCGCGCCACCTGGACGGCATAGGCCCCCACGAACGTGTCCCCCGCTGCGGTGGTGTCCAGCACTTGAGACACTGGTGCAGCGGGGATCTCGTTCGTGAACCGCTGGACCCCATCGCTGGGCCCTGAGCTGCCGCCGTCTGTGGCACTGTACCAGACGCCCTTCGACCCCAGCGTGATGAGTACATATGTCACGCCCAACTGGTGGAAGTACCGTGCCACCTTCTCCTTGCCGTCCAAGCCCTCAGCATCGGGGACAACCCGCAGTAACTGCTCGGTGGGTGGAGTCATCAACTCTGCCTCGGTTTCATTCAGGATCAGGTGGTCGACTGCAGTGTAGACGTCCTCGGGCAAGCCACCTGGCGGTGCCGGGGCAGGGTTAAGCATGACATCGGGTCCGCACTCGATACCACGCTTGCCAGCAGCGCGGTTCTTGGTCTTATATGTCGCAACCTCTCTCAGAATCCCAATGACCGTCTCGACGGGGATTTCACCCTGCATCACAATCACATCCGGTACCGGGGCAGCCAGAGCTGTCCCCAGCACCTCAGGTTTAGGCTGCATGCCAGTGTAGTTCGCACCGGGAGAAAAGAGAATGCGGTTCTCTCCGCCAGCTGACGAGTCCACGATAATAACCGCCACACCAGTATATGCATTCTCGACCACTCGCACTCGCGACGGATCCACGCCAGACTTCTCGAGTGTCGGCTTCAGCAACGCCGAGAAGTGGCCGTCCAGTGCTCCAACGGCGCCGACCATTTCGACGTGCACGTCGCTCTTCCCATTAAACCCTTCTGGAGTTGGCTTTGGTCTGGACATCCGTCCACATGCGACTGCTTGATTAGCACCCTTGCCGCCAGCGCTCGTGAAGTAGGATGAGGCGGTGATTGTCTCGCCTGGGTCGGGGAATCGGGGCGTAACCGATACCATGTCGGCATTGAGGGATCCGATGACTCGAATGAGAGGCGCCATGGTTGTGTTGCCGCTGATGTGGCTGGGTGCGGTGCTTTGCGACGATGGTGGGGTGTGGGGGGATGGACCTCAGGTCCTCAGGCTCAATTGAGGATGGAAGTAATGGAGGAAACAAAGTCGATAAATTCAGCAGAAGAAGAATTAGTCTGCTCGAATTGGGTGCAGGTTCATGAATTCGTAGCGTTGAGTGAGTGCGAGGAGGATGTGAGAAGATGAAATGACGTGAGGCGCGGGGCACATTTACCCGCATGTGGGGGTCCACAGGAACTCGAACTATGGACATCACATCTGTCAAAGTAGACACACCTATCACTCAAAACTATATGAGTTGACATTCGTGATAATGAATATAGTGTAGGCTACTGGTAGCGTATGAATACTAGTTTATTTGAAAGATTTGTCTACCGGGCTCTTGCTACCTGTAGTTGGTGAATCTGCGGCTAAATGTTTCGATAAACCCACTTTTATCTCGAGAGCCTCATTATAATATGCTGGAAGATAGGCTTTAGATAGGACGATAAGGCAACAACTTAAGAAGTGGATTTCAATATCCAGGTCATAGCAACGAGGCCATAGGAGATGCAGATGGGGTGTCCATTTCGACAGAGGGTAACCACAGAAGTTTATAAGGACCCTTTTCTACAGGTTTAAGGAGAACTACTCAAACAGGCAATTTTATAACTGGCAGAAGTTTGGCAGAAAGGTGTCTTTCCACACCGTTGAGCTCAGAGGCCTATAGGCCTCATATGCCTTCAAGAAGCCATATCTGCGATTCCATCCACCCGCCGTCATGGACAGGTGTAGATGTAGAAATCAATTTCAAACAAAAAGATCAACATGTTTTTAAGAAGGGAAGTTTTAAGGAGGCATGTTGTATGTGAGAGAAATGTGTTGTGTGTCTCTATCCCAAACAAACAAACCATCCCATCTCTGCCCACCTTCCCAAAAGGGAACCTTCCTCACGCGTCAACACACCACGCTTCTTTGTTTTCGTGCCTCTCTTGTTTCGGTCCTCGTCAACGTTCTTCCATCCCAACCTTCGAACAATGACAGGTCGACCCCCACTTCCTCCATACACTCAAGACAATGTGTTCACGAGGTCCTACGCCTCTCGAGAACACCTGGAACGTATCAAAGAGTACGTGCAGCAACTTTGTTTACGAGACAGCAAGCTAACCTCTTCCAGCATGGTGATAGCGGTCAACGACGAAACGGATACCTCTCGGCAAGAGGAGCAAGGGAAGGACAATGTCGAGAGCCGGGGACGACGAGGTGCCGAGGTTGAGGTGATCTCTCGCAAACGCAAGAGATCACCGTCACTGTCGCCGCCTCCAGCACCTCCTCTTCCCCTTGGCTCTCGATCATCCTTTCCTTGTCCCCCTCGTCGACTATCCATTCGTGGGCGGCCGGTCAAGACCAAGAAGCCGTGCATCTGGTATCGTGGTGAGATCAAGAAACTCCCACGAGAAAAAGCCAGAGAGTACGCTCTTGAGATAGACCAGGCTCCACTGAGGACTCCTGAGGTGCACCGATACGTCTTTTGGACTGACTGCTCCGTTGTCTTTCGATGCGGTGCTGGGTCCGTCGTGTGGCGGGACCCTGAGAACCTTGCCTGGCAAAGTGAAGAATACCCTTACCCTCGTTCAACCAATGATACGGATTTTGTCGAACTTTTTGCCATTGCGCATGCTCTGGCAATTGCTGTTCGTCAAGTCACCGAAGACAAACAGGCTGCCTTCGACGCTTTTTGCAAAGGCAGTTCTGACTGCGCGGTGCAGCCAAGATATCACGTTCTAGTCTTCAGCGACAGTGTAGGGGCGCTTAATCGACTGGAAAAGCAGACGTCTCGAAACAAGAAGCAGTGCGACGAGACCTGGCAACTGGTGCTCAAATGTATTGAGCACCATGCTGAGCTCGAGCGTCTTCAAGCCTCCGTCGTGATTCAGCTCGTCCCTGGGCACAACCAAGTGCCCGGTAACGTCGAAGCGGACCGGAGAGCATACGCGTTTGCTCGTCGCATGGGAGGTAAAGAGATCCCGAGTGCAGCTCCCCAGGTCACGCAATCTACCGCCCTTGAAGGCACCTCGTCCTCCACGCTACGCAACTTCCAAGATACCAATACAGGCATTGCCCAGGAGAGGGAGAAACATCCTACTCTCAAAACTGTGACTCAAAAGGCCCGGAAGAAGACTCCACGCTCCACAACGTCGAAGGGTGAGGTGTCGTTGGAGGTGGCAGAGTCCACGCAGGCCACCATTCTCCCAAAGGGACCTTCCCATGTGGGCACGTCCTCCGCCGCACACCCCAGGAAGCCCCAAGATGCGAATACAGAAACTGCTCGGACTTGGCAACCGGAAGAGAGGGTCACATGGTCTCCCACCGGACTTTCTCTAGCTTTAACCAATCTGGTGACAGCTACTGCTTCAACTGTCCAGGAAGTTCTAAGTACAGGCTCTCTACATGGTACAGCAACGCCAATGCCTGTGGCACAGAGCTTACTGGATGGCCTTGCAAATCTACGCAGGATGGTTCAGTCAATAGACCCTGTCCAAAGCTCAAAACAGACTTCCAAGTCTGCCCCTGCAACCTCCAAGAAGCAGGTCATTCAGGCAAACAGTGCCACCATCTCGCCCAAGACACTTGCTCCATCATCAGCTGCTACAATGACAACTGCACAGCCACCACCTCCTGCACTGACAGCTGCTACACCATCACCTGTTCAACCGTCACCTGCTGCAGTGATAGCTATTGCACCTGGAAGTGCTGCATCATCAACTTCCACCCTTGACGAGGCCCCTCTGAGACCACAGCCTATCCACAAGTTGCCTGCTCGCCCTCGTCTCCCGGTGTACCCGTCGACTGCACCACCTCCAGTGCCGGATTTCGGCTTTCAATATCCAAATCAACAGGGCTGATAGGATTTCCGTTGAAGATTGTGCGAGATGTCTGTATCGTCAATGAAAAAATTTTGTCAAGCAGTCTAGTCTTAATATGAGTAACCGCTTGCCCCTCAGCAAAGACACGAAAAGGAATGACAAAGGCAAAGAATAATTGAAAGAAATAAAACACATAAACCTAAACCACAATGCCCTTTGAGTTGTCATCAGGGCTACAAAGGCTCTCTCCCCGGTGTAAAGAATCCTAGCCGCACTCTTCAGTCAAAACCATGGCCAGGGGGATGTCCTAGATGGACCTCTGTTACCTCATGTGGTATACACTGCATCTAGTATAGTAGGTTTGAAGCCTGCATGGCCTGTCTTCCATAATGCTATGACGGGGTAGGCTCCAGACAGGAGATGGCTATAAAAGTGTTCTACTGGCTCACTAACTGCACATAACTCTTTTCTACACCCAGCAGAGCCTCAGTATATAGATGTCTTTTGGATAGTATAGAACACTGATTCGTTGATGCACACTGCCACTGAACTAAGTGAGTATTACATTTACTGGGCCTTACCTGATGAGGGAAAAGGGAGGTGTCCATCTTGTACGTCCCTACACGAAGCACTATGGAACAGCCTTGGCGATAGCTACCTAGGTAGGTTTCGTGCAGGCGTAGGAGATAGTTTTGGAAAGGAAAAAGACCACTCGGAGGGCCGAACGATTTGTAATGGCAGAAAAAAGCACCGCAGAGACCTGATATCATACACACCAAACACCGCTCCAACTCCCATTCCTTGCGAGCCGAAGATGCACAAACGATAGAAGCGTAACACATACATAATGTACCGAGTGGACATGTCAGAATTATCATCACGGCCGGTTGCGGTAGATCTGAGAGCCTCCAGCGCGGATCTGGACCGTCTCTCTCCTTTGCAGAACCACCAAGGCCCGGTTGAGGGCTTGTTCGGTGTAGCCTTTGCCGTCGACGAATTCGCGGCGCAGAGTTGCCAGGCTGGTACTCCAGCCGAGAGGCAGACGGCGCTTCAGCTCTTCCTCGATCTTGGACGCCTCCTGCATGAGCTCCTTGCTGCCCTGGCCCTCGCCCTGGGTGACTGCATCCATGGTAGATGCCAGGAACAGACGAATGGCTTCGTCGACGTGAGCCTCAGTGGCAATGGGCGAGAGAGACAGCTTGGCCAGAGATTCCGTGATACGGACAATAGCTTCTAGCTGACGCACGGTGATGGGAATGGATGAACGGGTGTTGGCTTCGAGCTCGGTTCGGTGCACTTGCTTGCGAATGGAGACGAAGTGCGAGGATAGCTTCTCAGCTGCCTCGGGGGAGAGACGAGGAGCGCAGCGACTGTGGACGTTAGTAAATACTAGCTCAAGAAGACTTGAGAATCTGCAGTCGCAACTTACCTTCGGCAGTAGCTGATGTAGCGCTTCATCTGGTCAACCGGGATCTCCGCCTCAACCTGCTCCTCCATGCCTCGACCACCCATATGGACGCCCATGACGTGGCGGGCGATTCTCTCATCACGGCCGCGCTCGTGGTCATCGCGGACAATGAAGATCATGTCGAAACGTGACAAGATAGTGGTCTGAAAGTCGATGTTCTCACCAGGGGTCTTCAAGTCGTCGTATCGTCCAAAGACCGGGTTGGCCGCGGCCAGAACAGATGTCCGAGAGTTGAGAATGGTAGTGATACCGGCCTTGGCGATTGAGATGGTCTGCTGCTCCATGGCTTCGTGAATAGCCACACGATCTTCGTCTCGCATCTTATCAAACTCATCAATACAGACAACACCACCGTCCGCCAGAACCATTGCACCACCCTCAAGGTAAAACTCCCGAGTGGTGTGGTCTCGTTGCACGGAGGCAGTCAAACCGGCCGCCGAAGAACCCTTTCCGGACGTGTAAATGGCAATGGGGGCAGCCTTTTCCACAAACTTCAACAACTGTGATTTGGCAGTACCAGGATCACCCAGCATAAGCACGTTGATGTCACCACGAAGCTTCATGCCATCGGGAAGGATCTTCTTTGAACCGCCCATCAACAGACAGACAATGGCTTTCTTGATATCCAGGTTGCCATAGATGGAAGGGGCAATGCTTCGGGCGAGAGCCTCGTACAAGTCAGGTCGGCGACTGAGCTCCAAAAACTCTTGCTCCTCCTCTTCCGAAAATACAGAGTTTCCTTTGGCGGTTTGGTCCAAGTCTGTATTGATACCCACGGCGCGCAAGTAGGGGTTACGGATAGCCACCGCGGCCTCCTTTTTGCCGCCCTTAGCCTGGTAGATAGAGAAGATACCCATGACGGTGCAGTGAGAACCAGGCACGACTCGATTGGCGAGATAGCGATCCGCCGAGATCAACACATGTCGCGGCAGTTCACCCACTGGCACCTGGTCAGGGGCTTCTTGCAGCTTCAGGACCTGCTGATCCACAAATTGACACTTCTCATGGTGGACCACATAAGGGTCAAGAGGGCATTGATCGCCGGGCTCATCGCCTGGCTGCTTGTTACGGCCGCAGCGTCTTGGCAGGGACAATCCGGAGAAGCCACCCTCAACTTGGATATTTTCGCTGTGGTCGCAATTCTTGCAGCGAATGTGAACGACAGTCGCCTTGGACGAGATAGTCGAAGCACCGATCACAATTCCTGGGATCCGGACCAGGTGCGAGATATTGGTTGCGTTGAGATCTCGGATGGAGATATGGGAGGCGGAGGAGTGCAGAAGTAGCTGATGGGAGGGAAGAGTGATATCCCGCTGGCCGGGGTAGACGATTCGCCGAGTGCAGTCTTGTAGAGCCAATTCAAACTACTTTTGGTCAGTCAAATTGAGAGGCAGTGATGGAAGCCTCGCCTACCAGTGGGATGATATCAGCCGGCTCGGTGGTAAGCTTGTGCGCCAGCTCCTCGTTGTAAGAGATGAGGTGGGCAATGTCAATGTCGCAGTAGTACTGCTTCACCAGCACATTCTGTCGTAATTGATCGCTATTGTATGACCCAAGTCAGTCCCGACACAGCCCCTCGAGAATATGAATGTGGGATGCGTACCGATAAATGAATGCATTGTCCAGCTGGAATTCAAGCACAAAGTCGCGCAGGCGATTTTGGATGGTTGTGCGAGACTCATCAGCACCATTGGTGCTAGGCGCCAGAACGCTCAAGGTATAGGGAGTGCGTCTGTCCATTGTGCTGAGAGGTGGTTGATGGGGAGACAGCAGGAAGGGAGAACTTTTGGATTTGGGTGGAAACGCCGACGCGACGCGTCGAGTCAGTCTCACGCGTTAAGTGGTTCTGCCTAAGGCCGCAAATCGGAGAAACCATCGGCCCGGATATTCTGGTCGGGCCTGGCGCCTTACCCGATTGGGCGGAACTGCGCATGGCCTCTTGGAAACAAAGCCACCTCGACGGAGTGACTTGTTCCTAGGTTCTTGGACGTGGTCGGCAGAAGCTACAGCTCACTGAGTCTCAGTATTGAAGGATAGCAATCGCATCAAGTCCTTCTGCTCTACAGGTTAAGGCCAGCTGTCATGAGCAGATAACGTCGAGCTTCCCCATCGATCGTCCACGGCTGGCAACAAGATGGCGCCGTCGAGTCCGCGCAAGTCAATTGACAGCCTGGCATCAGGCGCATCGACGCCATCGATCTCCCATTACTCTACAGCCCAGCTGGAGTCTCCGCGAGTGCCCCCTCAGCGGTACCCCCTGAGGAGAGGATCTACTGCGAGCTCAATCGTCAGCATTGGAGGAATCTTGGACAGCTCCCACCACCATGGTTCTATTGCGGAGTCAGGACAAAATGGTTTGTTTGCCGAAAACTAGCCTGAATGTCACAAATTGACTGGTTAATACCTTCGCAGCCATCTCGACCCTACTCCAACCGCCGATAGTTCGCACTGGCCTGACGCCCCATACGGCCGTATCTGCCACCGGATATAAACCCCCATCTTCTCGCGACATCCCACCTGTGACCTTGACAAATATTACACATGTGGACTTCAAGGCCTTCCAACCCTACCTGTCGCAAGTCGGCTCGCTCTACGATGTCTTCCAGCAGTCGAAGGAGAATGCGGGGGAGGAGGCCCAACCAGCGCCAGGCCTCAAATCACCCAAGCCAGATGATATGGATTCGCTGATGCCATGGAGCCCTGAACGAAGATCCTCATTCATGTCTACCGGTTCACGACCGACCTCGCCCTACGATCCCCGAGGCCGACGTTCCTCCGGTGGTACACGTGGCCGTGCCCCCGCCGTGACGCCTTTGACTACGATTCCGCCAGTGTATTTCGAAGAGGACTTTCATTTAGAGAATCCCCGCACATTCGATGTGATATCGGAGAAGTCGGAGGTTGTAAGACCTCCAAGGCCGCCCATGAAGGATGATAAACACTCTAACGGAAGCATATCGGAACCTCCGCACGTTGGAAGAAAGGCATTAGCCACTAATGCTATCCTTCAGGAGAAGCTCTCATGGTATATGGACACGGTTGAAATCCACTTGATCTCATCTATTTCAACTGCCTCCAAATCGTTCTTCACAGCCTTGGGCTCGCTGCGGGAACTGCATGCGGAGGCGGCCGACTCAGTGAAACGCATTCAGGTTCTCCGACGGGATCTTCAGAAAATTGATAAGGAGATGGCCCTGGGAGGACTCAAGATTGTCAATCTGAGACGCCGAAGAGAGAACGTGCGTAGACTTGCAGCTGCAGTGGCTCAGCTGCGCGATGTTGTCGAATCTGTTTCCCGTTGTGAAGAGCTGGTGGAGCAAGGGGACATCGAAGTTGCAGCCGACGAACTTGACGAGGTGGAGAGATTGATGTCTGGTGAGAAGATATCTGATCGGCCTGCTGAAGAAGATGAAAAGGATCTTCCACGGCAAGCTGTTGATCTTCGGGGGCTCAAGGCGCTTGAAGGGGCCTCTGAAGACCTGACCCTGCTTAGACAACGAATTGGAATGGGGTATGAAACCCGGTTCTTGAACGATCTGCTTGGAGACTTGCGAAAACATGTTCAAAATGTGTCTTCTGGTGTGACTTTGCAGCGCTGGGGATCTTCTTTCCAACGGCAACGCGGCGGCCAACGTCCTGCATCAATGGTATCACCAGCTTATATGAATTTTGACAATGAGTTGCGGTCAAGGTTAGAGACGCAACTCAATGGGCTTGCGCGAGCCCGTTATACTACTCCTGCCGCAACTTCGTTCAAGACGGCTGTTTTACGCGAGATGAAAGCTCTGATCAGAAAGCATTTGCCCAGCTCCAGTGACGATGACAATGAATCCATGGTCTCTGTGTCCACACATGGCGGCCGGCAAGCGACGCAACAGGAGAAGTCTTCGACCCTTGCGCGCAATCTCCGTGCGCTTGATCCTGATGATGCTTATGCAATGCTCGTGGGAGTCTACACCGGTATTAGCGAATGTCTGCGTCGGCTGAGTGTTCAAGTGAAGATTCTCCTCGATGTTGCCAGCGGTCTTGGAGACTCTCCAGCGGCTGGTATGAAGTCGCCTTCTCGAAGTCCCGATCCACAGAGCGCAGACAACGGATCTTCTGCATCAGCGATGGCTCAAGACGAGATTCTGCAAGTTTTGGACATGTCAAGTCTGCTCGGCCAGGCAGTGGACATTGCTCAGTCGCAGATCACCAAAGTTCTTAAAGTCCGAACAGAGCAGACATCACAGTTGACGAAGGAAGAATTCCTGAAATATTTCACCCTCAATCGTCTGTTCGCAGATGAATGTGAGGCAATCTCTGGACGAGGCGGTACTGCTTTGAAGACAATCGTTGGCAACCAGATCAAGGATTTCATCACTCGGTTCGGAGAAAGCCAGCGCCATCGCATCGTCAAAGTCATGGATGCAGATCGCTGGGATGCGCGGGACTTTGGAGATTCTGAGAACATAATCATGACCCGCATCCTGGACGCCAGCACCAAGGATATCGAGGCATGGGTAGAGATTTCCAAAATCTGGCTCCCCGCGAATGAGGAGAGCAAGCCTTCTGAGTCAAGCACTCCGGTCAATGGATCAAGCAAGGAGAAGGTACGCACTGCAGTCATCGATGAGCAGAAGTATATTCTCCCGGACTCGGCTGTGGAAATCATGCGTAGTATCGAGGAGTTTGAATACCTCATGACAAACATCCCCAGCATGATCCAGGACATTGCACCGCAGTTACTGGAGATCTTGAAGCTGTTCAATTCTCGATCCTCGCAGTTGATCCTTGGCGCGGGTGCCACTCGCAGCGCAGGCTTGAAAAACATCACGACGAAGCACCTTGCACTTTCCTCACAGGCTCTGAGCTTTGTTATCGCGCTCGTCCCGTACGTTCGAGAGTTTGTCCGTCGCCATGGACAGTCTAACCAAGTCATGGCCGAGTTTGACAAGGTGAAGCGGCTCTGCCAGGAGCATCAAACGGGTATCCACGAGAAGCTGGTGGATATCATGAGCTCCCGCTCTTCAGTGCATGTCACCGCCATGAAGAAGATCGACTGGGATGCCGACGGCTCTTCTACAGGTGTTCATTCGTACATGGAGACATTGGCGAAGGAGACAGGCACTCTTCACCGAGTACTGAGCAAGCATCTCCCGGAGATGACCGTGGAGATGATCATGGTGCCTGTATTTAACAGCTACCGGGACCAGTGGACAAAGGCATTCCAAGAAGCAACGGTTGAGACCGACGCTGGGAAGAAGAGGTCAGTTTTCACCTGAACATACCCTTGCGTTTCAACGAGTACTGACAATCAGAGCAGGATGCTAGAGGACGTTGAACACTTCCGGGCCAAGCTCAGCAAGATCCAAGGCGCCAGCGAAGTGAGCGACAAGTTGCTCGAGCTTGTCAATGCGAAGCCCATTGCCCCAGCCCTGGCAGAGACAGAGAAAACCGAGTCCGCCAGTGAAGAACAAACGCAAGACAAAGGATCTGAATCCGCGGAAACTTAATGGGCTGAATCTTCTTCTCTTCCCGTCATGTATAGTGAATCACTGCTGCTTCGGCTGCCGGCATATATTTTGTTTTCCACGGTCCTGCATGATTTGCTCATGATTTGCAAAGCTGTACAGCGTTTTCTTTGTTGCTTGTTCGACCATTGTCATCACATAGCCTGTCTGATGAGTTGCATTTTAGAACCAGCCTGGCGTTCTTTGTGTGAATATAAGCTGAAAGAAGATATTCGGGTCCTTTCTGCCAC
Organism: Penicillium parvum; assembly: GCA_030035635.1. Lineage (NCBI taxonomy): Eukaryota > Fungi > Ascomycota > Eurotiomycetes > Eurotiales > Aspergillaceae > Penicillium > Penicillium parvum. Next base: position 3,639,600 of record JAPJNL010000003.1, read on the forward strand.
AAATTGAGCCAGTATGTATAGATGGAAGGCTACAGCTTCAATAAAAGTGGGCAATAGGGCACACTCACTCGTTTTAGAACACGATTACTTGGGCTTAGCTCTTAGGGATTGCTACGTTGACACCCCTACGGCTAGATAGGTACCCCTATTATCTATTTCTTCTAACTGCTGCGACAGTCACCACAACAGTCTCCAAAGAATAATGCCTCAAGCAATCGCGTTCCGAATCTTGACCACAGCCACATCATGTCTCAACAACCACCCGAGCCCCAATAAGCGCAGGTCTGCGCTCTTGTATAATCCTGATGTTGCGATCACATAGCGCCTGTTCGGACAGTGCGCCTGGCAAAGTCGCCTGGATCGAATCCCTCCCGAAACCTAGCTTAGCGTCGAGGAGCTCACCAGCTGGTGCCTGTTCGCGTGTTCTGTCCTCTGCGGCGTGATTATACCAGCCAAAGTCATCTAGACTCAAGCCTGGCCCCAGATCAATCCACCGAGTTATGATGAGGCAAAGTTCTTTGGAGCCTAGATCCCGTAACTCGACATGCCACACGGCAGAGCATTTGGTACATCGTGCGCAATGTGCTTCTCGTATCGAGCCTGTCGGGGAGCGGTATTTCTCAGGCTGCTTAAAAATCTTGTCCTTTATGCGTTCCATGCTGGACCAATATTCCTCTCCATGCCAATGGCCGCAGAAGTGGAAGAAGAAATACCCGGCTGGCATTAATACGGACAGATTCTGTCGAGCCACCCACCGCCTGTTGTTGTACTCGCAGGTAAAGGCTCGGAGGTGCCTCACAGATGCGGCCTTCGATGGAAATGAGCATCGTCATCTGGCGAATTATCTTCTCTTCCTCTGATAGGAGTACCAGCGAGAACTTGAACGGCTTCTTCTTCCTTTCTCTCCATAGGGGTACCTGTGAGGGTACCTGTGACAAGCACTTGTCGCTACCCTTCTTAACAGGGTGGACGCGAGTCGTTGATACTTCAGTGAAGCGCAGCGACTCCACGGGGATGCCGTATTCAGCGCCATGGTAGAATCTTCTCATGACAAGTTGAATATGGGCGAAATCGAGCTTGTAATTGGAGTGGTGTGGGAACTGTTCGAATCCCAGGAGACTGAACGTCGGGCTACCGACTACATTAATGATGGCGGCTTGCTGCCACAGGTATCGAGGGCAAGCATGCACTGCCGATCTGCCATCTGGCAGAGGAACGGTGCGCCAAGGGTGGAGTTGTCGGCAACTGAAGCAGGGATAATAGTGTGGCAGGTCGAGAGCAAGTCGGTGTAATAGTTCCATCCATGTATCGTAATGCTTGATATGTCTCTTCCTTCAGAGCTTAGGAATTGTGGTTTTCCCGATGGTCGATAGCAGGCGGCGGTTGCGAAGAGCGAGACATACTTTATCGACCCGTGAGAGACGGTTGAAGATGGGGAGAAATATCTCGCGGGGAAGTTTCGGCAAGAGACAAGCGTCGTGGTTCTCTTCCATCTTGGTGGCAGTTGTTTGATGAGTGAGTCTCCAAGTTGGTGGTCAGGTCAGTAGATGTCGCCTAGTCCTAGTTGGGTGACTATACCGAAATGGTTCCGGAGGCGACGAGGGCAGGACCAGAAAATTCTATCAGAACCCATAAAAGGGAAAGAGGAGATGCACATAGTTTAGTCTAGTTGAGTCTCGGGAGTGCTACATGTATACGTTGGCGCCCTTCTTATGGACTTATTACCTCATTAGATACGGCAGATTATATAAAGTGCTGATGTAGTATAGTCACAGTATTTACATGAGTTTGAGCCTATACTTCTTAAAAAACATCTTTCTATCAGATCTCTGTCAGTTTTTTAAAAGGGTGTCTAAGTCATAGCCAGTGGACTGACAGCTAAAGGTTTACTATAGCTAGGAGAAGCAGTAGGAGAAGCAGTCTATAAGAGCGACCAAAAATAGAGGAATACGGTGTGACTTGCCCGAGGCGAAGTTATCTCGGACGGGGGATAGCTACCTGGATTCCCGATTGTGTTCTAGTCAGCTTGCCTCCATAACGAACTAACCAGACGACTCGTTTAACTAGTCAATTATAGCTCGACCTGATACATAACTAAGCATAATATGTCGTTCGTTACTTATCACTTCACAGATAACAGCCGCGTCGAACAGCAACACCTGGTTGAACAACAACCATGGACAGTTTGGCTTGCGATCAACAATTCCCCATGGTCAAACTTTCTCTACAAACTCCTCACATCCCTTCCCGTCGCCGGCACGTCCATCGTTCTCAATCTCCATCTTTTGGATTTCAGCATTGAAGTGAACCATGCGCTTGGCAAACTCCTTCTCCTCATCCCACACGAAGGGGCTCTTGCTGGCGAATAGGAAGTCGATCTGCTCAAGCGTGCGGCCGGCAGTCTCGGGGAAGAAGCAGTAGACGATGGGGATGTAGGCGAGCATGGCGGCGCCAAAGACGTAGAAGGTCTGAGGGGAAAAGTAGTCAGAGACGAGATATACCGGAAAGGGAGGATAGAAATCACCTTCTCGTGGATACCAGCAAACATGACAGGGACCAGCAGCGAGCCGGCGCCGTAGCCGACCGCCCAACCCGCAACACCAAAGGCGTTCCCCTTGGCGCGCAGCCATGTCGGGAAAATCTCGGTCGGATAAATGAATGGAATCATCAACCAGGAGGAGCTGAAGACAACCACGTACAGGAAGACCATGGCGGCGGCTCCGGTTCCGTACTGTTGAGCATTGTGGGGGTTGTTGATGGCTCCGCGGTTCAGACCGCCACTGTAGGGAAGTCAGCAGGAGACAACGTCGGGGACGAGATGGGGTTGTGCTCACAGGGTAAAGAGAATAATACTCAAAACGGCCGCTCCCCAGTAGAGGGTCCGGCGACGACCCACTCGATCCAAGGTCAAGGCAGCGATACCAGTTCCCAGAATGCCGCAGGTCATGCACAAAGCAGACAGCCAGTTGGACTTTGAATCGTCAAAGCCAGCAGTGCGATAGATGTTGCCCGAGTAGATGACAACGGCCGCGATACCAGTGCCGTATTGCATCAGGACTTGAAGCCAGAAGGCCAACTGGATACGACGGCCAATGTGAATATCCCCGGATCCAATGCCCAAGAACATTCTGATATAGCTGGAGCTCTGCGACTCGTGTTCCATCTGTACGACGGCGACGATCTCGCGAAATTCTTTCTGCACATTCGGGTGGTCGCGGTCGCCATCTCCACGGAGCTTGGAAATAATCTCAAATGCCTCCTCGTTGCGTCCAACCTTGACGAGCCACCGAGGCGATTCGGGAATGAGCAAGGTGCCGATGACGAGGAAGAAAACCGGGATCGCTTGGCAGGCAAAGCAGAAGCGCCATCGAAAGGCCCCGCCGGCATATTTGGTGAACGAGGTAGCGAAGCCAATCCAGGAAGACAAGGCGATGCCTCCAAAGTTGGCGAGGAAAGTCAGGGCGATCATCTGACCTCGATGAGCCGCTGGAGCCAACTCTGCGGTCCATGAGGGAGCAATGACGATAATGAAGGAGACACCGACACCCGCAACGACACGGGCGCAGAGCATGTGAGCGAGATTCATGGCACTAGCCTGCAGGATGACTCCGACCAGACACCAGAAGCAGGCCATCCAGATGCCCTTGATACGCCCGTAGGCGTCGGAGAAACTACCGGCCCAGAAGGCTCCGAGGAGAGCACCAAAATAGTACATGGCTGCGATGCCCCCCTGTAGAGAGGGCTTGATGACTTTTCCATGCTCATCGGCGAAGCCCATTCGGTGCTGGCGTTGTGAGATTCGATTAGTTCATGATTCCGATCCTATGGAGATGATGGGTACACACTCCATATTCTGGGGCGACATTGACAGCACCCATGACACCCTGACTCATACCCTCATAGGAAATGGCCACAGCAGAGACTGCAGTAATCAACTTAAGCAGTCCCGATCCAGGGAGTGCTCGCCAGAAACCTTTCTGGATCATGGTGAAAAGAAATTGAATGAGGAAAATATTAGCCAAAGACAATGGGAGAAACCAACTCTGGCTGATGGAGAAAAGATCATTGTCGTATCAGGGACACATGGGGATGTTTATAGAGGAGTGGTGTTTCCCTGTATGAGGTTGAGGAAGAGGGGGGGTGGCGTAGAGAGAGAGAGAAACCCCGTGGGGAATTTGGGGAAATCTTTCCTTCTCCCCGACACCATAAATTCCGAGCTCTCCCCACTTGATCCTGTCGTCTGTTTCTCGTCTCGATATTCCTCCTTCGAGACTAGACAGACCCTATTACCCTTCCACTTTTGTCGATCTCGCAGATCTCGACACGATTTGGACATGGGGAAGCTTCGCTCAACAGATGGATGGTGAGTTTTTCCGCCATAACTTTCCTAGACACATGCTGCATACTCTGCTGGTCGATACTCGGAGGGGAGGTTACTCAGATCCATATCTCTTGCCTTTGGTCCCTAGGGTACCATGGCCCATGGTGACCTCCGAGATCGGGACTGACCGTTGACCCAGGGGTCCGTCTTTCGTTGTGATTGTGGCTAACTTTCATCCTAGCCTAACTTGTCGAAAGAGGCATGTCAAATGTATGCCCCATCAACAGTTCGAAATATTCAGTATGCAACCGCTTACCCGAGAACAGGCGACCAAGTCAAGCCGATCTGTTCGCAGTGCCAGAAAAAGGACCGGCCATGCCTTCGAGCAGATCCATCCAATCGCATCAGGATCAAGCCTTACCAAATACGAAAGGACAGGAGAGACCCCAAGGATGCTCCTGGCCCTGGCCATGATGAAAGATCTCACCTTCCAGAACACGGAACTACAGAAGCGGGGATTGCTGATGCAACAAACCCTGAACACATTAACAATCAATGCTATGCCGAGTTTGGTCACAAAGAATACCACACTGCCTCGGTGATGCCACCAGACAACGCGCAAGGGTCAACTATCCTCCCGAAACCCACCAACGACTCACTTTCTGCGCCTCTGATGGCCTCTCCTGTCAACAATGATACAACTAACTCACCTTACTTCAGCGCCGTTTCAATACCGATCTCCCAGCTGCTCCAACCGGACCCTCTCAGTTCATTGTCTCCTGCTTCATCCACAGGTGTGATACATACAGGCCCCCCGCTGACCTACAAAGAAGCTTATCTGGTGCATCACTTTGCAACGCACCTCGGGCATTGGCTCGACTGCACCGACGCTTCCCGTCAGTTTACCCGGAAGATTCCCATCCTGGTCAAGCAATCGCCGATCCTGCTGCATGCCGTGCTTTCCTATGCGGCTCGACACGTCGGGGATGCTGAAATGGCCGAACGAGCGCATGAGTGTTGTGTGGAGTTATTGATCCCCTCCCTGAGCTCGGAATCAGTGGTCGACGATGATATTCTGCTATGTGCCATTGTCATACTGCGGGTCTTTGAACAGTTGAACGGTAAGTGAGAACCTTTCGAGCCGGATGCCCTGGCGCTAATTTCCTCGAAAACTGAAACAGTCATGGTAACCGGGAACGATCACGAGCGTCATTTAGCCGGCTGCTCGGCTCTGCTCCGGGCGTCGCAAGGACGGGAGGTGGATCCGTCTACCCCGGGGTTGCGGCAGGCCGCTTTCTGGGTGTACATGCGTCAGTGCCTGTACAATGCTTGCGTACATCAGCAGGCACCTAATGTGGATCTGAACTTGGTTCTCATTCCTCCCCCGGCCGAAGGTGACCCCCTGAGCGATTTGAGGTCTGAAACAGCATGGGCCAATACTATGACTTGGATCTGTGCCACGGTGGTCCACTTTTGCTTCGGCTCGACTTACCCTGAACCCTTCACTAGAATACACCGATGGCAAGAGCTATCTGAAGCCGTCGAGAGTTGGTTGAGCAACCGACCGGGCACGTTCGACCCAATCTGGTATAGCGAAGCCGTCCCAGGGAGTGGAAACCCATTCCCAGAGATATGGTTCACGGCGGACTGGCACAGTATGTCTGCCAAAAAAAGAATTCTACTTTGCGCGGCCTAACGTTGGTTGTAGTTATGGCATTCGGCTTTTATCATCTCGCATGTATGCTTTTGGCCATCTACAAGCCGTCGCCTAAATTTGCTGTACGGGGCCTACATAGCACCGCTCGCGAGTCCGATGTGAGTTCTGGTTTTTTTGCTGTCGCGCAAATGACCTGTCGCTGATGCTATCAGATCCGAGTTATGATGCATGCCCGTGCAATCTGTGGGGCATGCAACAGTTCCTCTTCGACGGTGCCATCGTTGATCACGCTCTGTCATTCCACCTTCATTTGTAGGGCCTGTCCAACCTTTTCAGTTTGAGAATTCAGTTACTGACATCTATAGGGGGCCCCTTGATGACAGATTCAGCGGAAAGGGCTGGAGTAATTAGACTGCTGCGAGATATGGAAGCGAAGCATGCATGGCCAACAACATGGATAATCAATTCTCTAAAAGAGGAATGGATGATGGCGTAACGCGTCATATCTATGTGACAAAGGAAAAAATTATCATTGACCTTCATTGAATGATATCACCGCATACTTTCCGTTCTTGATCCAGGCGCCATCGGGCGCCTCCTCGTTTAACGCGTCAACCCTGGTCTGGGTCTGGATACCAACGCAAACGTCGGACTTGTTCGTGCGAAGGGCCAAAATCTTGACCCCGCTCTGCCTACCGAGGGGGCCCAGAGCCTCTTCGTATGTGGTAGTGTGAGGCCACAGCCCATCCCTGGTCAATTTGCGGTAATTGAGGTCGCCCTTGAAGATCACCAAATAGCTTTTCTGGAGCTCCTTGAAGACGGCAGGTGCTCTGGATGGCATCTCGTGGAACGAGAACGGCGTGGTCCAGAAGGGGTCGCTAGTGGTTGTGATGGCGCCCGAGCGGAAGAGTTCGCGAAGTCTTTGGGCCAGTTGGTCGAGATACTCATGACGGGGGAAGCATTCGGAGGAATCAAGATGACAGAACAGCGATTCGACATCGGGAGGAGTGACATCGCTGACGAACCATGGAAACTCCTTGACATGCAGTCTGACAGAGGTGGCAATGCCTGTGTCCAAAAGATAGGCGGCATATAGCACATCAGTAAAAAGCTCGAAGCCAGCGTTGTCGAGGATAATGTCGATCTGGCGACTGGCTTGACCGGCAGTGCGCTGAAGATAGGCCCAGACGTTGTCAATGTCGTTGTCGACGATATTCCGCTGGCTCTTCTGAATAGCATCACGGCCCTGCAGGTTTTGTAAGTCTTCCAGGGTGAGGTTGGCGAGGAGTGACAGGTCTGTGGCGTTTCCCCACAAGGCAATCTCCGTCATCTCGATAAACAGCAACTTCTTAGCTTCTTCTTTGCTCTCATTTTGGGCGAGGCGAGAATCGGCCACGATCTGCATATAACGGCAGGCGAGCTCCTCGACGGCGGCTCTCGACTTGATAAAGGTAGAGTCTTTCTGGCGCTTGAAAACATCGTAGTTTTGCCAATGTTTTGAGGAGTTCAGGATCCTCTGAATGGCCCTGGGATGGATTGTAAGCCCAATTCAGCAACTTGATCTTGCAGTGACAGTCGTACCGGTACATGTAGCACTCTCCAAAGAGCCAAGGGCAGTTGGTCCAACTACACTTCCCAATTGCCGCCAGCTGCTTGTTCCACTGTTGAATATCGGGTTTGCCATCATCTCGCAGGGGTCTGACACGCCGTGAGTCCCTGCGTTTTCTGTGCTTGGAGAAGTATACGTACGCGAGGGGCTTGTTCTGTTCGATTCCTTGTTTGAGGTCTTTCAGGGCAATCTGGATGGCGATGCTCTCCGCTCTCTTCTGCTCATCAACATCCCCCGCGGCGGCTGCTTTGCCAAGGTCGTCAATGGTGCCCTGAATGATTTTGGGCCATCGGTTCTCCGCCGTCTGTTTGGCCATTGAGCCCTTGTCTGACGTCCAAACGGCACGAACTTCAGTGTTCATGGTGGCGGAAGGCATGGTAATGCAACTCTGATAGATGCGATTGGACAAGGTCGAGGCATCAAACGCTAAGGAAACAATGACAGCAGATCCAGGGGACTCTTTAAGTATTAGTCCTCGCTTGGTTAACAGAAAAAGTGGCAGACCTCGGGATTCACTATCTGCAATCTAGTAAGGTGGGACACATTAACGGCCCGAGACTCCTCGTTTTCGCAATGCCCGAGGGGATTTTGATGGTCCGAGCACCTCGTCTCGAAGATTCCTAATTAGGCATCTCTGGTTTCCACTTCGGCCTCGGAATCGTTATGGAGCTCGTGCATCCCGAATCCTCAATTCTTAGCATATTCATGGAATGTGAGGGGTAGGATGCTCCTTTTGATTGTCCGCCAGGAAACGGGGTTAGGTTCCAAAGGTATATGAACCGGTTCTTCGCTCCTCTGAATTGCAGTTCGAAACCAAACCATTTAAGTCCATTCCTATATATACAAATGACGAAAATGGTCACTTCAGTTGCTTTTTCTGAGCCCAATGGCTCTGCGCAAGTCAACGACCCCCGCCGTTGTGTCGCTGATGGTACCCTCGACATCACGGTCATGGGAATGAACAGCGGGACTGCCATGGACGGCATTGACTGCGCGCTTGTTCGATATCGCCAGGTTTCTCCAGAAGCTCCATTGCACATGGAGATCCTGAAGGTACGGCAGCCCCTCGTCTTTATGATTCAGCTTTAATGGAACTGACAAATCGCCCTTGTACAGTACGACGAGATCCCCATGCCTCAGTACATCAAGAAGCCGGTCCTCACCATGCTCCGTGAAACGAGAACCACTCCCTCCCTCATGTCCCAGCTGAACGTCCAGCTCGGCAATATGTTCGGCGAGACCGTCAAGCTATTCTGTGAGAAGCACAACATCCCCATTGACAGCATCGACCTCATCGGGTCTCACGGCCAGACCATCTGGCTTCTCTCGATGCCCGAGGACGGCGAAACCCGCTCTGCGTTCTGCCTTGGTGAAGGGACCGTTATAAGCAGCTTGACCGGCGTCACTACAGTCACCGACTTCCGCATGGCGGAACAGGCTGTGGGCCGCCAGGGTGCGCCTCTCGTCGCTCTGATCGATGGTCTCCTCCTTCACCACCCCACCGAATGGCGCATCTGCCAGAACATTGGCGGCATCGCGAATCTCTGTGTCATTCCACCCGACAGCGAGGGTGGTGTCGACGCCATGGTTGACTGGGACTGCGGCCCAGGCAATATGTTCATCGACGCCGCGATGCGCTACTTCACCAACGGCGAGATGGAGTACGACCGCGATGGGGAGTGGGGTGCTCAGGGTGTGGTCAACCAGGGGATTGTCGACAAGTTCCTCGACAACAACAAGTACTGTAACTGTTTGCCTCCGAAGACGACGGGTCGTGAGACCTTCGGCGACAACGAGGCCCAGGAGATCATTGACGATTGCCTGGCTCTGGGCATGAGCAAGTACGACACTGTCGCAACCATCACCCGCATCACCGCACAGAATATCGTCAAACAGTACCGCACTTTCTTCCCCAAATTCAACATTGACATCGACAAGGTAACCGGTGTCTACATGTGCGGTGGTGGTGCCCGCAACCCCAACATCATCAAATACCTCAAGGAGCAGCTGCCTAATTCGAAGATTCTCAAGCTCGATGAGACAGGCGTTCCTTCGGACGCCAAGGAGGCTGTCTCGTTCGCTCAGCAGGCTCTGGAAGCTATTCTCGGCCGTGCCGCCCTTGTTCCCATTAACAGTGACACGTTGACGCCCAACACCATCTCGGGTAAGATTGCGCCGGGATTACGGTGGAGAGAGGTTATGGCGATGGCAGTAGAATTCGGAAAAAGTCAAACTCGGTTGCCGACGGTCAAGGAGATGATTATTGACAGGCCCTACACCTACGGACAACCTTAGTAGGATACGGTGGTGCAACTGTCTACTTGTATGATTAATTATTCGCATATAAGGCTTCAGCAAGGGTTCCATCCCAATCTAGCATTTTTAACGACTTTGAAGTACCTCTTATCCCCGCCCCAACAGCAACTGGAAGTTGTGGAGGTGCTTCTGGCCCTTCGAAATCTCGCAGACTACCGGGCTACAACATCCCCCTACCAGCACCAGCTTCCCGCTTCTTAAACCACCGAACCCAAGACTTCGCCTGCGGCGGCACTGGCACAATCCCATGCACGAGCATAGGCATATCCCGCTCACGAACGTAAGTACACAAAGACCTCATCTCAGGCGACGGATGCCACGTTCCCCTTGGGAAAACACGCTTTAGCAGATAATCACTCAGAATATGACACTTGTTCACGGCTCCACGCCACGCCTGCTGCCACTCTGCCTGCTGCATGGCCCCCGGTCGAGGGATAGACAATTTCTTCTTGTGCTCGACCAGCGCATCACAGATGATTTTGAACATCTTGACGGAGTTGGCCCTGTCCTCGAAATAGGACCGCGGCATACGCGTCATGATCCCGTGGAAGATGTAGGGACTTTTCTCCGCCATCGAACAGGCTGCTATTGTCAACGCGAAAGCGGGCTGGGTGTGGTCGCGAGGATCGTCTGGGTTCACCCAGCTTGCCATCGGGTCGATGTGGCTGCATAGCCATTGGATGGAGGCTGTGCAGTCTCCGTTTGCAGCGTGCATGAGTATATTGTTGCCCGCAGAGTCGAGAATGTCAGGTCCACTGCCTGAGCGTCGTTGGAGCCATTCCAGGAACGATGCGCCGTGCGTGTTGCCCTGTACGGCTGCGTGCCAGGAGGTTGTCTTACCCTTGACGTTGCCGATGTTGAAGCCCATTGCCCAAAGGCGTTCGGCGAATTCGGGGCTTACAAAGGCGCAGAGGTAGAGCTTGAGGTTTCTGTAGTTTAGGATGTTGGAGGCGTCAAAGTGGCCGAGTAGTCGTTTGAAGACTTTCTCGAAGCCGTGCTCGTTTCGCGCGATGGCTAGTTGCATGAGTGGGTGGCCGTCGAGGTAGCTGAGGTTGAGGTCTGTGGTTGCGTCGATTTGGGGAGGTGTGAGCGTCTTGAGTAGGTAGTCCAATACCTCGTCGCATTCGAAGTTGATTGCAGCGTGGAGGAAGTTTCGTCTTGTCTCGTCGTAGAGATGCGGCTTGACGAGGTCAAAGTCCACGAGGAATCTGAGACATTCGAGGCAGTGAGCTGCGCATTCGTAGGCCATGGGGTTCTGAGTCTGGATCTTGTGTGTTTTCAAATTGGAGCGGGCGAACTGAACAGGGCCGCGGATGACGATGTCACCTCTAACCGTTTGCAAGAAGTCTTGGACATCTTCGTGTTCAAACCAGGAGTGGATGTTGTCGCAGAGAGTCTTGCAGGAGGCTCTCATCACATGGAGGGCATGGATGCCGGCACAGGTCAGATGTGGCTTTTCTGTTCCAATGAAGAACAGCCGGTCGAGCACTTGGTGGACGATCTCTGTTGGTACGGAAGCGAGGCTGAGGTGATCGGCCCAGTCATAGATCGCATGCTGGTTTGTGTTGTTGTAGTCCAGATGGTCAAAGTCCCACTCGGGCTCCTCTGGGGGAGAGATGGTGAGGCAAAGTGCTCGGCTCACGAGGATGTCAACCAGGAGTTGATGTCCAGGTGAGAGAATTGCAGTGTCATCTAGTTTCATGGCGGGTCAATGAGCTGTATGGGATTGAGTATCGAGGCGCACCTCATCTCTGCGGTCTCGACGCAAGTACTTATATCGACCTGCTGGCCTTGTAGCAGGACTCATCGTGTTCATTGTCAGAGATGGGATCCCAAGAATAGATCCAGTCAAAGACTCGCAACGTAAGCACCGACAAGGGTTGGCATTATATGAGAGAAAGAGAACAACAAAGGGACAACAGCTCGAAGTTTGACTGGCCAAAGATAGCCACCACAAATGTTGGTATCTGTTTCCAACATGAACCCTGGCTTTTATGGCATCGGGAACAGCCATCAACCCTCCCTGAGTCTCGAGTGCGCGTCCAGACAATGAAAGGACTCGGGCAATGGCCCGCCAGGTTTCACGTCAGAGAATTAGCCACAGATTGAACAAAGAAACTGAGATGATGAAACAAGCCGAAGATAGCACAATGAGAAAATGTCTCGCGGAGAGCAAAAGTCAACGAAGAAAGGATGAAGTCGTTCACATACACCCCACCAACCACATCTGAACATCGTGTGACTACAGAGTACACTTCCTACAGAACAAAGCTCTACTAATTGTGGCGCACTTGAATTTGATCATTGGTATTCATGCAACTATGCAGACCAAGCCGAAACCCCTAATCCAAAAACTCCACTGACCAACGCAGTGTACAGGAAACGTAATGCGTAGCTCGACCACCATCAAGGTGTACTGAGAATGTTCATCTCAATGTGTATCTTCGCGTTCGTCATAGTGTCCAAGACTCCTTAGACACCAGGCTGAGCACCCTGGCCCTTGTTCTGGCCCACAGACTTGGGCTCGTGGCCGCCCTTGCCGGAGGAGTGGCCTGCGCTGCCTTGGCCACTATGCACCTCGCGCTGGGAGCCGGTCTCTTCGGGCATGGCGGCGGTCTTGTTGACGCGGTTGATGGGGGCGTCCTATAACGACATGAGTCAGTCACTGGGCTTCAATTGCATGTTGAGGAGGTTGGACGTACAGTTGCACCGACACCGTGAGCCTTGGTCTCACCAGCCTCGATGGCGTTGTCGCTCTGAGGAACGCCGTTGTCGAATTCAGCGCCGCGGACCATATTGATGGTTGTGAAGGTAGTATTGGGAGGTGAATTGAAGAGTTGTAGGTAGAGTTAATGTGAAAATAGTGGTGTGTATCTCAGTGACGAGCTGTCCAGCTTTAATACCTTGTGCTGGAGCTCCAGATATGCGTGACAGCATCGTGAAGTCATTACCCCACAATGAGATCATCGGCGAATGGGCAGCTCTCCTGGCTGATTCATGGCTATGCGGCTTGGCAGTGACAGGATGACTGAGATTAAGTACGTTCTAGAATTGAAGATGAGATTGTTGTGTTGGGGCATGAGAAAAGGTGGTTGTCATTCGTGGTGTGCCTGCACTACCGGAAACTAAAAAAGACAATACAACTCAACATTTTACATTGAAAGATGAAAATTGAAAATTCAAAAATGGAATTCAATATGCAAGAAACTCAGAATAAATCAGCTTTCAAGACAAAGCTCGCCGGACGAGCCTTCGATGCAATCTGCGCTTCTGAGCAATGTTAGCTGCAGCGAGCACAAGCGGCATAGTCGGCAAGCTGTCTACACTGAGGAACAGGCCCCAGCTCCAGCTCAACTTCCGGTTGCTTGACGAGGCAGCTGAGGATGCTCCAGAGATACGAGATGAGCTTTTTGACGTTCTGTCTGATCGGGGACGTCCATTTTTGGCCCACTGCTTGTTGAATCGATCGACGAGGTCAACCAGTGATTCGATGCTCGAGGCGACTAGGGTGGATCGACTGTGACTTGAAAATGTACCTGTTGTGCTAGTCAGTCTGTTGGAACTGTGGCATGAGCAACGATCGAGTGGCTGTCGGCCATCCGACCTAGGTCCCAGAGGAGTGAAAAACAGTTCTCGAGGTACTGTGTCCCATGTGACGATGCGGGCTATGGATGGGACGGGCGACTCATCCAGACTGGACAGTGAATGTGTACCGCGGGGAGAACTTTCAGCTCCGTCAAATGATGTGGCAGGACGTCCTTGAGGAGGTATCATGCTCTCACGCAACACGGTTGTCAGTATATCGTAGCTCAGGGACATCACGTATGATAAAGATGGCTCTGGACTGGACACAAAATAGAGGTCAGGCAGATGAGGAGGGGTTATCGTGTCCAAGGATGGTGTATTCGTGGCAGCTGTCATCATCTCGCTGAGCTCGCTGTTCGGCCTGCTTGAAGGATCGGGGTTGACCACTCTCAGCATTTCAAGGTACCCGTTTTGTGAGACTCCGTCTGCGTTCATACTGCCGCGGAAGTAGTCAACGTCCACTAGAGTCGATACTCGATTGTAGGGGACGCCATTGTACGGTGAGGGAACGCGAGTTGGGGCGATGGAAGATGCGACACGGGGAGAAGCAGAAGGTGTTTGTTCTGGTCGATGACATGAACGAATTGTGCCCCAGAACATCTTGAAGAATCTTCGTGATGCTTGGCGCAGTCGATAGAGCCCACGTCGATGGTTTGCGGGTTCATAGTCCATGGCCAGGATGGTCACCGCAGAGACGGGCGTCGGAGAGAATTGGATCCAAGAATCCATTTCAACCATGAGAAAAGACAACAGAATATATATGCAGCTTTTTGTTTGTGTCAGGCATCATTGTCTTTGAGCGAGGATCACGATGTCTCTCAGACAATGAGATTGAGCGTGCTCAGTGAGTCGATACCTGCCGGGTGAATCATATCTGATCAAAGGGCATTGAGTCTTTTGACAAATGACGCAGCTAGCAGTACAGAGGAATCAGACCTTTGGTTGATTACTTTGATATACTTCTATAATCTCTATATGCTCTATAGTAGTATCTATAGTGTAGTCAAATCAAGTTTTGGCAGTGGAGCCGATGACATCATTCAGTCAGCTTTCCCCAGACGAGAGGAGCTCCATTTTCAAGGTACAGGAACATCATCATCAATTGAGAGGCCATATAGGTAATAAAAAAGAGTGTGAAGTAGCTGGGGTCAATTGGCATATCGTGAACATGCCCCCTAATGAGAAAAGTATTTTTGCCACCTTCGATATTACCGTGTGGAAGTTTCTTAGCGGGTTGAGAACTAGAACTAAATGGACTCTAGAGTTCTCCCCACGCAAACCCCGTGGAGGATTTTCGTCGGATCCTCCTCGGTCCTGTTCTCTATGAGATATCGTCCATACTAAGAATCAATGCTGCAATTGTTGACCGGAACCCAATTCGGGCTATTCGGGAGGCGCGTTCGTAAATGAGGCTAAGGGGGTCGGAGCTCTAAGCCCAGGTGGTACCGGGACCAGGCCCGCCCGATGGAAAACTCGAATGTGACGCTAGAGGAATTCTCTTCTTCTTTCTCTGTAGGATTTTCCTCTGCATATACTCGAGTGTTCATTGTGTGAGATCTGGTCAGAAGAGTAGGAGTACCTAGGTAATAGAGAGTGTGTGAAAGAAAGTGAGTGAGTGCCAGCCTCCGGGGAAAGCAGTCCCCGCCCCGCACAGACCGAGTCCGGAGCTGCATCCCCCCAGGTGATCCAGTCCCAAGCTACTCCTCCCCTCTTTGCCTCCTGGTTTTTCTCTTCTCACCTTTTCACCTCTCTAGAGAGCTTCTGTTAGCTACAGACCACCTCAGTCATGGCCGACGCCCATGATGTCGAACCCATCAAGCGCGATGTTCGCAACCACATGTTGTTCGAGGTTGCCACCGAGGTGGCCAACCGCGTGGGCGGCATCTACTCGGTACTCAAGTCCAAAGCCCCAGTCACCACCGCCGAGTACGGTGAACGGTACACCCTGATCGGACCGTTGAACAAGTCCTCGGCTGCGGTGGAAGTGGAGGAACTCACTCCGTCGAGCCCGGCCATGCGCGAGACCATTGAGTCCATGCAGTCGCGTGGCATTGAGATTGTCTACGGTCGCTGGCTGATTGAGGGAGCCCCACGGGTGCTGCTCATCAATACCGGCACGGGCTATCGGTGGCTCGACGAGTGGAAGGGCGATCTGTGGAATACCTCCGGCATCCCGTCCCCGGCTGCCGATCATGAGACCAATGAGGCAATTGTCTTTGGGTACTTGGTCGCCTGGTTCTTGGGCGAGGTATGTGGAATATTCCAAGCGTCTTCGCAAAGCTGTATTGATCATCTCTGGTATAGTACATTGCCCATGAGCGCCGTCGGGCCGTCGTCGCCCATTTCCATGAATGGCTGGCCGGTGTCGCCTTGCCCTTGACCAAGAAGCGACACATGGACCTGACGACCATCTTCACCACCCACGCGACTCTCCTGGGTCGGTACCTCTGTGCAGGATCCGTCGACTTCTATAACAACCTGCAATACTTTGATGTAGATGCTGAGGCCGGCAAGCGTGGAATCTACCACCGCTACTGCATTGAGCGAGCGGCTGCCCATAGTGCGGATGTCTTCACCACCGTCTCGCACATCACCGCATTTGAGAGCGAGCACTTGCTCAAGCGGAAGCCGGACGGTGTGCTGCCAAACGGACTGAATGTCAAGAAGTTCTCGGCTATGCACGAGTTCCAGAACCTGCACTCGCAGGCCAAGGAGAAGATCAACGACTTTGTGCGCGGCCACTTCTACGGACACAATGACTTTGACTTGGACAACACCCTCTACCTCTTTACCGCTGGCCGGTACGAGTACCGCAACAAGGGTGTGGACATGTTCATTGAGGGACTGGCCCGTCTCAATCACCGACTCAAGATCAGCGGATCGACCATGACCGTGGTTGCGTTTATCATCATGCCCGCCCAGACCTCATCACTGACAGTAGAGTCCTTGAAGGGCCAGGCGGTCGTCAAGTCTCTGCGTGATACAATTGAGAACATCGAAAAGGGCATTGGCAAACGCATGTATGAGCGGTGTCTCGCATGGAAGGAAGGTGACAACATGCCGGATGAGAAGGACTTGATCACCAGCCAGGACCGGGTGCTGTTGCGCCGTCGTCTGTTTGCCATGAAGCGACACGGTCTGCCGCCCATCGTGACGCATAACATGGTCAACGACTCGGAGGACCCGATCTTGAACCAGCTGCGCCGTGTGGAACTGTTCAACAACTCCTCTGACCGGGTGAAGATCGTCTTCCATCCGGAGTTCCTGAACTCCTCCAACCCGGTGCTGCCATTGGACTACGACGATTTTGTTCGTGGAACGCACTTGGGTGTGTTCCCCTCCTACTACGAGCCCTGGGGATATACGCCGGCCGAGTGTACCGTGATGGGAGTGCCCAGTATCACGACCAACCTGTCTGGCTTTGGATGCTACATGGAAGAGCTGATCGAGAATTCCTCTGACTACGGCATCTACATTGTGGACCGTCGCATGAAGGGCGTGGATGACTCGGTCAACCAGCTGACCGACTTCATGTTCAACTTTACGCAGAAGAGCCGGCGCCAGCGTATCAACCAGCGTAACCGGACTGAGCGCCTGAGTGATCTGCTTGACTGGAAGCGGATGGGATTGGAATATGTCAAGGCCCGCCAGCTGGCCCTTCGGAGAGGTACTATTCTACTACCATACTAGCCCACGCTGATCTTGCTAACTGAGTCCAGCTTACCCTTCGTCCTTCGATGCAGCTGAGGACTACTTCAACATCATCGGCGGTACTGATCAGAAGATCTCCCGGCCTCTGTCAGTCCCCGGCTCCCCGCGGGATCGCTCCGGCATGATGACCCCCGGGGATTTCGCCTCTTTGCAGGAAGGCCGTGAGGGATTGAGCACCGAGGACTATATTGCATGGAAGCTCCCGTAAGTTGAACCATCACATCCCTTAGCAGGACCAGGCTGATCGTCACAGTGAGGAGGAGGAACCGGATGACCACTTCTACCCTCTGACGCTCCGCACACGCAAGGCCGGTGACCGTCCGCAGTCCCCGCTGGACAGCATCTCGATCAACGGAGGCCGTTAAGTCGATTACAGTCCGAGGCAACTGTGAAGCAGAGCTGCCAGCCCTTTTTACCATTTATTGGCCCATCATTGGGGTCTTTTGCTCCCTTCTGCATTGTTTGGACTCATGTTTTCTCATGGTTTTTCTCTTTTCCGGGGTGGATACTGACCCCTCCGCCCATAGCCTGACGTCACCTTGTAATATGTGTCTGCCGTGATTGCTCACCTTGTGCATTTGAAGCCTTCTGTGTTGTCTAACTGGAATTTGATCATCATGGTGACTTGTTGACGAGATGCTATTTTCGTCTGGTGTAGCACTGCGTCCACCCATTCTCTAGCTTCACGACTGGGCAATGAGCTGGGTCTCACAACCGGTTGAGTTCGGATGCGAGTCAGTCAGTAAATAGAGGGCCCATCGCAAGGTGAAGCCCAATAAGAAACGCATCTTGTTTTCGTCTCGGTGAGCCATTTTCGTGGGTGTAGTCATGTGTAGTCATGTGTAGTCATAGTGAGGCACACCCCCACTTGTCTGTATTTCTACCCCTCCATAGCTCCCCTTCCTCTCTTTCCTTCCCTTCACCACGACCTTTGTGTCTCATCTTCATCTTCTTCCACACTACAACAACTCCAATTAAGTCTACCATCGGTACGACTCTCCAATGGAGCCGCGCACGTCCTAGTCTGCTCCCCCCGGAGGGGAGTCCTGGACTTCGCTACGATAGTCATCATGGGTCAAGGTATTGTACTTGGTATAACAGTCACTGCACACGCATGACAGGTGTTCGACTGTCTTGATCTCGGCTTCATCTCGATGGAGTTGGGTGAGAGACGTCGTTCTGAGATTATACTGTCAAAACTTGATCTAGATAATACTAGCGAAAGGACATGCGTGACTTTTGATTGTTTTCCCCTTTGTTTTGCATCCTCTCCTTCTGGCTCTGCCGGAGTGGCCGGGATGCCTTGACTGTGGAATACTGACCATGCAACGCATACAGTTGAACTTGTTGAGACGTCATCATGGCTACCGACAAGATCACCTTCCTGACCAACTGGTATGCTAACCTTGCCAGCTAGCGATGCTTTTTCTTTCTCTGCAAGAACCGTGCTAAGTGGTGACAAGGCACGCTACCCCGTACCACGCCCCCCTCTACCTCGCCCAGGCCCGTGGCTACTTCAAGGATGAGGGTCTCAAGGTCGCTCTCCTCGAGCCTAACGACCCCTCCGATGTCACCGAGATCATCGGCAGCGGCAAGGTCGACATGGGCTTCAAGGCCATGATCCACACTCTTGCTGTGCGTATACTCCTCACTAACTCTGTACTCTCTCTAACATCCCCCAGGCCAAGGCCCGCAACTTCCCCGTCACCTCGATCGGCTCCCTCCTCGACGAGCCCTTCACCGGTGTCGTCTACCTCAAGTCCAGCGGGATCACCGAGGACTTCCGCTCGCTCAAGGGCAAGCGCATCGGCTACGTCGGCGAGTTCGGCAAGATCCAGATCGATGAGCTGACCAAGTACTACGGCATGACGGCCGACGACTACACCGCCGTCCGCTGCGGCATGAACGTCACCAAGGCGATCATCCGCGGCGAGATCGACGCCGGCATCGGCCTCGAGAACGTGCAGATGGTCGAGCTGGAGGAGTGGCTGGCCGAGCAGGGCCGTCCGCGCGACGACGTCCAGATGCTCCGCATCGACCAACTGGCCGAGCTGGGCTGCTGCTGCTTCTGCTCCATCCTGTACATCGCCAACGACGAGTTCCTCGCCGCCAACCAGGACAAGGTGCAGAAGTTCATGCGCGCTGTCAAGCGCGCCACCGACGCCGTCATCGCCGACCCTGCCGGCACCTACGAGGAGTACGTCGACATGAAGCCCATCATGGCCACCCCCGTCAACCGCAAGATCTTCGAGCGCTCTTACGCCTACTTCAGCCGTGACCTGAAGAACGTCGCCCGTGACTGGGCCAAGGTCACCAACTATGGCAAGCGTCTCGGTATCTTGGACGCGAGCTTTAAGCCCAACTACGTCAACAGCTACCTCTCCTGGACTCTGGATGCCGACTCCACCGACCCTCTTGGTGACCAGAAGCGCATGGCCCAGCTGCAGAAGGAAGTTGCTGCCAAGGGTGGCTTCAAGCGTCTGCCTGTTTCTGCTACTGCTTAGGCGGTTATTTGACTACTGCTAGTCAGATTATGGGCATCACTCTTTAGCCCTGTAGCCGTGAAATGAACGAGCTTTGCTTGAGATACCTTCTATCGTAGATGCATAGAACTAACGCCGGCAATGGTAGAAGTATATACATGCTGGATTGCTTATCCTCGTCTCTGCCCTTCAATAAGGAATCATCCGCTCGACCCCCATTCTCCAAATCACTCATCTCGTCCAGTTCATCCAGCTCTTCGCCAGAATGAATGGCCTCCCACCCAGCAACATCCTGTTCTTGTCCCTGTTTCCGGAATGGCCTCCACGAACCACCATAAACATATCGACAGACAAGCCAGGCGCAGAGCAGAACAACCGTGGCAGTCATGAATCCCATGCCAAATATGAAGGCAGCTGAAATATGCACCTCGTCCTCGTCACCATCCTCATCCTCATCGTCATCATCGCCTTCATAAACAGCAACCTCCTCACTCAATTTCTCCGGTTCCCAATCCATCGCCTCTATTGCACCAAGGAATCCACCGTCCTTATCCAGCGCAACAATTCGCAGCCTGCTATACAGCGTATCAGGTGGCACAGGGACGACAGTCTCAAATCCAGTCTTCGGCACAGCAGAAATAAACTCGAACTCCTCCTCACCCTCCAAATCCGTATCCGCAAGCCATCGACTCGTCTCATTCACTCCAGACTCAAGACCCAGACTGATGAAACGCACCCTGCAAAACCCACGTCCTAACCTCCGTAGCCCCATTCCAACTCACTGCAGCCTCATCCCCCGACAAGGCCACATCCGGCTTCGTACGAGGCAAACCAACCCACTCCTGCTACACGGTACGAAATAATCTGCCCAGAGTAAAACCCACTCTCAGGACCAAAATGCACCCGGCAGAGGACCTCGCCGTCAGATTCGAATTCCGTCCACGCGGCATTGTACCCGTACACGATGAGCACGTTGCCGTTGTCCAGGATCTGCATTGATCCCTGCGACTGGCTGCTGATGGGGAGTGGGTTCCAGTATTCTTTGCGGACGGTGGCGGTCATTTCTGCCTCGTTGATGTCGATGAATAACCCGCGGCTGGGGTTCTCGGGGGCGCCTTTCCCACGGGAGGAATTGTCGAAGATGGTGATTGCGCGGGTGGTGTTTGTGTTGTAGGCTGGTTGGAATCTTGCATGGTGTTGCCAGGTGATATTTGTCGCTGCACCATACGATAGATCGGTGAATGAGTTGGCCTTTCCGCTCCCTAGTTCGGCCGTCGATATACGCCAAACAGCCCATATACCGCGAGGAAATGAGGAAATTTCCGTGCTCATCCTTGTCGATACTATTGATATGGAAGAAATCCCACGGCCGGTCTTGACTATCGCCGTTTCCCTCGCGATCTCGCTGAGAGAGAAGTGTTCTGACGCACGCCATTGAAAGATCAGCTCGTTTATTTCAACGTCCACTTCCTGGAAGAGCCCATCCCAGATCCAGCCGTCTTCTGGCCCGCCTGCTGCACGGAGGTCGGCAGGGACAACCTCATACACGGCGAAGACGGCCGTGTCGTCGCGAGTAATATGGAACTCGTGCAGGTCGACCGGAAGGCCATTCGCACCGGTCAGTTTATAAGCCTCTTCATAGTGGGAATTAATCTGCATGATCAGCATCAATCCACATCTACACGACATGGCAAAGACCCAAACTCACCAAATAAGCCGTCCCATCCCCATGCCCCCCAATAGCATCGTTCCCCGCCCAAAACGTCAAATACTTCTCCCCCTTATACGTATACACATTCGCATTATACGTGGTAGGATACTCCTTAAACCAGACAAGATGCCCCTCACATCTAGAATCATCGGACTTTCTTCTTGCTCTCTGGCGTGGTGAGCTGGCTATCTTCTTTTAGCCCTAGCTGTGGCCTGGGCGATTCCGCGATTGAGAAGCCGCCCACGCGGCCGATTACTCGTTCGATGGATAGTTCGGCCTCGATGTGGAGCGGACTGGCTCGGCATGTCGGTATTCGTATACGCATAGAGCGGAATTCGTGTGATATGCTTGGTTCAGCTTATACTCCGTGTAGACTGATAGTTGACTTTCCGGCGGTGCTAACATAATCATTGTTCGATAGAAAAAAAGTATCCAATCTATGCAATTGATCTGCGTCGGCGTGTTGCATGGTGAGCTTGGTGGCTGATATCGATTAACGCCAAGCGATAAGCAAAGAGATTGATATTCTACCAGTCCTTGTCTGCCACAAACGCAGGTTATAGTGCTGCGTATTAACGAAGAAAAAAAAAAACACTCCAGCATGAATAACTGGGATTGGAGAAAGCAATATTTAGATGAGATAAAAATGACAAGAATGGGATTCGAACCCATGCCTACGGATGTAGATCAGGGGATAAATTCTAGGCTGAGCCTAAACCTGACGCCTTAGACCAACTCGGCCATCTTGCCATAAACATTAGATTAACGAGAAATATGGCACTCGACCCATCAAGGCCGTTTCTAGAAATATGATGAGATGTATATCTTCGTCTTACGGACAGGAAAATGACCAGCACAAATGCAAATCAGTGAACGCCGGTGAGATAGACCAGGTAGTCTCACTTTAGCACAACGCAGTAGACAGTCAGGGTATGTAACAGATATTATTCACAGTATATGGTATGATCGGAACTGCTCATCATCGTCTCGCATCATTCTCGCACCGCGCATCGGTGTGCCTGTATCCAGCTGCCAGCATTCAGTCTATTTGGTGCGCTTGTAGATCTTGGCAAGGAAGGACTCAAAGACCTCCTTCTTCAAACCCTTGGTCTCGTCCACGGCGGCAATCTTGGCCCGCAGCTCGCCCACAACCTTCTCCTCATACTCCTTGTACACCTTCTCGAGCTCAAGCTCGTTAAAGACCGCCTTGACCTTGGCCTCCTGCTCCTTGTCCTTGCGACCATACGCCGAGTCAAGCACCTGGCGCTGCTCCGGTGTGCAGCGCTGGATCGCTTGGTTGACCAACCACGAGCACTTGTTGTCTTGGATGTCGGTACCGACCTTACCGATGATCGATGGGTCGCCGAAGTTGTCGAGGTAGTCGTCCTGGATTTGGAAGTACTGGCCCAGCGGGATCAGGATGTCGTGGGCCTGCTTGAGGTTCTCCTCGCTGGCCAGTTGCAGGTAGTGCAGGGCCAGAGCAACAGGCAGGTAGAAGCTGTAGTAGGCGGTTTTGTAGGTGACAATGAACATGTACTTCTCCATGGAGAAGTTGTCGAGATTGACGTTGTCCTCGGGGGCAGTGATCAGGTCGCACAGCTGACCGAGCTCGGTCTGCCAGGTAGTCTCGTGGAAGAGCTCGACGAGATCGATGTAAGCCGGGTGTGAGCGGAAGCGCTGCTTCAGGATGAGGTAGATGGCTGACTCCAGCATGAAGGCGTCGTTGATGGCGATCAGACCGACACCCTCGTGGCGGTACCAGCAGGGCTGACCACGGCGGGTGATGGAGCTGTCCATAATGTCATCGCTGACCAGGAAGAAGGCCTGGAGCAGCTCGGTGAGCCAGCCCAGGATGCTCAGGTGCTCGAATTGCTCATCGGTCAGGGGCTGCTTCAGGAGGGCGAGGCCGGTGTCGGGGACAGAAAGACCACGGTTCAGCTTGCCGCCGGGAACATTGACATTCAGGGACTATAGGATCAAAGAAAGGTCAGTTTACAATGCCAATTGGGTCTTCCTGGAATTCACTGAAGGATCGTCCCACCTTCTCAAACCACTCGAGGGCGTTGGCAGGAAGGTTATATCGCTTCGCATGGGCCAGGATGTCCTGGGCCAGCGAAGGGAAGATAGCCTCGAAATCGGCACGCTTGGTAGTAGAAGCCATAATGAAGCAATTGGGAGAACGTACAGTCCAAGCGATGAGACAGGCAGAACAAAGCAAAAGACAATTAATTTCCCCGCGGAGGGTCCTTTAGTTTGTTTGGTTTGTTTGTGCTGTTTGCTTCCGCCGCAGTTGCTGCGCGGTCCTGTTTATCTCGGATTTCTTGCGAAGAACAGCATTGCGGCATTTGCAGCTCGAGATCAATTTCAGTATTGCATTGTCTTCCAGGTTATTGTGCTACTTGTCTACCTGTTGCCGGCACAGCTCATCGCGCCAACTCTGCACCGAGCGGAGAGTTACGCTGCGCTTCGGACCACAAGGACCTATTGCTCGAACTAAGTCATTGCAGTCGAGAATAGCATGACATCCATGATTTCTTCGCACGAGTGAATGTCGAATTGGACCAGGACATACCTGCCTTTAGATCCTGGTATCCTTGCTTCGAGAAATCCCCCAGGGCGCTACTGAATATCACCACCATGGAGTTCACAGACGACACAATCCAAGAGCTCAAATATCGCTTCGAAGATGCTGCGATCAAATGCTCCGAGCGGTGTCTTTATCAATCGGCCAAATGGTACGACTCCCGACTTCTCCTCCAAGATGATGTCACCGCTAACAAGACCTTTGGTTCTAGGGCTGCAGAGATGCTCAATTCTCTTCTACCAGTGGACCACGAAGATTCTGACTCCGAATCCCCTATGGACATAGTCGAACCGTCACCTCCCTCAGTCAATCCTTACCTAAGTGCACAAGATCCTGCAGAAGCGGCCCTTGAAGCTCAAGAAGCCCACAAATACCTTCTGGCCAAGTCCTACTTTGATACCCGCGAATACGACCGTTGCGCAGCTGTCTTCCTTCCACCGACAACTCCTCCTGTCCCTCTTTCCATGACATCCCCCAACTCCAAGCCAAGGCAACACCGAACGACTCCATTGAAGGGCAAGGAAAAGGCGTCTCCATATCAAGGATCTAAAGGCCACACTCCGAAGAATCCATACCCGAAGCTTAGCCAAAAGTCCCTATTTCTTGCGCTCTACGCTAAATACCTTGCGGGAGAGAAGCGCAAGGATGAGGAGACGGAGATGGTGCTGGGGCCAGCAGATGGTGGCATGGCAGTCAATCGAGAACTACCGAATTTGGCTCGCGGGTTGGAAGGATGGCTTGCTGAACGGAGCGCAAAGGGTTTAGATGACCGGGGCCAAGGGTGGCTTGAGTATCTCTACGCTGTGGTTCTGCTGAAGGGACGAAATGAGGAGCTGGCAAAGAAATGGCTCATACGAAGCGTGCATCAGAATCCATTTCACTGGGGTGCATGGCAGGAACTGAATGACTTGCTGGCAAGCACTGAAGATGTAGGATCACCAGGCTATCTTGAGTATGCTGATGCTAACCCGTCTGATAGCTGAACCAAATTCTGCAACATCTACCGGAAAATGTCATGACGCTGATCTTCCACGTCTACTCCAGCCAGGAGCTGTACCAAGCGACGGATAGCACTTCCAGGGCTCTCGACGAGTTAGAAGCACTCTTCCCCACCAGCACATTTTTGCAGACCCAGCGGGCACTGCTTTATTATCATAACAAAGGTACAGCCAAAAGAGAGCCTGATCAACGTCGAGCGCTAATAGATAATAGAATTTGAGGACGCATCAAAAATATTCACTAATATCCTCACCACCTCTCCTCATCGTTTAGACGGCCTCGACCACTACTCCAACATTCTATACGTGATGGGCGAGCGAGCACAACTCGCGTTCGTCGCCCAAGTGGCCACGGCCACTGACAAATTCCGGCCTGAAACATGCTGCGTCGTGGGCAACTATTACTCATTGAAGTCCGAGCACGAGAAAGCAGTCATGTACTTCCGACGTGCTCTGACGCTCGACCGCAACTTCCTATCCGCCTGGACCCTAATGGGCCACGAGTACATCGAGATGAAGAATACACACACCGCCATCGAATCGTATCGGCGGGCCGTCGACGTCAATCGTAAAGACTACCGCGCCTGGTATGGTCTGGGACAGGCCTATGAAGTCCTCGACATGTCGTTCTATGCCCTCTTCTACTACCAGCGCGCCGCCGCCCTCCGCCCCTATGACCCGAAGATGTGGCAGGCAGTAGGCTCGTGCTATGCAAAAATGGGCCGCATGGAACAGAGCATTCAGGCTTTGAAGCGTGCATTAGTCGCAGGTTCATACTACGCAGACGACGCCGCTCCTGGCGCAAGTCCAGGCTCTGCCACCCGCAAGGTTCTGGACCCGGAAACTCTACACCAGATTGCTACTCTATACGAGCGTCTGGGCGATGAAGAAGAGGCAGCTTCTTACATGGAATTGACGCTCCAGCAAGAGTCTGGCGGTGCACCCGTTCACGAGGAGAACTCCGACGAAGAGGAATACTCGTCGGCCTCTGAGCATGCTGCCCATAGTGAGGCTGAAGGACAAAGCTCCGCTGATGAAGATGGAGGCACGAGAGCACGTCGCCGTCACCGCAAGCCGCGGGCTCGGACTTCGTCCTTCGGGGTACAGCACGACGACTCCACTGCTGGGGAGGCCTGGCACCACGGCACAGGGCCGACGGTCACAACGTCGAAGGCACGCCTGTGGCTGGCGCAGTATGCACTCCGGCATGGGGATCTTGATCGAGCTGATCAATTGGCTGGGGAATTGTGTCAAGATGGGATGGAGGTGGAAGAGGCTAAGGCTTTGATGAGGGATGTACGTGCAAGAAGGGAGGATACGGGGTAGTCATTCCATCACCGGTGATTCTCACTTCATGATAGCGCGGCGTTAGTCTACACTTGCACGGGATCAATAGTAGTTACGAGATTGCATCAGTTACAAAAGCCTTCATTGGGGGTATCAAGCAAACTAAATCAAGTATCATCAACATGGAGAGGAGGGTCAATGGACTTGTACTCTCCAAGTACCAAGATCTCACCCTCGTCGAACGTCACAGCCAAAGCTGGCGATCTTTCGCCAGTTGATGCTGGGCATTCGTTATCCAGATGCGAATAGGACTGTTTCTGAGTCTCAAGGAGGAGTTCACCAAAATTATCAACCAAATCCCAACGTAGACAAGCATAGTAATACTTGCGTCCAATATCCGTCCAAGTCTCCCGCAAACAGAAAGACAGATCCTCGGGTTGAATGTCTTGTTCCAAGATGACAGAGTCAATAAAGAAGATCCTTCCCTTACGGGGGTGAAGAGATGCTCCATCTTGAAGCATACGAGAGAGTGTCTCTGCAATTCTGTGGATCTCTTGCCCAAGCGGAGATTTGCCGGGGTTGACCAGGGCTAGCCCAAATGCTAGACCCCTGGAGACGGCTTTGGGGTTCGACTGTTGGAGTGAGGATGTCGACTCGCTCGAGCCAAGGGTTGCGAGGAATTTGAGTAAGCTATCGCTCTCCTCTTCCTGAGAAGAGGACGACTTCGACTTCGTCGATGGAGCACCTGATAGGTAAACGGGAATTGTCGTCAGAGGGGATCGGTGAGGTATACTCCTCAATGGTGTTTGAGCTAGAGGCTCTGCATCCCGGCCCTGGTTGGCAAGTCGACTGCCAGTTTGACTGCCATCTTGTATCTGCTGTCGGTGCATGGAAAAGAGGCTGGTCACCGACTGAGAATTTGAAAAGCCACAGGGTTTTGTTTTAGGTGGCCTTTCTTGCGGCCTCGGCTCTGGGAAGTTGTCGATCTTCTGAAATTTCTGGCTATCGCCATGACTTGTCTGGCTGCAGCTCTGGCGACATGAAAGGTTGGTGTTTTCAGTCAGAACGTTCTCGCCGGCGTGAAGTTGTTCTGGCTCTGGACATATGGTTTCGTCAATATATACGACAGGCGAATCTTCAGCACCCTTAGGCATTCGGCCATGACGAGTACGCTGAGAGGAATGGCGACGCTCGTGATCAGGGCTTTGGAAAGAATCCGAGAACGGCTTGACGGGGCTCGAGTCACAGGAGCCAACAGACACAGATTGTGCTTCTGGTTCAGGGCTTGAACTTCTCGAAGACGGGCTCTGAGATCTTCGCACAATGTATTGATCGAGCCCGCTTCCAATTTTCAAGCGCTTGCACCATTGTTCCCTCTCTTCCAGCATGTCTTCCACCGGCACTGACCGAGCATCCTCTGCCAAAAGCTGCAGTTCCCTAAAGGAAGCAGCCTCCTCGAAAGTTCTATCCGTGTGAATTTTCAATATTCGAGGGAAACGAAGCGTGAAGTACCGTGCACCGGATGGCTTCTCGAAACCGGCGCCCATCATCTCCGCAACGAACGGCTTTTTGAAAAGAGCTGAAGGAGTGGACAAGCCTTGATTTCCGAGCTCGAAACTGAAGCCCTCGAATCCATCGGGATCGCGGGCATGGAACTCGCCATATTGGTTGAGAAACAGAAGGATATCCCGGTGCATGCTGTGGCGGCTGATCACATCCACCACTCGAAACAGAGGCACAGCCTCAGCCTCAACAACGTGTTCCTTGTTGAGAAGACATCCGACATAGAAGTGTGTCCAGCACAACTTTCTCGAACATTTGATGGCAGTGGCCTCCTGAGCGTCGTAGCTAGCGCCAATCAATGCGAGATCTACCGTATCCCCCAGCCCTGGGATATAATCTTTCTTGAGTTTAATCCAGCGGCCAAACGAGTTGTCGACTCCAGCGGAGTACATTGGGAAGTAGGGCTCCTCGCAGGCCTTCAGAACATAGCCCTCCCACCGCTGAGCAATTGCGTTGGAGAAACTGATTGCTAGTCGATGTTGGCTATCGGGTCGACCAAAATCCATGATTTCTTGTTCGGCGAGGGCGGCTCGACCAGGGATTTTCTTTACGACATTTTGCAGTAGGAGTCGTCTTTGTCTATGTGGAAGTTTTAGACATGCATCGTCGTCCAACAGAAGGATATCGAAGAAGACAACCATCAGATGTTCATATGGCTGAGGCCTGCTCTTGTCAGCATGAACTCGACTTTGACTCAGTGCTGTATACTTACGGGGAATCACTGTCAATGCCAATGAAGGTCCCCGAACGAGTCAAGAACTTCCGAAGCTTGTGGAAACCCGCCACTCTGCCGTGCTTGTGGCTCCATACAAGCAGCTCTCCTTCGAGAATGCAACGGTGTGCAAATATGCAGTTGGCGGTCCCCATTTGCAAGGATTCCTCTAGAACGGGAATGATTCCAGAGCGGTCCGCGGTCGAGTCTTTGCCGCTCTTAGAGAATATCTGTATGGGAGCTTGTCTGTTTGTCAGATCGACGTGTATCTGACAATACTCTCCGTCATACTTCCTCTCGATGCTCATGCGGCGACCCTTGGCCATGTTATAGCAATGTTTGATACTCCGAGCCTTATAATATTCCGGTCGTCCGATTTTGACGCCCGTTCTTGGGCGTAAATGCTCCAGCGCAATTGAGCATAAGTTGGCGGCGAGTTTCGGGTCTGGGCGTGGTGGAAAGTGGTTCATTGGCTCTGAAAAGAGCATCTCCAAAGCGCCCTCGAACGTGTCCTGGAACTGAAGAAGATACGGAAGCAAGAAATGGAATCGGTCGAGCGTGAATTTCATTGGAAGCACGACAGGAGCGTAGCTCTTGAGAATCATGCGCGTGAGCCACTTAGCATCACGGCTACTAAGCCGGCGATATAGTGGTCTCAGAGCACCATCGACATCCACGGCAGTTCTCTGGCGGCGGACCTCCGGACCTGAAAAGCGACATCGAGATGCAATCATGCCTAACGCCTGGTCGATCTCTTCCACGGTGACCTCCCGGCCCGGAGTGAGGCAGTTCTCGGCCTGTCGCATCACGTTCTCAACACACTGTCCTAGATCTGGGCCTCCCGGCTTGCACCACTGATTCAACTCTGCTAATCGCGACGATCCCAGACCCAGGCAGCGAGCAATCACTCTTGCGAGCGACGGAGTCCGCAACCAGTAAGCACGATCTGTGCGCTTTTCTGGAAACATACACGAGAGCAAGGCCAGCCTGTCTGTGTCTGAGCGGTGAATGCATCGATCATGTCGGGCGAACCACTGTGTGACTGTTCGAATATCTGGACCATCTTTGTTGGCCGCGACTACCTTGGCGTTGCGGTTGTCCTCGAGATTGGCCAGAAGGTCACACAACAGCGCGAACTTGAAGCCCATGAGCCAGGATTGGGCACATCAGGATGAATATATTCTTGACTCGATGGGAAAGCCGCTGTTCGAGGAAGGCGAAAGTGGAACGCGAAAATTCGCGACAGGACCGCTGACGCGGGACACGAAAGCACGTGATGGCCAATTACCATGGTCAACGTCAAGAGTAGAGTGATGATCGCCTTTATCGACTATCTGGATATAAAATACATGCTCAGTTGGGATGGGAAATTTGGTAGGAAACTATGAAGTGAATTGGTGTGGTGAGATGTTGAACGCATGGGTTTCTAGACGACTATATCTATCACGGGAAGGTGAAGCTGTTCTGTATAGTATGAGCGCAGGAAAGCGATGCACCGACTTCGCATTGTGTGATTGAATGTTAGATTGACTCGTTAGAAAGAATGTACATGGTAAACACCCTCGAGGCCGCCAAGTCTACCTGGGGGAAAAAGCCGTTGAAGTATCCCGTCGCAGTCGCCAAACTCCGAGCTTTTAATAGCAGATGCTGTCCCATCCAGTGCAACATGAGCGAAGATGCCCTGTCGTACTCCTCGACTAGAGAATACCCTGCTTTTGCAGATCCAGATAGATCCTCTCGGGCATGACATTGCCCTCAGCGTCCTCCATCTGCACAACATTGTCGCGGGATTCACGCTCTTTCTTGCGGTCTGCCTCAAGCTTCTCCCAAAGACGCATAGCATCTTCGATGCGAGTGATCTCTCGAAAAAGGTTGGTGTTGGAAGTGATACCCAGGCACTTAAGACCGTGAATATGCAATCCTTCGGAGAAGTGCTTGTCAAATGCTCGTCGGCCCATGTAGACGTAGTTTCCGCAAATTTCACAAGGGTACTCAACTCCCAGACCGTGCAACTTGTAAAGCCAGAATGGAATGGGCTTGCCGTCCCAAGCCAAAGGCAATTTCAACGGATTGTAGAACTTCTCTTCGTCTTCGTTGTCGGATTGTTCTCCGCCGCGACCCTCGTCATAATTCTCGAGCTCTTCCATGAAAGCCTCTTGGTCCATCCTACGCTCGCGCTCTGTCATGCCCGCTTTGCGCTCCACATTCTTGCGCGTCTCTTGTCGCACCGACTGGAGCTCTTTCGACAAGCATCGCACGCGGTGTTCGCGCTCAGCGACAGCGCGCTCCTTCAAGCTGAATGACGAGCCACCTCTAGGCGCTGAAGACTTCTCGTCCGATGTGCCGGCCGCCTTCCGAGCTTCTGCGGCTCGAATGTGCTTCTTGCCCGTCAAATGATTTCGGTAGACGTTCTCGTTTTTGAACTCCTTCTCGCAATCAGCACACCAAACACCCTCGCCGGTGCCTTCGGTCTTCGGACCGTGAGCACCATGCTCGGTGGGTTCCTCCGTCCAGCCCGGGACTTGTTTAGCGGACCATTGCTTTTCAAACTCCTCGTCAAAGCTCTTGAACAAACTGTCCAGATCCTGCAGCGGTTTCGTTCGTTGAATGAAGCTTTCCAAATATCTCGCGAGTTCCCCAACATATTGAAAGTATTTGTCGGAGAGCTTGTCCTTTCGCTTGATGGGCATAGTCGGTGGCGTGAATTCGTCGAAGACTTCGAGATATTGGATGTATGACAATCGCTTGACTCCCGGCAGGTTCAGATAATCCTTATGAATAGTCGTCAAGTCAAGGAACTGGCCGAAGCCTTCTTCGCCGGTGAACATGTTATTGATCTCCATGCCATGTGGTTCACCCTCCCCGGGTTGACGGCGCTTGTATGCTTGCTCGAGGTTTTCGATAGGTTCGTTCGGGTATCTCTTGTGGAAATCCTTAATTTCGTCCAGCTGCTTGTAGAACTCTTCAAACTGATCGCCGGTCGCAATCAACTGCACTTCCTTCTCGCGCAAGCCTTCCGCATCTTCGTAAATTTGTAGGAGCCGCTGCGACTGCTCCTGGATTCGGTCCAAAAGCTTCGCAATCTCATGGTCACGGGCAAGACTGTCTCGAATCTGGGAAAATTCCTTGTCAGTATGCGTGGACGGCGAAAGGCTGCAAGGCGCGGTACTTACATTTCGTGGTGGAACAGCCACGCGATCAGCAATAGCCTGCTCCAACCTTTCCAGATCCTCGTGGATGAATCGTTGTTCTTCGACCAACATCTTGAAGTGGCGGCCGCGATCTGGATATCCTCCAGCGATGCGTGGGTGGAGAGCCTAAGATTGTCAAGATTAAAAAAAGAGGCGAGATTCAACTCGGCGAAGCTGCACCTTTGCGAATGATCACGTGAGAGTGCCACTTCCATCGCGAAAAGTCATCTTGCGATCTCTTCCTGTAGACAGCGACTACTGTCAACGCTTGATTCTCAAATTCTCGCCGCCAGCTGAATTCGAAATACCTGCAAGATGGCGGACGGCATCGACAGACGTGCTGATGGTATGCGCCTCAGAAGCTGGTCAAGACGGAACATGCTAACAGTTGCGCAGAACGGATGGAGTTCAACACCTCCAAGGAGGTCACGGTGGCACCGACCTTCGAGGATATGCACCTGAAAGAAAGCCTGCTTCGCGGTATTTACGCCTACGGTTACGAGTCCCCTTCGGCTGTCCAGTCGCGCGCCATTGTTCAGATCTGCAAAGGTCGCGATACCATTGCGCAGGCCCAGTCGGGTACTGGTAAAACTGCCACTTTCGCCATCAGTACTCTGCAGGTCATCGACACTGTTGTGCGCGAAACCCAAGGTATGCATTCGTTTCATGTCGCTGGTGAGAAGCGTGGTACTCATTAATTCCGATTTATAACAGCTCTGGTCCTCTCCCCGACTCGCGAACTCGCAACCCAAATTCAGTCCGTTGTCATGGCTCTTGGCGACTACATGAACGTGCAATGTCACGCCTGCATTGGTGGGACAAATGTTGGCGAGGATATCCGCAAGCTCGAATACGGACAGCACGTCGTTTCAGGAACCCCCGGCCGTGTCGCTGACATGATCCGCCGTCGTCACCTACGCACCCGACACATCAAGATGCTTGTCCTCGATGAAGCCGACGAGCTCCTCAACCAAGGTTTCCGTGAGCAGATCTACGACGTCTACCGCTACCTGCCCCCGGCAACACAGGTTGTGGTCGTTTCGGCTACCCTGCCTTATGATGTGTTGGACATGACTACCAAGTTCATGACAGATCCCGTGCGAGTTCTTGTTAAGCGTGACGAATTGACGTTGGAGGGTATCAAGCAATATTTCATTGCTGTCGAGAAGGAGGAGTGGAAGTTCGATACTCTCTGTGATCTCTACGATACCTTGACCATCACCCAGGCCGTGATCTTCTGCAACACCCGCCGCAAGGTCGACTGGTTGACCGATAAAATGCGTGAGGCCAACTTTACCGTCTCCAGCATGCACGGTGAGATGCCGCAGAAGGAGCGTGACAGTATTATGCAGGACTTCCGTCAGGGCAACTCTCGTGTCTTGATTTCGACTGACGTGTGGGCTCGTGGTATCGACGTGCAGCAAGTGTCGCTCGTCATCAACTACGACCTGCCTACCAACCGTGAGAACTACATCCACCGTATCGGTCGAAGTGGTCGGTTTGGACGCAAGGGTGTGGCCATCAACTTTGTCACTAGCGACGATGTCCGTATCTTGCGGGATATTGAGCTCTACTACTCGACCCAGATTGATGAGATGCCTATGAATGGTGAGTCCCCCTCTAATGCTTCCCTTCTTGGGCTTGAACTAATCATTTTATTCTTACAGTCGCCGATCTCCTCTCTTAATTGCCAAGAACATCTATCAATTGCAATTTGCCTTCTCGAACCAAAAGTGGCTTGAATTATTTGATCTAGGGGACGTGTGCACAGCTTGTTCACTTAGGCGCCTCGCAGTGGTAGATATCGCGAGGCCTAGGCGGCCGAACGTGATATCAAGGGCCGTTTCCAGCGTGGAGGAAGGGGAGGACAATTTCTTCCAGTGGGTTCATCTGATCATCTGACATCGTTCGCTGTGTCTAACGGACTACATTCCTCCAGTCCAAGATTGACATCTAAAGTGGCCACCTTCACGGTACACTTCAATGAAAACTAAAGGCTCAGACACGAGCAAGTCCATATCGACTTTTTTCTGTGATTTTTTGCTTGATACCGGGGGTTTTCGGAGTTTTTATGAATGACGGAATCGATTTTCTGCTGTTGCGTTATGCTCAAACTTCCACTTCAATGTAGTTGATAGCCCTCAGTCAGAAGGAGTGCCTACTGCATGGTGAGGAGAGCTACTCAGCCTCATCGACCAAGGTTCAGCTGTACTGCTACAATGCATCACAGCTACGAATCCTACGAGCCCTTCTTATTGTCGAGTTGGGTTCACTCCTACGTTGTACACTATGCATGAAACAGCGCTGTCACGATCAAAAGGCCGGTCTACCTGGTAGTATGAATCGAGATTCCTTATTCCCTGGATTAAGCGAAAAGAATCCTAATAACCAAACCAAATGGGGATAACTGTAGTGCAGGCCAAATACCCTTGCAAACGTGCGCCAAGGAAAGCTTCCAAGTGGGAATGACAAAAGACATTGTTTGCGCCGGCCTTGTATTGCTCGAACTGAATGCTTGGGATTCTGCTCACTCGGTAATACGGGAGGGGGAGGGGGACGGAGGGGGATGGGCTGTGTACATGCTAGACAGCATCGCTTGATTTGGATGGATCTTGCGATGGGATTGAGATTGGGCAGAGAAAGGAAATGAAAGCAGGTTTATCTTCTTGATCCAGACTCCCCGTGCAATGAATGCTTGCGAAAAGACAAGTACGAGAACATTCTTGCTTGGTGCTTGCGCAATGATTCTTTATTTCCGGTCATCAGAATGCAGTTGTCGTTCTTAGTGCGCTAGTCCGAGTGAAGCCATTCGATGATATGCCGCGTCGCTGGCTTGGGCCGCCGCGTAGTCTACGCCCTTCGTGCTGAGGAGTCTCGGGAGACCAGCTGCAAGCTCCGTCAGAATAATGTTAGATGAAGAGATAGACAGGGTGGTCTTACATGCGCACGGCGCAGTCGTCGCCTGCTGAAGCGAACATGGTCGGGTCTGCCGGATTCCATGATATTGAATTCACACACCCGGAAATGTGGCCTTCTAGTGTTTCCACGAGTGTGCCATTCTCCTTGTGCCAAATGTAGACCCGAGAGTCTGGAGTTTGTTAGCATATGAGATCGACTGTCGAGTCCACAGAGCGCATACCCTCACTGCCACTAACGATGAAGTTCTCGGCCGCACCACCAAAGGTACTGCGGATTACAAACTCGCCCTGTTTTTGGCCCTTGAAACGGCGCACGACAGCGGCTGTGTCCATATCGACAAGCTGGATTTGGCCTTCAGCTAGGTTGACGAGCAAATGTCTGGAGTCTCGGCTGATCGCCACGGAGGTCGGTTTACTCGGGACTGAGAGGCAATAGGCTTCGTCGTAGGTGCGGAAGTCGAACACGTGAATCTTGGAATCTGTATCCGCCGCTACTAGTCGGCGTCCATCAGGGCTGATTGCGCAGTCTTGGACTCGGAACCCGCCCTTCCACATATACAAAGACGGCCCGCGGATGCTCCAGTGGCAAAGTTGCGAGTTGAAATCGAGGGAAGCCGTCACAAATGACTCGCCGTCAGCAGCCCAGGCAGCGGCAGTCACCGGTTGGCTGTGGTGATCGATCGTGAGAATGCAGCGGCCAGTCTAAGCAAGAGTAGCTCAGTTAGAAGAGTCATTGCCTAGTCTGATGTCGGGTCTCCATACCTGAACATTCCATACTCTCGCCTTCTTATCTTGTGAGCAAGTGATGAGCTTCGTATCATCGGGACTCCAACTGGCAAAGGCCACCCCATCCTCGTGTTCCGTCAGTCGCTGCAACACGCTAAAATCACTCGTGTCGTAGATAAGCACTGTGCGGTCCTTGCCTGCAGTGACCAGCTTGGTGCCGTCGTGGGAGAAGTCGCAGTACCAGACTTCATCTGTATGTCGAGTGAGATCGGTACTGACTTCCAGAGGGAACTCGTTTCGGTCACACATGTGATCGCAGTAGAGTGATGGTGGTTCGGCAGTGTTATGATATAGGCAGTTATTGATCTGGCTCTGTTTCACGTGGTCCAATAAAGACGCAAGTCGGTGCTGGGGAATCATGAAGGAGGGCGAAATAGATCCTGGAGCTTGGTTAGCAATCGAACCTGTCACGTCGCTGGCGTTGTCCTACTAGCGAGATCCCCAAGCAACCGTTCCCTAGACGAACTGATTGGTCCATCCCAGCCAGCTTGTTCATGCAGAAGCTCTGGCGGACACATCAGGAGACTGTTGTAAGATAAGATAGTCAGTTAATGTTGTCTCAGACCTCGGTCATAGCAGGAAAGCCCACCTGGAAAGAGCATGGAGCCGATCGATGTCGTAGTTTAGTGGTGTCAGTTCTTGCCGAAGAACTGTAAGTGCTGAGGCCACATCGCGTGCCTCGAGAAGCTCGAGAAACTTCTGTTGTCGCAGATAGAACAGCATTTCGTTCCGCTCGGCGTTCTCTGCAAGGACCAGCGTCTCTTCTGGCGGAGCTTTCTGGTTATTTGTGCTCGCGTTCTTGAACGATTGAATCAGAATCCTCTCGGCTTCAGACCACCGTCCGCCCAGCACAGCGCTGCGAAATGTGGCGACCCCCAGGGTCTCGAGCTCATAGCCGCTTTCTGAACTCAGCATGGAAGCCGCCCCTCCGTAGCCCAGATCGTGCAAGCTCTGGATCAATATCCGTGTGACCTCCTCCCGACTGTGGCCGAAGTAGGTAGAGCTTGCCGGAGACTTCCCCGTCCCATTCTCATGCGAAGCACCATTCGCCGATGTGGTCGACCGGCCATTTAGGCTGGCTTTCCTGGGAGTTGAGACCGACCCGTTGCTGAACGCCTGTGAAAAGCCATTTGCTGAGAGTCCATCGGCACGCATGATTGCCAGGCGCCTGCGCTTGCGGGATGGAGGACGGCGGTCAGCTTGGCTGGGTTGACTGCTGCTGGAGTGATTCTGTGCCGCAGCTTCGCCTGCGTCTTCGGGTGAGATTCCGTTCCCCGCCGTCCAGGGAACAGATGTCTCTGGGCTGCTTGAAAGACGACGGCGTCGGGAGGTTCCTGTATGGGCGGCTACGCCGGACGGTGGTTGGGTGGCCGTGGGTCGGAGCTCTGACGAAGGGGAGGCAGCGGGATTGCCGGCGGAGGAGATGGTGTTGGAATCGTTGGGGAAAGGAAGATCAGGGTGGTCGGAGGCGAGAGGTCGAGATTGGAAGGGAGAATTGTCGGCCAGGTCGACTGTGATGATCTGCCCAGTGCCCTGGCTCTTAGAACCAGGTGAGCAGATCTACAGTGTGGCGGGTTGATCACGTACTCGCCGGGGCGGGTGATAGCTCGAGGTCCAGGCGAAGGAGCTCCTCAAGGTCACAGGGAAGGGCTGTTGAAGTGAGAAAGGGGGGATGTAGAAGTATAGTGTATGGGTTCAAGGAAGATGAGGATGAATCTGAGTGAGAAAGAGAGTATGGGAGTGGGTTCCCCTCTTCTTTCTGGTTGGGTCTTGGTCTCCTTGAGTTGGGTCTCCAGGCGGAGATCCTCTTATCGGCGAGGATTGGAGAGAAGAGCGTCACAAGATGAAGATGAGGGGCACGGTCAAATTGACATTTGTGTTTTCTGGTTTCACTGTGGAGATTCAGTGGTCAGTGGTCAGTCGGAGGTTCAGCTGATTGTTCAAGTCAAATTTGTGAAAGAGGCAGTGTTCTTAACAGAGCAAGCAGGTGCAGTCCAATAGGTCCATACTAAGAACAACCTCATAGAATAGATGAGATTTATTTTGAACATTAATCCCGGGATTATTAGTACTAGACAAATTTACAGTATCTTTCTATAGGCTCAAAATCACCTTATCGCTGTGCTTCTGACCACCATCTCACTCACAGCCACCAGTGATCCATACATGCATCTACATGCTTCTATATAGTACAAGAGCTTCTCACCTTGCTGTCTAGTAATATCGAACTAGTCTCTAAATAATTTATACAGCTACTTTTCCTGTGCCATGAACTCTCCCCTTTCATAAGCTCCGGCATGCCATTTCCGTCTAGTCCTCTTCCCTCTGACGCCATCATGATGCTGCTGGTCCTACTTAGGCGGGATCCCCAGGTATAAGGGCGACGACGCCTACCAAAACTTCTTTCTCTCCTACACTACTCTTTCAACACACACTTCATCTACCAAGTTACTACATACTATCCTCCAACAATCACCACCATGGGTTGCGGCTGCGGATCATCATCCTGCACTTGCTCCGGTCCCAAAGGCTGCACCTGCGACCAGTCCTGCGGGTGCAAGGAATGCGGAGTATGTGATCTCTCTTGCCCCAAAGTGACTGCGACGATATGCGATCGAGGAATCAAGAGATGAGCTAACCCACATTCCCTGTTTAGAAGTAATGCTTTCTTTCCTGCCTAGTTATTCCCGCTTATGTCACCTCTTAAGGGAGAGGAATTTGCTTGGACTTCGCTGGTTTAGTGATTGATCATGTATCAAGAAAATTCTCCAAAGCTGCTTTGAAACTGGGTCATTAATGTATCAACATGACAAAAATAAGTACAGAATCAAGGGCCGCTATAAGCTTCGCATAATTCAACCGCCAACACCCAAGGACACTATATCACACTCGCACAGCCTGAAGTAGCTGGTTTGAAGGGAACACCCTTGCAGCAAAGACAAGTCCCATGCCTAAGGTGATCACTGCAGTAAGTGCAGCCAGGAGCCCCAAGCGGGCCAGTGTCTCAACACCCGGCTTCTCAAACTTGGTCGTCCGTCGTTGGCCCAAACGTGTCGTCCGTGTCAAGGTAGGGACATACTTGAACTCGAAACGAGACTCGTAGCCTAGACCGACCTTCTCATCTAGGAGCATCTTGTAGAAGTATTTGCGGCGAAGCTATAGTCAGATTTGTTAGTCTTAAAAGATCAAAATTGATGGGCCTGGAAACCTACCCCGATCATGAGCCGATCCAGGAAATGAATCTTTGGAATGATATATGACACTCCAGAGACCCAGAAACAATAGCCCCAGATCATCAGACGATAGTAGAGTGATGACTGCGGGATGTCCAGCTCGTCTGCGAGCTGCTCCCCGTTCAAAAGCCGACTCATTGCTTCCATGAACTCTTTCGAGGCATACGCCGGCGCGGTGTTCTCCAGACCCAGAATAATATTCTTAGCCAGGACCTTGCCGATTTCAGTGGGATCAATCTCAGAGATCAACAGAGACTCCATCATTGCCCGGGCCTTGACAGTGTTCTCGAAGGGTTCCGTGGGCGTGCCCATGTAATATGCCACAAGCCGCCACAACGCGATATAGTCCTCGATCTCCTGCTGGCTGAGATAGATTCCTTGGCGTGGCAGTCCAAGCCAGACCACAGAGCTGCAGAAAGTATTGATGGTTCCGATGCAGTCCAGGTCGTTGACTGGAATGCCGTATTTCTCGATGTTATAGTAGTCCGGCTTCTGCTTGACCAGCTCCAGGATCTTGAGACGGACGGACGAATGGAGCAGACGCACGCGCACTGACGAGACGTTTCCCTCCCCGCCTGGCTTCATCCCCTCCGCTGAGCTGTTGACTTGTAGGACGTGCTGGAGCGTTTCGAGAAGTCGTCGTCGAACTACTTTGGCGCCGAAGCCGCCGGTTCTCGCCAGTGTCTCGACGACACGCATGGCACCCCTGCAGATGGTCAGTCTGGAGTCAAAGTGTGGGTGAGGGCAACAATGATACATTCCACCGAGTAGACTTTCAAAGCTCAACTGTAAGGCAGGACAGTCAGCAACGATGCATTTACTGATGGGATCTAGCCTAAACTCACAGCGTTCAATATCGGTAGACCATATCGAAAGAAGACATCCTGTCCCCGTTGAATCTGGTCCCAGTCCACCCAGTCCGGAACCGTATTGACTTGTTTCCATAATTCCTTCAGCCTTGGGTGTTCATCCGCATGGTCCTTCAGCAAGGCGTACAGGTCTTTCTTGTAGGTCCTGTCCGAGTCACCATCTGTGGGGATCTTGTTCAATAGCTGCACGCAGTCATCCGCCAGGGCATCACAGGTATAGATCAAGGGTCGCAGCTCTTCTTCCGAGCGATGAGCATCCGTCCAGTGAAACGAGTAGCCCCAGTAGTGGCACTCAGTGCTGTTTCCATGTCGGGGGTTCTTCAAGGCCATGGCTATAGTAGATCGATCAAGCACACGGGAGACCAGTGACACTGCTGACCGGGTATCAGGAGTATTGACATCCTCCGATCTGCCCTGAGGCTGTAGTCTCCGTGAATTTATAGCTTGCCAGAAACAGGTCTGTCATGACCTGGCTCCCGTCAACCAACAACCAGCAACCGTGGTCCGTGGTCCGGGGTAAAGCGAGAGGGGCTAGGGGACTCTAGGGCTGGAGTCGCTTGCATGTGAACGATGATCGACAATTTTAGACTGGCGATTTGGACACACGAATCATTTTACCTTGTTAGGAAATGGTTTCGTCCATTTGGTTGGTGTTTGTGTCCGTCACGAGCAGCTTTGTTGTTTGTATACTTCGCCGGGCTATCAGAGAAGACTTGGCTACGCCATCACATGCGAATATCCTCAGCAAAGAGATTCATGCCTGAGATCTATTCATAATTTATTACCAAGATGTGTACAAGAATAGTGAATCTTTGAAGTATAGAATTATAGAATGCCGAACAGTATGCACCTCTAGATCTACTAGACGCACAACTTTGATATCGAGTCTAGAGCCAGTCGACATAGTGTCGTTTATAATCATCCAACAGTTTGTCCCTAAGATATTGTACTAACCTGAAGACACTGCAGTGAGGTGCATATCATCCATCCCTAGTCATTTCCCATCTAACCCCAAACCAGCAAATTCCTAGTTATTCCTGAACACTTCTCACCCACTTCATCCTTTCCAACATCGCACTGTTCTGACAAAAGAAACACAAACATGACTGACCCCGGACGCCAATCGCCCGATCGGAAGAGCAGAGGATTGGATGACAACTTAGGGGGAACTCCACGACCAAGATTACCCTAGTCCATCGCCGATTCTCCCCATTGTACATAGTCCTTCCAGTCTCTCCATTTTCTGCAATAGCGAATGTTAGGCCTGGGAAGGCCTCGACTCAAGACACGGCCATCTCTGCTGGATTTAATTGACAACAGACGTGAGCTTGAGCAGCAACCGTCTCCTCCGCCACCGCCCGAGCTGCCACCGCTTCCAGACTCGCCCGCACCCACTTCATCCAGTAGCTCGACTACCACTTCCTCGATCCCCTCAGTCTCTCCCTCCTCCTCCACACAGTCCTCTACTACCATGGCCCCGGCGAAGGACCAGGAGTCTCATGGCTCCATCTTCTCGGTTTCCGGCCCCGTCGTCGTGGCCGAGAACATGATCGGTTGTGCCATGTACGAGTTGGTAGGTGTCCCCCGGGAGCTCCCCATACCCCCGGCGCAATTCATCCATACTGACTTCTGGGGTCGCCAGTGCCATGTCGGACGCGATTTGCTGGTCGGTGAAGTTATTCGTATCGAGGGAGACAAGGCTACCATTCAGGTCTACGAGGAAACCGGTACGACCCCGTTCTGTCTGCGGGCCACGTATGCCCCGACCGATCAATCACGATGACCATACTAATTGAGCTCTTTACAATATCACAGCTGGATTGACCGTTGGTGACCCCGTTAAGCGAACCGGCAAGCCCCTTTCCGTCGAGCTGGGCCCCGGTTTGATGGAGACGATCTACGACGGTATTCAACGACCCCTCCGCGCCATCTCCGACAAGTCCCAAAGCATCTACATCCCCCGTGGTATCTCCGTCAATGCGCTGGACCGGGAGAAGAAGTGGGAGTACAAGCCCACTTCGTTCAAGGTCGGCGACCACATCACCGGTGGTGACATCTGGGGTATCGTGTTTGAGAACAGTCTGGTGAACGAGCACAAGATTCTCCTGCCCCCGCGTGCCCGCGGTACCATCACACGGATTGCCCCCGCCGGTAGCTACACTGTCGAGGAGAAGCTGCTGGAGGTTGAGTTCGACGGCAAGAAGACCGAGTATGGGATGATGCAGACCTGGCCTGTCCGTGTGCCCCGCCCGGTCAGTGACAAGCTGTCTGCCGATGCGCCTTTCATTGTCGGCCAGAGAGTGCTGGATGCTCTCTTCCCCAGTGTGCAGGGTGGAACTGTGTGTATCCCCGGTGCCTTCGGATGCGGCAAGACTGTGATTTCCCAGTCCGTGTCCAAGTTCTCGAACAGTGATATCATCGTCTATGTTGGATGTGGTGAGCGTGGTAACGAGATGGCTGAGGTGTTGATGGATTTCCCAGAGGTATGTGACTCGTGAGACAAGCGGAAATTGTTCTAACTGTGTCGGGTGGATAGCTTTCTATCGATGTCGAGGGCCGCAAGGAGCCCATCATGAAGCGTACCTGCCTGATCGCCAACACCTCCAACATGCCCGTCGCCGCCCGTGAGGCCTCTATCTACACCGGTATCACCATCGCTGAATACTTCCGTGACCAGGGCAAGAACGTGGCGATGATGGCGGACTCGAGTTCTCGCTGGGCCGAGGCCCTGCGTGAGATTTCGGGTCGTCTGGGTGAGATGCCTGCTGACCAGGGTTTCCCTGCATACCTGGGTGCGAAGCTGGCCTCCTTCTACGAGCGTGCCGGCAAGAGTAGCGCACTGGGTAGCCCCGAGCGGGTGGGTAGTGTCAGCATTGTCGGTGCCGTCAGTCCGCCCGGTGGTGATTTCTCCGATCCCGTCACATCCAGTACTCTTGGTATTGTCCAGGTGTTCTGGGGTCTCGACAAGAAGCTGGCACAGCGTAAACACTTCCCCTCCGTCAATACTTCGATGTCGTACAGCAAGTACAACACCGTCCTGGACAAGTACTACGAGAAGAACAATCCCGACTTCCCACGTCTGCGTGACCAGATCCGTGAGCTGCTCTCCAAGTCCGAGGATCTTGACCAAGTCGTGCAGCTGGTTGGTAAGGCGGCGCTGGGTGACTCGGACAAGATCACTCTGGACGTGGCCAGCATGCTCAAGGACGACTTCCTCCAACAGAACGGATACTCTGATTATGACCAGTTCTGCCCTCTGTGGAAGACCGAGTACATGATGAAGGCGTTCATGGGCTTCCATGACGAGGCACAGAAGGCCATCGCCCAGGGCCAGAGCTGGGCCAAGGTCCGCGATGCCACCGCCGACCTTCAGAGTGCCCTGCGGAGCATGAAGTTCGAGGTTCCTGATGACGAGGCAGAAGTGACGGGCAAGTACGAGAAGATCCTCCAGTCCATGTCGGAGCGGTTTGCTTCAGTCTCGGATGAGTAGATGGTATCTCGTCTTGCTTTGCATGTTATATTTCCGGCTCTTGTCTAGCACACATTACCCTGTAGTTATGGTCCATAAATTTCATTGTTTGACTCTTAAATATCACGTAGTTTGTGCTTTGATAGAGTCAAATGACGGTGACTCGTGGATGCCTGCACCTTTGGGCTCGGACTCCGCCACTCTCATCACCGCCTTCACCTTCACCAACAAACAATCTTCCGCTTCCATCTTGCTGTCCTTCTCCTGACGACCTGTCTGCCTTCTCTTTCGCCTGTTCTTTTCTTCGCTAGAACTGAAGCCCTTTTTGTTTACACTCTTTACTCGACCTCGCCAGCCATGGCAAGTCCCACTGGCTACTCGTGCGCAACCCCCCTGGTCCCCCTCCACTCCGTTGCGGCCTAGCTAACCCTCGTGCGCAGCATAAATGTGAACGATCCCAGCTTGATCTCACTCGTCAACAAGTTGCAGGATGTCTTCTCCACAGTTGGCGTGAGTGCTCCCTTGAGTTGAAAGTGGCTACCGTGGTCTTTCACCGCATCGAGCTAACATGGCCTCTCCGACTTAGGTACACAACCCTATCGACTTGCCCCAGATTGTCGTCGTCGGTTCCCAGTCGAGCGGAAAGAGTTCAGTACTAGAGAACATTGTCGGACGTGACTTGTATGCCATCCTCCCTTCGAAGGACCTCCGACTCCCAATCCTCCGCCCAGATGGTGGCGGGGGTCCTTCTGCCGTCGTCATCAGCCATTGCTAACCACTCTCTCTGCCATATTTAGCCTGCCTCGTGGATCGGGAATCGTTACTCGGAGACCCCTCATTCTGCAACTCATCAACAGAGATGCAAGCACACAAACAAATGGCGACAAGAAGCTGGAGACCACCGACGCCGAGTCCAACGTCGACGAGTATGGCGAGTTCCTCCACATGCCCGGCCAGAAGTTCTACGACTTCAACAAGATTCGAGAAGAGATCGTGCGCGAGACTGAGTTGAAGGTCGGAAAGAATGCCGGCATCTCTCCTGCTCCGATTAACCTGCGCATCTACTCGCCCAACGTTCTCACCCTTACCCTCGTCGATCTGCCCGGTTTGACCAAGGTGCCTGTCGGAGACCAGCCGAAGGATATCGAGCGTCAGATCAAGGATATGGTGCTCAAGTACATCAGCAAGCCCAACGCTATCATCCTGGCGGTGACCTCGGCCAACCAAGATTTGGCCAACTCCGACGGTTTGAAGCTGGCGCGTGAAGTAGACCCGGAGGGACAGCGCACCATCGGTGTGTTGAGTAAGGTCGACCTGATGGATGAGGGCACCGACGTCGTGGATATTCTCGCTGGACGGATTATCCCCCTGCGTCTGGGTTACGTCCCCGTTGTCAACCGTGGTCAGCGTGACATTGAGAACAAGAAGCCTATCGCTTATGCTCTGGAGAACGAGAAGAACTTCTTCGAGAACCACAAGGCGTATCGCAACAAGGCTTCATACTGCGGTACTCCTTACCTGGCTCGGAAGCTGAACTTGGTATGTCTGTTGCATCGATTGAAAAAAGAGAAGCGCTAACAATTGTTCACTGCCTAGATCCTTATGATGCACATCAAGCAGACCCTGCCCGATATCAAGGCCCGCATCTCGTCCTCCCTCCAGAAGTATACCAGCGAGCTCTCGCAGCTGGGCGATTCAATGCTCGGCA
Source organism: Penicillium parvum (assembly GCA_030035635.1). Classification (NCBI taxonomy): domain Eukaryota; kingdom Fungi; phylum Ascomycota; class Eurotiomycetes; order Eurotiales; family Aspergillaceae; genus Penicillium; species Penicillium parvum. Next base: position 3,684,311 of record JAPJNL010000003.1, read on the forward strand.
ACAGCGCCAACATTATTCTCAACATCATCACAGAATTCAGCAACGAGTACCGCACTGTCTTGGAAGGAAACAACCAGGAATTGTCTAGCATCGAGCTGTCCGGTGGCGCTCGTATCAGCTTTGTGTTTCACGAGCTGTACTCCAACGGCGTCAAGGCCGTCGATCCTTTCGACCAGGTGAAGGATATTGACATTCGCACTATCCTCTACAACTCATCTGGTTCATCCCCGGCTTTGTTCGTCGGAACCACCGCTTTCGAATTGATCGTCAAGCAGCAGATCAAGCGTTTGGAGGAGCCTAGCACTAAGTGTATCTCGCTGGTCTACGACGAGCTGGTGCGCATCCTCGGCCAGCTGCTGAACAAGCAGCTCTTCCGCCGGTATCCCATGCTTAAGGAGAAGTTCCATGCCGTCGTCATTGCCTTCTTCAAGAAGTGCATGGACCCTACCAACAAGCTCGTCAAAGATTTGATCGCCATGGAGGCTACCTACATCAACACCGGTCACCCTGACTTCCTGAACGGACACCGCGTAAGTGTTTCAGCGAGATCACAAGTCCGAAATTCAAGCTGACAGCATTAGGCCATGGCCATCGTGAATGAGCGCCAGCAAGCAGCCAAGCCCACTCAGGTCGACCCGAAGACCGGCAAGCCCCTGCCTGCCCGTGCACAGAGCCCATCCCTGGACACTACTGGTGAGGGTGCCAACGGTGGCGGGTTCTTCGGCAGTTTCTGGGCCTCGAAGAACAAGAAGAAGATGGCTGCCATGGAGGCTCCGCCGCCAACCCTCAAGGCCTCTGCCAGTCTGTCTGAGCGGGAGGCCACCGAGGTTGAAGTTATCAGTAAGTTTCGCAGAGAATCTTGAGTGGATGTATGCTAATGGCCCATGCAGAGCTCCTCATCACCTCCTACTTCAACATCGTGAAGCGCACAATGATCGACATGGTTCCGAAAGCCGTCATGTACACTTTGGTGCAGTAAGTATCGCCTCCTAACGATTCGATGACCAGCTACTTACTTTTGTCATAGATTCACCAAGGATGAGATGCAACGAGAGCTCCTGGAGAACATGTACCGCAACAACGAGCTGGACGACCTGCTCAAGGAGAGCGACTACACCATTCGCCGGCGGAAGGAGTGCCAGCAGATGGTGGAGAGCTTGTCTCGCGCCAGCGAGATTGTCAGCCAGGTGCAGTAAATTCCGCCGTCGAGTTGAATCGGAGATCATGAGTCAATTGTATGATTGAGCTTCTCGCGTTGGCGGAGTTGGGTCCACATTTTTCTGTGACTTTGCAACATCGCGATCTGCCTATACTGTCCTGGCCCGCTTTCTGCCTCGCTACGACGCCGTCTTAGAGCTGTTGGTCTGCTAGGGTCTTGGGGATCTCGGGGATCTCGTGCTGCCTCTGGGATTTTCTAGAGTGTACTGTGTTGCCCTGTTGCTCTGATTCCCCGGTGGCTTCTTGCTTTTCTGTGTTGTCTCAGCTATCGGGCTGTCTTAGAGCTGTTGGCTGCTGGGGTTTCGGGGATCTCGGGGATCTCGTGGTGCCCCCAATGCCCTTGGGGGCCTCCCAGGGTGTACCGTGTTGCTCCGACTCCCCAGCTGGCCTTTCTTTACCTGTCTGTTTCTTGCCTGATTGCCAATTTGAGAGCTCTATACCGTTTCCTTCATCGGTCTGTTGTCTGTTTGTTTGCTGCCTTTGATCCATGAGCCAGATGACGACTGTATCAATTAATGATTTGTTACTGCTCGATATATGTTTAGAAATGGTTTTCTCTTTAGGTATTGTCCATGTCCAGGTCTGTAGTATTTAATCTTGCAGTGAGATACTGCAAGCAGTTCATTCGTTCCGACTCCATATCGTGTCGAAACGATACAAGTTCAACACAACACCAAGAACCAACTCACTGCGACGTCGTATGCCTATAAACATAATACCAATCCTCCCTCCCCAAATCCTGCCTCACCTTATAATTCTCCTCCGCAACCCCCAACAACCCCAAATCCATATCAACAACCCGAACCCCCTCCTCATTCCCCATCTTCACGACAGGCCCAACAACAGGAAGCGTCACCTGCGACAAACCCAGGAAATTCTCCGCTGGCCCGGCAGCATTGACGAAGATGATGCCGCAGGTGTTCTCGAAGCAGCGGGCTGTTAGGGTCGTGTTGAGGAAGAGGGCTTCTGCATTGGGGTTGTGCTGGCGGCAGGCTGGGGAGGCGTCGTTTGGTGTCCCTAAGATCCGTTAGGTATACATTGTTCTTGATTTAAAGAGAGGGAATGCTTACAGAAAGTAGGGAGGATGATAATCTCCGCTCCGTCCGCAATCAATTCGCGAAACGCCTCGGGAAACGCCAGATCCCAGCAGATCAGCATCCCCACCCGTCCAATGGGCGTGTCGATGGCACTGTGACGCTCGGCTCCGGAGGAGGTCAGATGCGGACGCTCGGGATGCCAGATATTCTTCTTGCGGTAGGAGCCTAGCACGGAGCCGTCGTTGGAAATGAAGTAGGCCGTGTTGTAGAAGAGGACTCTACCGTTGGGACCGGGGACCTTTTCGATGATTGTGCCTGGGACGAGGCAGATGGCGAGTTCTTTTGCGAGGGCTTGGTAGGAGGTGAGGTATTTGGCTGCGTCGCCTGCTTGGGTGGACCAGCGCGGGTCTGTTGGTGCCCAGGCGCTGAGATGGTATCTAGAGAACCTTAGTGGATGTTCTCCCAGATGGATGGTGGATGGAAGATGGCTGGTTACTCTGGGAGAACGGCGAGCTCTGCGCCTTGGGCTGCTGCTTCACGGATGCACTTGCATGCTGTGGCGTGGTTCTCTTCAATGGCCAGTTCCTGGGATCTTGTCAGTATGGTCTGGTCTTCGTGGCTGATACTGGCGTCATTGATTGTGCATTCTAACAGGTGCGGCCCACCTTGATATGCCATTGTATGATAGCCACGCGCCGAGTAGGAGCCATTGTGAGGATAGACAATATCAATGATAGTCTGATGAGATTGCAAGACTAGAATACAGAAAGGAAGCATTTATATCGTGACATGGCTCTGATAACTCGATAACTCCAACCCCAACTCGTTGGAGAACGTGGGGCGCGGCCTTCGCCGCGAATCACAGCGCCCACATGAATCCCCCGCGCCGAGACGCTTGTATATTCACATCATTATAGTATTAACCCGGTGATAAAACATAAGGGGACATGCTGGACACTGTACATCGTCAAAATATGAAAACGAATTAGATGCATCCAAGGAGACCCCACCGACAGATTAAAAAAAAGTGTCAAAATATAGTGAAAACATAGCAAACCTGACTTTGTACTCCGAAAGGGTGCCCACACTCCTCTATGCCATGTTCGCCGCCTCCAAAGCAAAGGTCGGCTTCTTGCTGACCCGATAGACGAGTCTATCTGTCCAGAAGTGGGCAAACACTGCGTGCATGGTCGGGACAGCGCCGTAGATGGTACCCGCGATGGGGAAGCAGATGCGTTCCAGGAGGTACTGCGGCTTATACCAGGTGCGGATCGAGCAGCCCGTGTCTGGGAGGTTGGCCTCTTGCATGTCGCGCATGCGGGCATTTACACAGATGGAGTGGAAGCGCTCGTAGAGGAACAGGCAGACGTTCATGCCGATGAAGGATGAGGTCCGCAGGGCGTCGGTGAGGGAGAATGCAAATGCGAGGGTGGAGTGCATCTCGGACTTGGGCACCCAGGCGGTATATATCACAGAGAAGAGCATGATGATGGTCAAGTGGCAGGGTAGGAAATGGGCTTCCCAGAGCAGCTCGAGCAGGGCGAAGTGTCGGGGCCGCAGGAAGAGACACCGCTGGTGGAAACGCAGGTAGCCGAGGGTGCGTCGAGCGGCGAAGCCCGAGTCCAACGCTCCCCACATGTGTCGCAGGGCTTGTCGATACCGGGCGTGGCAGGTGTCGAATGTGCGTCTCCAGCCTTTGCCGCTGTCACTGGAGATGTTGCATTGACTGGCGGGGACGTAGATGACGCGCGAGACGACATTGCCGGCGGTTTCGAAGTAACACTTGAGCAGCATGTGCATGTCCTCGCCGATGGCGGTGGGATCACTGTCCCATCCACCGACCTTCTCGGCCAGGGAAAGGGGGAGAGAGTATACAGATGTGGGGATGGAGATCCAGGTGCCAGGGTACATGGTTGACAAGCCGGCAAAAGCCCAGAGCAGATCAGCGCTGCGAACCATGGCCGGGGTCTCGTGGGCGTTGCGGTCGAAGATGATGGGGCAGCAGTAGATCGTGCGAGCTGCTTCGGTGAAGTGGGCATAGTGCAGTCGACGTATTTCGGTGAAGTAATCGCGAGAGAGGTGGGTGTCGGCTATACATGATCAGCTATCGTTCTCACCCTCTAGCAATTGGGGGTATTTACCGTCCATAACAGTGACAACCACATTGCAGCAGTCCATCTTCAGATCCGCACGATGGATCTCGACGATCCGTCGTGCTGCGAATGCCACATTTGAACTCTTTCCTGCAATCTCGCCTGGTACGCCGGAGGGATGGAATGTGGGCCGGATGGAGAGGAAGGACTTTTCGAAGTAGGACACGAGGTGGGTGGCTTTTTCGGGGGCGGTCTCTTCTTTCTGTTCCATGGCCAGATACACCTATTCCAAGTCAGTGCTACTCCTGCAATTATTGAATGCTCAAAGCTCACCTCATATTGCGTCTTGGCCCGCGGGTGACTCGCAAGCACTTTCAGAGTCGTCTCCAGTGTGTGCAGGTCTTCCCCATAGTTGGGGAGAATGATGGCGTGGACCAGCTCCTCCTCGGGAATCTCATTGACCAGCACATCGGCCTGAGCAGGCTTCGCAATGAGCGAGTCCGCCGAAGACACCGAGATTGGAGACATGGGCTGCTGGTGCTGCTCCTCGGTGAACTCCCCATTTTCTGACTCTGGTGAGGAAGGAGGAGTGCTCCAAAACCGCCTCTCCAGGGCCACCTTGGTTTTACCGGTCGCTCGGAAGATGGAGAATGCCAATCGAAGAGTAAAGCCAAACATATGACAATGCACCAACACCGCGTAAACGACAAAAATACTCTGGGCAATGCTCAGCCCGCTCCAGATTCCATCCTGCTCTGTGTTCCCCGTTGACGGAGGGTACAATCCCTTCCATAGTGACGACTCGAAGACATCCGTGAAAGCACCCAGCAGCAACATCACCAGGGCAATAATGCTCAGCCCTGGCAAACAGCGAGTCACCCATCTCCACATATTTACAATTGAGATGAGCGGGCGGTCTCGAGTTTGGGGAGGGGAAGAGCAAACGAGAACCAGACAGGAACAAGAACAAGAGCAAAGAAGAGAGAAGCAAGATGGTCAATTGGAGATAAAAGGAGAAGGTTGGGTTTCTCAGGGGAGGATCTTCGAGGAATTGAAGAGGAGCAAGAGCGAATCAGGCAACACCATACAGTCACCCGGTAGGTTTGGATCGTTTCGAGTGTTTCGAGTGTTTTGGGTGTTTTTGGTGGTTTTTGACCGTTTTGGGACGTTTGGAGATAGAAGACTCCACCAAATTTAGTTAAGTTTGCGCCAAGTGGGGTACTCCCAAAGCTTGGCTGTCGAGCCAAATCTATAATTGGTTGGTATTCAGGGGCCTTCCCCACTGACATCGACAATCGCACCAATCACGGGGAGCATTACGAAAGCGTGGCAGACCCTGCGGTTGAGATGCTCGCTACGAAGTAAACTTTGAGGATTCCCTCGAGATGATTATCCCTTTTACTATGAGTTACAGTACTCAGTACTCACTGCTATTTACTCCTGCTGCTCTGCCAATCCCAATTGCCGCAGATCATCCACTCGATAATCACTTCGTACACTTTCCCAATTCCACGCGTCCCCCACCAGCCCATAGCCTTCCCATTCCCCCGTAGCTTTGCGCGCATTGAGGGCCCAGTACCCCCAACTGGCATCGACGGCCGCCAGGAACTGCACCAGGTGCCGCCAGTAGTTAGTGTCCCCCGCCGAAGGTGAATCCGCGGCGCTTGGCGTGCCCATCTCTCCCACCCAGACGGGTGCGATCTCCTCCGCCAAGAGGTACCCCCAATTCTGCCACATCTCGGCCGCGAAGTCTTCATATGATCGGCCCCCAAAGGGACGCCCACTGCCCCAGCCTGACCACTTGTACACATGGGCCGAGTACACCACTCGCCCAGCCACGCTGACCTGCACGGGCCGCTCTCGCACCCCGGATAGGTCGTTGGCGGAGGAGATTCCCTCCACAATCATCAGCCACTCCGGGTTCAATGCGAGCAGTCGCTCCGAGGCCTTTTCAGCGGCCGTCGCCCACGTCTCCCACGGCATCGTCCCCCAAAGCCCGCGCACCTCGTTGCGAAGATCCGCCCCCAGCACCAGCGGATTCTGCACCAGTGGCCGCATCACCGTCTCCCAGTTCGAGATCCATCCATGCTCCGTTTGAGGCACTCGACAGAGCCATTTCCCGCCGACCCAGTCGTTTCGCCAGCTCAGGTCGCACGGGTTGATGCCACAGCACCAGGTCGCCTGTGTGATGTGGTTGTTGACGATCACCAGCAATCCCGCGACGGTCAGGCTCTCCACGACCGCGTGATACACGTCCAGCGCCCGGGGTGGACGTCCATCTTGGAACAGGTCTTGATTTGCAGCAATCACCTTTGGATCGACGATTGGACTGTTGGACACAATCTCATCGGCGTACGGGAGGCGCACACTGTTGAAGCCGAGATCGCGGATCAACCGTGCAATCTCATCACGGTGTCGCACTTCTAATCCGCCCGGTACAAAGTCTTCGTCGCTCGCACCGTACCAGTTGACACTGGCCAGTTTGACGCGGATACCATCTGCGTCGAGAATATGTCGTCTTTCTGTGCGGAAGGGCGGAGTATAATTGGTTGCTGCTGGGACAGAGCGGTGTTGGGCGTAGATGGTCGAGGGAGCATCCCACTTGGACTGGTTGAGCCTCCAAAGGGAGATTCGTAGCAGTGCCAGGCCCGTCGCGATGAGTACCAGGGATTTCAAACGGTGGTTGCGCATCCACTGGATCGCGGATGGCATCACCGATGGTGCCAGTAGTAGAGTCTCCCACATGGTCAGTCCTGACTGTGTTTAGGAGTTGTCGTAGCCTGAAAACACCATCAAGTGATGAGTGTGTAATTTGAAGATGGAAAATCTGATTTCTTTGAGTTGAGTGTTGCAAGTGTCCTCCGGCTGAGCCGAGCTTACTAGGAGCTTTGTCGGCTACAGCCAATAATGGGAGGATCTGCTTTTGGATGGCCATATCGGACACTCTATCAACAAGATCCTTGGGGATTGTATTGTGAGTGTTCTAGTATTGAAAAGAAAACTTGATTGAATGTTCGATGATGTAGGTACATCTTTGCTTTAGATCGGTCGCTCTCGGCTCAGTCAACAGCGGAATCACAGACCATGTTCTTTGCTTATGATGCGGATTGCACAACATTTTTTTATAGTGACCTACGGGTTATAGGATAGTCAATACTTGATCAATTCACATTTCTATGCGGGCAGTGTGAGTAGTATATCTCATAGACTACGGATAGAGACGTGATCGGGGGTTCGAATTGAATATTCGAACTACTATCTTATGCTTTATACGACTAGCAATGATGCTATCTTCACCGACAGCCAGTATTTGTAGATTATCCTCCTACAGGAATATAGGGTCAAAGTAGAGCTCAGGCAGACACACCCACTGTCCAGATACCAGACACCTGACATCAGCCTCATGACTTGGTATCCCAATCAATCTGACAAGAACACTCTGATAAAGAGCCCTTCATGCTTGGCATTGCCCATTGCCCAAGCCCGCACCAATCCTCGTGCACGCCAAAATGAGGAGAATACGAGGTTCGCCTCATCTAGGTTCTTGGCACCTTCTTTTGTACTATTGTTGATTTGACACGCGGTCAAAGCCGAGGATTAACTCGGAATAGTATTTGAAGCATTCAAAACCTCGCGTGTTCCGCTCTTCTCTCACTCCAAATTCATGGATAGACAGCATCATGAAAGGAAGCATATCCTAGCTGACCAGCGCAGGACCGTGATATAGACTCACGCTCATACTATCTGATCGCCACAAGCATCCTTTTACCCTCTCACATTCTACTCTCTCTTCTGCTCGTCTTGTTCACTCCAGCCGGTGTTCTCTCGCGTCGAGGCTCCGGTGGCTCGAGCTTGAGCAGCGATAGCGACAGCAGCAGTGACGACTACAGCGATTCGGGTGATTCCTCCTCGACTTCTTCGGGGAGCACTTACACTTGCACCGATGACTATTTTCTCCTTGTGGACGATCTCTAACCTGCCTATTATGAGAGCTACAGCTTTATCTTTGGTGACCCCGATGCATACACGGATTGGAACGGTGTCTATCTCCAGGGCACGTCTTTCTCCCAGTATCAGATTCGCGATCTGCCCTCAAACTCCACCTACTTCGGCGCGAATTGTCCCACCGGGACACATTCCACCCGTATGCTAGGCATGGCGTGGGTTGGGCCGAAGGTACCTCAGTTCACTTCGAGAATGTTGACTGGTGTCGGTAAGACAACTCAAAGCCTACTAGCACGATTCTGATCAAGAACTAGAGCGTCAAGGCGGCATTCATTCATTCAAGCGCTCAGGGGACTGCCAGTGCGACGGCAGCACACCACCAGTATGAAGACTGGAGATGATAGCTCAGAAGCTATCCTGGAGATTGGCGAGATCCTTGACAGAATGCATCCGATTGAGAATTCATCCGGTGAAATGGAAGCATTCGATCTAGCGAAGAGCCTATCAGGGGACATTCTCGATGCAGCCCTACCACATGTTCGGGAGAGCTTGAATGATTGCAGGATAAAGATAGAGAGGCAGGGGTATACCTTGCTAGTGCTGAGGGTACTAAGTATGCCAACGTTAGTAGATGCATGCATATGAGTAGAGAGAAGATGGTTAGCGAGAGACTAGGGACGGCCCACCTGGACGGGAAGGAAAAGTGGGCCAGTCTCCTGAGATTCTGCAGAGTTGATGAGTTGAGATATCAAAACAAATAGTAAGAACAACTGGTCTAACATGAATGGTTATTTGCTAAGATAAGGAAGACCCGATGCAGCAGGATGCAGTAGTCGACGCAGTCTAGATCTCAATGCTGATACTGTTGATAGTACAGTCTCGACTCAGCCCTCCAGTCCAAAGCTTGAATATACGATTCTGCTCTCGTCTTTGATTCAAGACACTATTAACTTGTAATTTTTAGTGATAAAATCAAGTTATTAATTGCAAATACCACGCATTTCACCGTGGAACGCCAATTTCAACGATCGGCAGTGCACGTTTTTGGCAGGTTACCGTAATTTACACGCCGGTACCATCTCCGTTTGCGCTTTTTTTGCTCGTCGACTGATCGTGTCCCATTTCCTCCTTTGGACGACTTCTCCCTCAAAAGCCTCTCCTCTTCCTCTCTGCCATGTCCTTCATTATTTCTCTCCTTCGTGGTCCCATGCCACGCGGCTAACGGCGGTGTTGCTCGTGCTCCAACCTTCTGCACGAGTCCAGACTCGTCAGCGATCGCCGGTACACATGTATGTCCCATACCCAATGGCTTGGAAAAACCCCGGTGGCTCGAGTACCCGCCGTGTGGCTAACTTGATAATGTTGATCAAGGACCGAGAAGTTTCCCCTCTTCCAAGACCAATTTCTGCCGGCCACTTCACCTTCGCGGATCGTGGCCTCCGCTGGAGAACGACGGCCTCGCCGTCTACGCCCGCGAACAATGTTCTCAGCTTTCCTCCACCGCGGCGCAGCTTTCTTCCACAAAGCCAACAAAATCAAGCAGCACATTCCCCTGGTGAACCAGGTGCAGCTGAACTTCATCTTCCTCCATTATGTCTATATTATCTCCAGTGCCATCATCGGCTCCATCATCGTCTACCCCGGTAGCGAAATCGCATACATCGATGCCCTCTTTCTCTCGGCCGGTGCCGCCACCCAAAGCGGCCTGAACACCGTCGACTTGAACAAACTGAAACTATACCAGCAGATTACTCTCTATATAGTGACTCTGATCTGTACACCCATCTTCATCCACAGTGCGCTGGTCTTCATTCGGTTATACTGGTTCGAGAAACGCTTCCAGCACGTGGTCCGCGACGCACGCGCGCTGCGCTCCACCCGCTCCCGCATGGACACGGCCACCCAGGATAAAGCGAGCCAGGAAATCAATCGTGCAGAGCGAGGTGTCGGTGGTCGGTCCATTGTCGTGCTGCGGAACAACTCGGGCGATGCGCGGGGGAAGAAGCATCCCGATCCCGAGGGCAAGATACACGAGGATGCACAGTCGGAGGCGGACACCGGGGATGATAAAGGACCCAGTGGTCAATCTAGCTCGGACGATGGGGATGACAATCGCATCGAGCGTCGCCTGGGGCTGGGTAGCTTGAGGGTGCCCGCGCAATTGAGTCCCGAGCACCATATCGCTTTCCTGGAGAACCAGCGAAAGAACAAAGGAGCCCTTCGCATCCCGAGTCCTCGGGAGTACGACCGCGGTGGTGTGCCCGAAGCGCTAGAAGATGGGGAAGATGAGACGAACGAGCAGGCCCAACCGTCCAGTCCGCAGTCCGACCGCCGACGGAGTTCTACGAACTCGGACGAGGCCGACCGAGTCGGCCCTCTGGAAGGGCCACACATCACCATCAACGAGCCAAACATGCCGCGGAGCCGCACCCGTGGAAGCACTTTCCCTCGCTTGGACACACGGCCGACTGTCCGTGACACCAGGGATGTGAATGAAGCGACGGGGTTAGGACCCTCGACTACAAGGAACACCGTCCGAGGCATCTGGCGCTCTTTGACCCAGGAACGGGACCGCTCTACCCAGCCGTATCTCAGCTGGAACGCGACGGTAGCTCGCAACTCCAATTTCGTCGACCTGACTGAGGAGCAGCGCGATGAACTAGGTGGCATTGAATACCGTGCTCTGAAGACCCTGGCAGTCGTGCTCATCTGCTACTATGTTGGGTTCCATCTCTTTGGCATGATCAGCTTGATCGGTTGGATCATGACCAAGCCTCACTGGGGCAGAGTGGTCGAGCAAGATGGAATTGGTCGACCCTGGTGGGGCATGTTCACTTCTGCTTCTGCCTTCAATGATCTGGGGTTCGCTTTGACTCCAGATTCGATGATCTCCTTCCAGACGGCCATCTTCCCCTTGCTAGTCATGGCTTTTCTCATCATCATTGGCAATACGGCGTTTCCCTGCATGCTCCGGCTGATAATCTGGGTTCTCTCGAAATTTGCACGACAGGGTACGGCGCTATGGGAAGAGCTGAAGTTTCTGCTTGACCACCCCCGTCGATGCTTTACTCTTCTCTTCCCCCGCAACGCTACCTGGTGGTTGTTTGCGATCCTTGTGGCTTTGAACGGCATTGATGTTATTTTCTTCATTATCCTGGATGTGGGTGTCTCCCCATCTTTACTGGCCTCGTTCTATACTAACAGTATGTCTACAGCTCAATGACCCGACAGTCACGAAGCTCGCTCCCGGCATTCGAGTTCTGGATGGTTTCTTCCAGGCTGCCTCCACCCGAACTGCTGGCTTCGGGGTTGTCAGTCTGTCCGATCTCCACCCAGCCATTCAAGTCTCCTACTTGATCATGATGTATATTTCCGTCTTTCCCATTGCCATCTCCATGCGTCGCACGAACGTCTACGAGGAGAAGAGCTTGGGTATCTATGCCTCCGGCGAAGAGGAACATGACGAGGAAACTCAGACCGCGCCCAGCTATATCGGTGCTCACTTGCGGCGTCAGCTGAGTTTTGACTTGTGGTATGTTTTCTTAGGGCTGTTTGTCATTGCCATCGCGGAAGGGGGCCGGCTGCAAAGCACCAACGACTACAGCTTCCAGCTGTTCACCGTCTTGTTTGAAGTCGTGTCTGCCTACGGTACCGTGGGTCTCTCGTTCGGGTACCCAGGCGTCAACACCTCTTTCTCCGGGCAGTTTAACGTGATCTCCAAACTGGTGATCATCGCCATGCAGATCCGTGGTCGCCACCGTGGCCTGCCGTACGCACTGGATCGCGCCGTTCTCTTGCCGTCCGATGCGCTCAACAAGAGCGAGACTGCCGATGCAGAGCGTCGTATGCGCCGGCGGACCTCGAATCTCAGCGGTGGCGGGTCTATGGGGCGGCCGCAGTCGCGCACGGTGTCGCAGTCGCGGGATGCCGGTGTATCTACAGGTCTGGAGGCATTCGACTGGCAAACACAGCAGTCTGCAGCCAACGGCGAGGCGCTGACCCATCGGCCGTCAATAATGCGCGCGGGTCGATAGTGATCTCTTGTTGTATTTGCGATGCATCTTGTACATATAAGAGGTTTGGCGTTACTGGGCTTGTGCATATCCTGTCATCAGTGGCTACATTCGCTTGCTCTGTTGGCCATATTGTGAAAATACAGTTCCTTCCCAACACTGTTTTCATCTGATTCTACGTCAGTTCAAGACGTGGCATGACGTGAGGTCTTCCACGCGTGCGGGTGGCCCGCATTCCTTTCCGATTGCGGTGTTGTTCCTGGATGCTTGGCATCGACGCTGCTGTACTGTGTAGAATTGTGAGGAAAGACCGACTACTGATTTGGAAATTCCAGAACATGCCATTTTGTCATCGAAATGACATCGCTGACGAGTCATCGCCGCCGGTTGACAGGTGTATAGTTCGGTTCGAAAACGGGGCCGCGTCCCAAATGATCAACACTAGTCCTCTCCGAGCCACATACCAAGGTCTGCCATGACGGCATCAACATCTTGTGCCTTAAAAACAGATGGCATTCTGAAATCACTGCCTGGTTCACTGACTCTCGCACTCACGCTCCATGCACCCCCGAAGACTTCAGTTCTCATACACTCGTTCGGTCACGCTCTATACCACATACCTCTATCAACCATGGATGACAGGCGACTTCCACCTGAATACCTCGACCGCTACAGTGGTGCCACCTCTCGACTTCCCCAGGTGTATCCTCTTGATGTCCCGAAGACCCTAGATGTACCGGTGGTGCCAGCATCAGAGTCACCAGAGAGAAAACCCCCAGAAATACCCTGGTATAATCCGCGAGGGTGGTCACTACGCCAAAGACTCTGGGCCATCTCGGCGATCGTGATCGTCATTGTGGTCGTGATCGTCGGGGCTGTGGAGGGCGTCAAAGCCAACAGATATCCCGATTACACGCCTTTGAACTACCAGCTGAGAGATACATACGCCGGACCCTCCTTCTTTGACCAGTTCAACTACTTCTCAGACGCAGACCCGACAAATGGTTTCGTCGTCTACGTCCCCGAGGAAGCAGCCCAGGACCTCAACCTGACCTATGCAAGCGATACCTCCGCCGTGCTGCGGGTGGACTCGTTCACGCCGAATGCCATCGCGGGTCGGAACTCGGTGCGCATCGAGTCGAAGAATACCTACGACACGGGCCTGTTTATCTTCGATATCATCCACGCGCCTTATGGATGTGGTACATGGCCTGCGCTGTGGTTGACGGACGGGTACAACTGGCCGAATAATGGCGAGATTGATATCCTCGAGTCGAATAATGAAGGCTCGCACGGCAATGAAGTCACGCTGCACACTACGCCTGGCTGCAATATGAATGTCAAGCGCAAGGAGACTGGGTCTGCAGTCTTTAAGACGTGCGATAACAGTACGCATGGGAACTCCGGCTGTGGCGTGCAAGGTAGCCCGGCCACTTACGGCGAAGCCCTAAACGCTAATGGCGGTGGTGTAAGTCCTTCCTTCCTTTTCCTCCATCTTACCTTTTGTAAACTCAGCACTAACGTAAATAGGTCTACGCCCTCGAACTCCGCCAAGCAGGCATTAGAGCCTGGTTCTTCCCCCGCGACGCCATCCCCACAGACATCAGCAATGCCAACGCCACGCCCAACCCGTCATCCTGGGGCACAGCCCTGGCCGACTTCCCCAGTACGGAATGCGACATTGGCTCGCACTTCCGGAACCAGAGCATCATTGCCAATATTGCTTTGTGTGGGGAGTTGGCTGCGCAGCCGCAGTTCTATGATGAGTTGTACCATTGCCCTGCTACTTGTTCGGATTTTGTCGCCAGTACGCCTGGGGCGTTTGCGGAGGCTTATTGGGAGTTTGGCTGGTTTAGGGTTTATGAGGCTGTTTAGTCATTTTGGGATTGGTGTTGGGTATTTTGTTGATGGTGGATTTGGATACTTTGCTGATTGTACATGGTTTGCTTGGCTTGCTTTGCTCATGGGTTGGCGTTGGGATAGTGTATAGGTTTAATGTGATACTACCTTGATATACGAATACGAGGTGAGCTTGAGACAGCATGATGGGGTCAGACTAGATGAGTGTACTAGCACTAACTGCTAGATAGTTACTATTATTGTTTCTGTTTCCTAATGTTTTTCCTATTGGGTATACATACTCTTCCTCTCCGGTCAATATATCCTCTCAAGCACGTGAAAGACCCTAAGGCATCACATGTGCATCTCCTCTGTATATCGTGAAGAAGCTAGTGAGGGAAGTAATAAGCACGGCTAGGGAAGTATGCCACGCTAGCTAGCTGTGCGATAGGTAGAGAACTATATTATCATGAGGTAACCTATTAAATACCTAGGTATTCACGACTCTCGTCGGCGTATTTATATGCCTCATGCTTTCCTTAATCACCATCACCACATCACTAAAATGTCCGAGTACTAACACACCTTCCTTAAGGACCTACCCCCGTTGATCAAAAGATTCCCCTACTATGGAGACTCGCAATTCTTAGACATCCTCTAGTCTAAATCCGCTTAGCTCAAAGCTTCTACCGATATAAGCGAATTTCTTCTCTTCTATGTAAGCAAAGAGACAATTAAAGACATCTTCGCTCCTCTAAATAAAGATATTTCTCCTGTTGTAAGCTTATGGTCTTTATTTAATACTAACGAATAGCTTCTCCTCGTCTCTATAGTTGCCCATCTATATAGTGTAGCGGCCTATAAGGTTAGCCATATCGGTAGTTAGTTATATGATTTAACTAGTCTGTGACTGTTGCCAAGTCTGTGAAGCATATGATGATGCTTCCTTATTTGCTTACTTGCTTTGTTTGCTGTTTGTCTAAGTTTATATGATATAGAAGGTATATTAACCTCTGTGGTCATACTTACTAGTTCTCTTCATTCTATATCTTTAGTTATTTCGATCAATGCACTCTGTTCATAATCTATCATCATTAGCAGACTTGGTAATAGTCATAAAGTCTACTAATGATGATAGATCAAGAACAGAGTGCATTGATCGAAATAACTAAAGATATAGAATGAAGAGAATTAGTATGACCATAGAGGTTAATATACCTTCTATGTCATATAAACTTAGACAAATAGCAAACAAAGTAAGTAAGCAAACAAGGAAGTATCATCATATGCTTCATATAGTCAACGTATGCCCTAGTGGGAGATTTAGCTATAGCGGGCCACACACCTATATTGACTAATTGATCTAATAACTTAGTTAACTAGTTATAACTAACTAGTTAGTTAATTAGCTAACTATAATATTCTGATCACTTTCTGACCTCCCTTTATATCGATTTAAGCTTAGTTTCTACCTTAAACTAACCTTAGTTTTAACCTCACTTCGTTAGTTAACTATAGCGGAAACCCTTAGGATTATATGGCATGGTAGTAGAGAGTCATAGAGAGGGTCATCATTAATCTTAGTAAGACATAGCGGCATCATCGGTAAGCGAAAGCCTTTTAATTAGCTATAGAATTTAACGAGATGAGGGCATCACATTTTAATCATATTCTATAAGTAATGAAGATATCAAGGGACATATTATTAATTTAAGCACCGAATGAGGGGTGCAATTCGTGATGTGGTCTATCTTCCTTCGTCGACACTAAACCTGTCAGACCGCGCTGTCGGTGCTGCGGTGGCCGGTCACTCTCGGGGGGCTTCATAGTCTGGGGTCACAGACGACTACGTTAGAAGTTTACAAGTGGACTTCCATAACCTCCGTGCAGATTAGCACCTGTCTAGGGATCAACTCGCCCTAAGGCGTGGGTCCCGACCGACCTAACCTCTTCGCCATGTTGATATATCAAGATACATGGAGGAACGGGCCCGCCGCCAGCTACATGGGATGAACTTTGTTAAGGACGATGACCATGATGAGCGGGAATTCGTTCCCAGGGATTCATCCTCAGATGAAGACCTCGAGGATGACCCAGTAGAGGAGAACCCAGGCGATATAGACCAAGAAGATAGGTCAAGCGAAAGCGAGCATATGGTCAGCCAGGATCCTAATCAAGAATAAGAGGAAACAGATCCAGCCACTCCTGTGTAAGCTCTTGAAAGTATTATCTTCGGTGGTCCCGATGAGAACGCTGAGGTATATATCCGGCCGCTAAGAACCCAGAGAACCGAAGAGGATGCCTCACGTTCTATCCGTCTAGAGGCAAACGCATTCGTGAACTTCTTCGCGTCGATCAATAGCACCATGTATTCAGCCGGTCAGGCTAGATGGTCAACGATCTCAAAGAACACAGGGAATAGCCAGGCAGAGCCTTCACTGTTCATCTTTCATTGTAACCGGGGCCAGTGAGCGTACTCGACTGGTTCACTCAAGCACCTTGAATGTCACAAGAGGACCTGACTATAGACTATATCCCAGGATGCTTTGCTCTCCAGGTGATGTCCCTCGTATCAGATCTTGTGAAGTGCTGACGGGGCAAATCTCGATGACATACCAGCGGGCTATGAGTTGCTGTATTTTTCTCGAAACCGAGTTGAGTTTGTCTAGTCAAGCGGAGCAGCTTCATTTCAATTTATACACGGTGTGCTTGAATGAGAGGCTCTTCCGGGCACACGTGGGCCCAAGGAGGGTTTGGTGGCTTGGACCCTTGCATGTCCCGAAGCTTAGCCCAAAGCTTGGCCTCGGGGCAAAAAGCTTGGATCTTGCTTTGTGACTCTCTCACTGGTTTTCCAGATTCGATCGTCAATCCACTTCAACCCGATGAGCCTAGTGCATTCATATCCGCGTCAGGCAGAGACATATCATGGCATGGACTCAATCCGCTTGGACCCTCCAGCTTCGTGCCAGTTGAACCACAGCCTGCCGTGAGATCCTTCACGTGTGCTGGACGTCATGGATAGCCCTGGAAATCTCAGAGCGCGACGTCAATTATAAAGATGGATTTGATAGCCGCAAGCCCAGACGCCCCTTTTGAGGACCATCACTCAATTATCCTTCGTTCTGCCGATACTCCCTCTTCCAGCGGGTATCCAAAATGTTCACCTTCACCAACGCCGCCACCGTCGTGGCTCTCGCGTCTGCAGCTACTGCCCAGTACGCTCTCCCCGAGAAGGATGTGCCCTACATTGGTGGCAACGTCTTTAAGCGTGATGCCCCGGAGGTCGCCAACTACCCTTTCTCCTACACTCCTCCCTTCACCCCGGAGCAGTATGGCGGCTACTACTACTGGTCCGTGAACAACAACACCGTCGCTGCTTCCAACTTGACTGGCTACGGCCCCAAGGAGGGCTACCACATCCCCGCCGGCGCGACTGGCAAGTTCCCTTACTTCCAGATCAGCGAGGGCACCCCCAAGGTCATCAACACCTCCCAGCTCTTCACGACCTGCCCCCCGTCGATGGGTAGCTCCTGCGCCACCATCCAGTGCCAGGGCAAGTTCAAGAAGATCCTGCACATCGTCTTCGAGAACGAGGTCTACCAGTGGACCATGGGCTCGCCCTACTGGCAGTTGCTGGCTAAGCGAGGCAAGCTGCTGACCCGTAGCTACGCCATCACCCACCCGTCCCTGCCCAACTACGCTGCCCTCGTCGCGGGTGACTTCTTCGGTATGGCCGACGAGGACTTCTACAACGTCAACTCCACCAGCATCTACGACCTGCTGGAGGCTAAGGGTGTCTCCTACGGTACCTATGCCGAGTGGTACAACCCCATCGCCACCCACCGTGGCTCCAACGACTGCAACAACTACATCTACAACGGCCCCATCGACAACACCAACCCGACCTGGTGGGCTCAGGTCTACCGCCGTCTGGACGTCCCCGCCCTGCTCTTCAGCACCTACACCAGCAAGTACGACCGCTGCAGCAAGATCTACGGCGCGAACAACACCTTCGCAAACGACGTCAAGTCGCACAACCTGCCCGAGTACACCTTCTACGTGCCGGACATGCTGCACAACGCCCACGACCCCGAGTCCGACAGCAACTACTTCAACCAGCCCAGCACCGGCGGCGCCTGGCTCAACTCCTTCCTGGACCTGTACCTGCCCGAGCTGGAGGCCCAAGGCACCCTGGTCGTCGCCACCTTCGACGAGGCTACCTGGTGGAACGACAGCGACGACACCCCCAACAACGACAACCACATCGCCACCATCCTCTTCGGCGCCGGCGTCACCCCCGGCACCACCGACGACAGCTACATCACCCTGTACGGTATGCTGCGCGGCGCCATCCAGAACTTCGGCCTCGGCTCGCTGGGCCGCAACGACACCAACGCTACCAACGGTAACCTATTCGACCTGGTCGACTACTCTTGCGCCGGCAACATGCTCCACTCCAACGCGACCCGACAGTACTCTGCTGGCTCGCTGGCTGTGGACCTTGCCCGCGCCCTGCCCCAGGCTGTGATTGGTACCATTCTCGTTTGGCTGTTCATCTAAGAATGCCAGGCAGGATGCCAGGATGCCATGATGTGAGCTTCTGAGGTCTGGTGAATCCGCTGGACTCATCGATTGAGATTCAGTCGCTCTGTCCTATACTATACTAGTATTTATCTTCTATTGCGTATCATACACATCTTTCAGTTATTCTCTATTGTCATCTCTATGCTTAGGTTGTTCGTTCAAAGGCCTTTAGTTGTAGCTCATCAGCATGCTCTGAAAGCCAACCTTTTCCTAGGACGACGCCGCGACGGTGCCCCATCACCTATTCTACTCAAGGGGGGAAGTAGTTGGTTGAATCTGAGATTTATGTGCATGAAGCACCGAGGGTATCTTAACGTTACTCATACAAGCCAAGCACGCAGAGATCAGTAACACAGAGAAAGAAACAGAAAAGCCGACCTCCCACGCGCTTGGCACATGTTCATGCATAGATGGAAACAGAGCTATGCAACCGAAAACAAACTTACAACCCACCGAACACCCAGCGAAAGACAACTCATCTCGTTGTGAGGATAATCCAACGTGGAGGTGACTACAGCTTGCGCAGCAAGCTGCCCTCCACGAACGGACTCTCCGGCGACATGTCCAGCAGCGGCCGTGTCGCATTTCGGTCTCCCGTCGCCACGCCGTGCCCGGTCGCGACCTTGCCTTGGCTCGGACCCCGGTGCGAGGACGCCAACAGACTGTTGGGCTGGAAGGGGTCCGAAGGCAAGACCGGACTGGCTTCGGCGGAGTTGGCGCGGGAGACCTTGTGTGACACTTGCCGGACGCTGCGGACGCTGCGGACGGTGTTGGAGCGGTGTCGGCCTCCAGCACCCACGTCGGTGGATGGTCGTCGCCAGGCTGTTGCGGGTGGGATCGTCACTCCCCCCGTGGCGAGATCGGGACCCGTGGCTGCGTCGATGAGTTGCATCCCCGGCTCGACAGTGACACCCCGACCCTTGCGCGAGTGCTGCGGTGGCTCCTGGTAGACGGGGGTCAGGTCCACCAGTGGCTTCTGCCTCTGTTTGACCGACATGCCACGGCTCAGAGCATCTGGCGCTTGGGTCAGGGCGTTGCTGCAGCCGGTCGATGCGCAGCCAGGGGAGTGAACGGGGCTTCCGCCCAGCAGGCCGTGCGCCGAGAAGGGGTCCTGCAAGGCTCGCTTCTCTCTCTCTTCTCTCTCGCGCATGGCTTGCTGCCGCTGGGTATAGTTTCTACCCAGCAGGCCCGCGGGAGAGAAGGTCGCGTCCTCCATCTCCGCTGGGGACATGCCCTTCAGCAGAGGACCCTGGCCAACGTTGGTGTCGATGGTCAAGGACTTCGGGAAAGATGTTGGAGGCGGGGCATGCTCGCGCTTGCTTTTCTGGCGAGAGAAGGGCTCTTCAGGACCCGTTGGACGGTGGCTCGATTTGCTGCTCTGTCGATCTGGCAATGACCGCTTTGTAGGTGCCGGGCCTGCCTCCGGTTTCTCTGCAACTCCCATCTTGTTGACCAGGTACCAACTGCGCCATGCTTGGGCGACCCGGTACCACTGGTCAGCAACGGTCCGGTCGTTGGTCGAGAAGAAGTGAATGAATTTCTCGGTCGACAGGAACATAGAAGATTTCTCTTGACTTTTGATGGCAATGCAAATCTTCTTGGGAGGCTTGATCTCTTTGGCAAGAGCCCGCGCACTGGGCGAGTAGACGTCAAAGTCCGACAAGTGGCAGATGTTCGTGGAGGTGTCGGAATTCTCCTTCTTCGAAATCACGATCTGGCCGTCGGCACGTAGAGTCACATATCGCTTATTCCACTTACCGGGACGCTGGGAGTGGTAGAGAAAGACAGTAGTTTCTCGGGGTTTTTCGGTAGGAACTTGTTGGGCGTCGAGCTGAGCCAGCGCGTCCATGCTGGAAGGGGGGATGATAACGAGACGGTTGTCTGCATCGTGGGCCCAGGAGTTCATGACATCCCGGACATGTTCGTAACGACGCAAGGGCCGCTCCAGGCCGACTTGGTGGAATGACTCCATGAGGATGAATTTCTCTGGGTCAATATCGTGGGAGATTTTCTGAGAGGCAGAATGCAGTAGGTCTTCGACACGAGTGGATGGTGTGACAGGCAGTTGGACTGAGATGTCGCTGTATTGCACGATTACTCGTCGTTCTCCGGCGTTGACAGCGGAGACTGGGGCATCAATTCCTGGCACAATGCCTCCTCCGCCAACTCCAATGTATCGAGGTGGTGGGTCATCTAGCTTGGTGGTGTCTTTGCTTTTGGCAAGTCCTACTTTCTGAAAGAAAGACTTGCGGGTGCCTTCATTGACCATAGCAGTTGTGCCGTCTTGGCGGCGGCCAGTTCCTGACATGCGAGCTTCTTGCATTGCTTGTGCTGGCACTCTGTTTATGGAGTGCATCGACGACACTTCTTTTTCTGACTTGGCAGGCCGCAATGGAATCGAGTAGGACTGTTGGTTCCCTCCCGTGAGTTGTTCCATGGCGTGTTGTCTGTGGCGTTCCCGAGCATGCTCAACTTGCGCTTCACGTGTCTCAGTGGCGTTATGTGATAGCGAAGGTACCATCTCGGCTCGCGCATGATCTGGCAACGCGGGGGTGGGAGGTACCATTGATGTGGACGCAGAATTGCCATTTGCAGAGGGCCGCTTGCGCCGGTAACGAGACATGCTCCTGGAGATTGAGGGATTCTGCTCGTTTGTCCTCCCCGGCTCTGGGGGAGCGGCGCGTACACAGTCCCCATCTTTGCTGCCAGTACCCTTCTCTCTGACGGACCGATAACGAGCAAACTTGGGTGGTGCATCCTGCGACGCGGCCTTCACAACAGGGCTGACCATGATTGCAAAGGACGCGAACGCAGGGTCCTGCGGGGATGGGTCGCAGAAACGGAGTTGTTTTGAGAAACACTTAACGCGAAACCCTTAACACGGAGCGATCACATGCGGTGATTGACAGCTGTGGGTGGGAGAGCTCGATACACGTGAGTGAGACTCGACAGTACAAGACAGGGTTCATACAGGATGCAATGATCAGGGAAATGACGGTGGGTTGTGCGAAACAGCGATGGGCCACAGCAGAGTGTCAAGATGATGCAGGAACAAAATGCGACAGCCGCGGCCGTGAATAGTAACGTCTCGGCAGAATCGACGATCGGGGCTGACCGCCAGAGATGCCGCCCCACCATTCTCCACCCGAGGCACTGATTGCCGCTTATCGATCATCTTCATGCCAGCCTCAGATACGTTGTCTAGAGTTGAGCAGGCTCGACTCACTCATATCCCAGGCCAGCTAGGCTTCGTGATTGAAGCTCCTTGTTCTTTGACAGCGAAGACTTCTCATGATGGCCACCAGCGAGTTCACCTGATGGGCGGTGCTGATTTCAGAGCGAAGGAGCAACTCTGATTCTGAAGACACTCATCTCACTCAAGACTAGATTATTAGATGGGTATCAGGTGATATTTACTCTCACAAGACCAGGGACAGGATGATGTTACTACTTCTGAATTGGTCTATCCAAGGCATTCGAACTCAGCCACCACACAGAACCCGCCTCATCGAACAGGCAACAGTCACAGGGTGCGTCTCGAGCGGCGACTACTTCGCCATGATTACAAGTGAGTCATCATACAAGACTAGATGAGGCTCTTGATAGGTATCCTGAAGGGAGTGTCGCCGCCTATACTGAGACACATGCCAAACCCAAGCACAATACGGACCGGTGCTTGGGTGATGATTACGAAGACCAATGGCTGCCCGTATTATTCACCTTCGGTGGGCGACTCTTTGCTCCACGATATCTAGCAATCATCTCATGGTATACCGATGCGCGACCCCGAGGAGGAAAGCCGAATCTTGCAATCGATGAGACCAGCGGTCTATCGGAGAATGCCGTGCTTAGAGAATCCGAAAGCTACATCCATATTGAATCGGGCAAAGGGCTATTTGGAGAACTTCTCGGTGGTCAGGACCCCATGATCTCAGAACGGACCATCAATGAGTGCGGCTCCCGTCGGTGCCTGCATCATCTTTCTGGGGAGCACAAGAACTGGCTCTCGAGGTTCCCGTATTCGAGCGGCCGGTCGAAGAACCCCATGTACCGAACAAAAACTAGGAATTCTGTTTATCGTGCTTTCCTCGGTGAACCACAACTATCTCGAATTTGAGAAGCTGCTTGAACACAGAATGCTCAACCCAGAAAGAAACAGATTGAGTGGGTGTACTAGTCTAGTCACCCCTTCTGCCATCCACACCGTCAGCGCACTAGTGCTAAGGAACAAAAATGTGGTTTCGTGGGGCCTTTTCACAGGCTCGTGAGGGCAAGAAGCAGAAAAAGAGCGTGCCTCGACCCAGAATCGAACTGGGAGTGGGTGATTACTAGTCACCCGTGTTACCATTACACCATCAAGGCCCGGTGATTGTTATGGGCGCCGGGTTTGACACCATCAGAAAATTTTGGATCTTCCTGAAAATTACGGTCATTTACGCCTCGGTTACTCACCTAAGGTACGACATGCCATACTGTAGACGAGTTCACTCGATTAGGACACTTTAAGAAGGCTTTAAGGAACTGTTTAAGCTATTATATCACTTATACTAGAACATTACTGTGCTAAATATCTCTTCATCTCTGAATTTCATCCTAGGGTTCGAATAGATCCCCAGAGTCGTCGATATATATCTGTTGCTGGAGATGTCCGCGGTGGCCAACGGGTGAGCAGTTGGGAAAGTATGGCACCGTTGAAGTTGTGTCCTACTTGGAGAAAGATGGGCGTGCGGTGTTGAATGATCTTCGCTGGGGCGCCTATGTTGTTATTGAAGGTGAGCAAGCCTCAATGTGCCTTCTGTTCCTCACAGAAATGTTTAACTGACCATTAGATGCAGCTCCAGGTCCATATCAGCGAGACTGCTTCACCCAGTATGGCCTTAAGCAGGGCCGCTTTGCCGCCCAATACAAGCCATATCACCTGATCGGGCTTGAGCTGGGTATTTCAATTTCTACCATCATGTGTCGGGGAGAACCAACCGGCCAATGCAAGATGTTTGCAGCTCACGTGGTGGCTATTGCAAAGCGAGAGCTCAAGGATGGTGAAAAGTTGGATGGCGAGGGCGGTTTCATGGTCTATGGCAAGCTAATGCTCCCTGAGGCTTCCCTTGCTATTGGGGCCTGCCTATTGGTCTCGCTCACGGTTTGGTGTTGAAGAGAGGTGTGAAGGCCCGAGGGCTAAGCTGGGCTGATGTGGAGTTCAATGACAAGTCGCAGGCTGTGGCCGTTCGACGAGAGATGGAGGCGATTTTCCGTGAGGAGTTCAAGCAGAAGGGCAATGTGACAAACGGGTTGCACTAGATACGATGGGTTGGCTTTGCCTCCACATAGAGATATAGAATACCGTGCTGCACAAGAAACTTGGACTGTCGGAAAACGTCCAGTAGATGGTGAACGAGAAAGACTTTGCAAGAACAATGTATTCGTATAAGATTCCTCGAAACAACGCGAGATGAACGTCAAATCATGTACAACCAACCCAAGCGAGCCACCATTATCAAAGCTCTCGATGTCCCAAGCCGATAAATCAAAGCATAACCAAGCGCCAACCCAGAAAGAAACCAAACGTCGATCATCACTCATCACCAGTTTCGTCCTTGATGACAGTCCCACGACTAGTATCATGATCATTCTCTTCATCTTCTTCCATGATGCTAGGCTCCACGGCGACTGTGTTTCGGCTGGTGGCGCCGCCTTCGACAGAGGGACCGACGTTACCAGAGCGAACACGACTGTCATCCTCATCTTCTTCCATGATGCTGGGTTCAACAGAGACTTGACGGCGAGATGTAGGCTCCACCGACCGTCGAACGCTAGCCGAGCGGACACTGGCGGTATCACTGTCAATGTCCTCGGTGCCAGCGCGTGGACGCGTACTGGCGGCACGACCATCCTGTGCAACAGCAAGAATCTTGAGAACCGAGTTCTTGGTCTTGACCAACGCATTTCGGCTGGAGGCTTCGGCGGCAAGGCCCTCTTCAATGGTCTGGTCGAGCAGTTCCTTAACTTCCTCAGCCAATTGGACGTTCTCAGGCTCAATCTCTACCCCCGTGGCGCTGCGGATGCTGGTACGGAATTGGTCTTCACCTTCAGGAACACGAGAGCCTGCACGCGAGGGCACCGTCGGAGCAGCGATGAAAAGCTTGCTCAGCAGAGAGAAAAGGTACTTGCGCTCCTCGCGGGTGGTACGGCTGGCGCCAGAATCGACGCCTAGGACACGTTTCAAGATGTCCTTGACCAGAGCCAAATGCACCCATCCACAAGCATTCGAGCTGGCTGCTCCTCCGGCCAAGACATTCTCTCCGCCAAAGCCAACAACACGGCGCTCATCCGTCCACTCTGCCAGCATTCCGACAACACCAGCCATGAGGGCCTTGACTTCGCGCTCACCAATGCTCAAATCCACTTCGCCGTCACTGTCTTCTTCTGCCTCAATCGCCCAGTAACCGTCTGCCTCGCTCATTACAGCACGTACGAGGGGTACTGCTACCCGCCGCATGTGCTGTGTGTTTTCAAGTCGTGAGTGGCAGTAGACAGGGAAGAAATAGGCTAGTGATTGTCGGAGCGCCGGGTTATCCTTCGAGTAGGGGGAGAAGAAAGACACCACAAGAGACTGTAGTAGCGTCTCCACTGCATTCCGATTGTATTCCTGGATGGCAGGTGGTACATTTGGTCCGGATGGTTCAAACGTACTTGTGAGTAGTAACTTGGACAGTGCTGTGGCTGCAGCAGACTGCACATTTGGCGTTGGGCCTGATGTTTTCAGTGCCCTTGCAAACACCTTGAGCAAGGGCTTCTGGATGGGAGGTGGCGTCACGGTCTCGCCGTCAGACTGAGTAACCGGGGCGAGTAGTGAAGGGTGAGTTGTAAGCATATCACAGATGATTTGCAAAGCCGTCACTTGAAGACCCTCATGACCCTTGCTGAAGCAATGGATGAAAAGAGTCATGTTCTCTTCCGCCAAATTCTACAGTAGAGCGTGAGCTAGGCATATCTCTAGTGCATAGGATGAAACGTACCTTATCAAGCAGACAGCAAAGACCCAAACAGTAAAGACCACGCTCACGAATCGGTGCTTCATGACTTCGCACGGCGGGCACGACCAAATTGTTCAACATGGTCACCAAGTTCATGTTTTGCTGCAGGTTGCCTTCAACATTCTGGAGCATGCATTGAGCAATGTGAAGACACTTCATGTTGACCACAATCTCACGGAGAATCTTCGCCTTGGCCTCTTCCTTGTTGAAGGGGACATCAGCCTCCGATGCTGGCGTCTCGGACCGGTGACGGCTGCTGGCGTCGTCACTGATCTCGGACCTGGCCGAAACAAAGCTATCTTCCGTGGTGATTGTGTCGTGCACTTCAGCGATCGCTTCAAGGACGACGCTGCAGAACTCACTCTCACCGGCGAGGTCAGGTCCGCAGACACAGCGGAGAGTCTCGACAACAAGCTTCGTGCATTCTTCAGGGAGCTCAGGCACAGCCAGAGATTCTCTGAGGAGGGAGAACATCTTCCGCCGGCCGACTTCATCGCTGTAATCCAAGGTGATTGCGATGTGCAACAGTTGTTCAACAACAAACTCCTGTTCAACTGCATCATCATCGTTTGCGTCGCCAGTTTCCTTAGAATTTTTCTTTCGTTGCAGGAGCTCGGTCATGTATTTCGAGAGGAAGTAGGCGTGCGCGGTAACCTCTGGCATCTTCTCATCGGCGAGACTGTCGTATTTGCCTTCATTCTCGACCCGGCAGAAGTCATTGAAGGAGCGGATCACAAAAGCTGACTCTCCAGTCAGGTTTTCCCAGAAAGGCTCGTCAAACACCAACGCTTCACGATAATCAGGGCGGCCCTCCCAGAAACTGCGCATTGCCTCGTGGGCAATGCCGCTCTCCATTCCAGAGTTAACAACATCGATACGCTCCAGAAGTTCCAGCAACGCATTCATAATGGGAGCTGAGCGCTGGGCATTCCCTCCCGCATTCTCACCGCGGTGGGTAGCAGCGATGTCTTCCACCCAACGGTCATAAAACAGTTTGCCGGTGGCCTTGCGAACGCTCTCATCACGGTCTCGCAAGCCCCAGCGGAGAAGCTTCTCTCTCATAGTTAGGGACAAGTGGCGGAAGTCACCCAGAGTGGGCAAAAGACGTGAGTACAGTGTACGTCTGGTTGATGCATCGAGATCGCGTGCTCGCTCGAGAAGGTAGGGGAGTGTAACAGGTGCAAGTGGAAGATTGGTGAGAAGACTCTTGCGGACATCTGCGCTTGTGTCATTCTGCATGATATCAATCAATTTGTCGAGAAGGGCCGAGGAGTTGTCGTCTTGGTCATCGTCCTCCTCATCATCTACTGCAAGCCGAGCAAGCCCAGTGACAGCCTGCACACGCACGGAGGGTTCTTTATCGCGAATTCGCTTCAACAATCCTTGCCGGATGGTCTTGTAGAGGTCATCATCAATCGAGTCGAGTGAGTTGACAATGCGTGTGATAATTTGCGTCGCGCGGAACCGAATCATCTTGTCTTTCGCAGCAAGTATGGGCACCAGAAGAGAGACGATACTCGAGACCAGGCGAGCAGTCGGCGTTTCACCGGTATTCTGCATCCCATACTCATCCTCGGCTTTTGAGGCGAATAGCTCATTGTCTTTCTCAGTGGCATGGGCGAGAAAAGTGTCCAAGAAGCGAATGACGCGATCGCCCACGGGTTCGGACTTCTTGATAGGTAGAATGCGAAGCATACACCGGCCAACTTCAACGTTGAACTCCTTCTCGGGGACTGTCTCTTCTTCAGGAAGAACAATCTCCTGCTGCTCTTGGTCCTTTCCCTTCTTCTTCTGAGCAATGCCGCAGCTGGTCTCCTGAAGCTTGCGCAGGCGAACCACGAGCTTTCGGTGGCCAGTTGTCGAGCGCTGCGCATCCGCAAAAATGGCACATACATCACGGCGGAGGTTCGGGGCTGCTGTTGGGAGCGCTGGTTCTTCGGGAATTGTGAAAGCCGGGGTAACTGAAGGAGCGCGACCAGCGGAGGGCTGTGCGGACGACCTGCGCGTCGCCGCAGAAGC
Source organism: Penicillium parvum (assembly GCA_030035635.1). NCBI lineage: Eukaryota > Fungi > Ascomycota > Eurotiomycetes > Eurotiales > Aspergillaceae > Penicillium > Penicillium parvum. The sequence goes on from JAPJNL010000003.1 coordinate 3,712,093, forward strand.
CGAGCGGGCAGCGACTCGACCGGGCATTTTGGGCGTGGATATCGAGGCGCAATTAGTGAAGAGCGAGAAACATCCCAGTCGCGCATCCACTGATGAACCAAGGAGAAGTGCGGGTGGTAAACAAACAGCCCAAACGGGGAACGGCCGATAAGGATCACGTGGGTGGGCTGACTCACCCCGGTTATCGGAGGCGCCGGATTAAAGCTCAAGGTACACTGGTTCAAGCATTGTACGCATTGAACCACGATGTTTCGTCAAAGCATCCGGCGCTTCGGTACCACAGCCCTTCGTGCTGCTGGTGAGGGGTCTACTGCATACGCCACCCGGGTGTCTACGGCGCAGGGCGTCGTTAACGGCTTGACGGAGGGTATGTCTAGCTCCGATCTAGTTTCCATTGCCAATTGCGCTAACTCTCGTCATAGCTATTGGAAACACTCCGCTCATCCGGTTGAAGAAGATCTCCGAACAGACCGGGTGCAATGTTCTGGGCAAGGCAGAATTCCAGAATCCCGGCGGCAGTGTGAAGGATCGGGCCGCACTGTTCGTGGTCAAAGACGCCGAAGAGAAGGGCCTGCTTCGGCCCGGCGGCACTGTGGTTGAGGGTACTGCTGGAAACACTGGTATTGGACTTGCACACGTCTGCCGGTCCAAGGGCTACAAGCTGGTCATCTACATGCCCAATACCCAGTCACAAGGCAAGATTGATTTGCTTCGTCTTTTGGGTGCCGAGGTGTACCCCGTCCCTGCTGTGGCATTTGACAACCCACAAAACTACAATCACCAAGCACGGCGGCACGCCGAGTCGCTGGAAAATGCAGTATGGACCAACCAGTTCGACAACACCGCGAACCGCCAGGCGCACATCGAGACCACCGGCCCGGAGCTGTGGGCTCAGACTGGCGGCAAGATTGACGCCTTCACTTGCGCCACCGGCACCGGTGGTACACTCGCTGGTATCACGCGCTACCTCAAGGAGGCTAGCGACGGCCGCGTCAAGTGCATCCTGGCCGACCCGCCAGGCAGTGTCCTGCACAGTTACATCCAAAGTGGTGGCAAGCTGACTGAGCGCTCGGGCGGCAGCATTACGGAAGGGATTGGGCAGGGTCGTGTGACGGACAACCTCAAGCCCGACATTGACCTGCTGGATGGATCGCTGAACATCAGCGATGAGAAGAGCATTGAGATGGTCTACCGCTGTCTGGACGAGGAGGGTCTGTACCTTGGAGCTAGTTCTGCCTTGAACGTGGTGGCTGCCAAGGAAGTGGCCGAGAAGATGGGCAAGGGCAACACCGTGGTGACTGTTCTATGCGACGGTGCTTACCGGTACGCTGACCGGTTGTTCTCCAATACTTGGCTGGAGAGCAAGAACCTGCGCAGTGCTATTCCCAAGCACTTGGAGAAGTACATTGTGTTGCCTTGAATGTACTGAATATGTATGAAAGTGTGAATATATCTGTATCCTGAGCTATTGCGCTTCGACTTCATGGATCACCTCCTCCACAGTCAAGTTCTTTGCCCGTCCATATCCACTATACCCAACTCCTCTCAGATTCCACTGCGAATGTTCTTCCTGTGTGTTACCCCCAGCATCCGTTGCGCGACTGATGATTTCTTTGCCCGTTCCAGGGGACATTCTCAGCATCGCCTTCCATAGGACCCAACACCACTTCATATCACGGCTGGAACCACTGAGATCGGCCTCAACCCACGATTCACCACCATCCCCCGAAACTTCAACACGAGTAACTGGCCCGTCTGCGTCCTGCGGAACCGCATACCCTTTGACCTCGACCATCCCAGACGACGGCAGCGTGATCGTCTCGTCATCCACAGGGACCGCAATGATCGAATTAATCGGAGAATCATACATCGGCGGAACGCTTTGCCAGTATTTCTCCGCCGAAGAACGATCGGTAGCATCAGGCGGGAGAATCTTATAATCACGCTGCTGATAGAAATTGGGTGATTCTCGCACTTGAACCGTGATCCGATCCAGCCATTTCACCCAGCGTGCCCCGGCAATGCCGGGAAGCACAACGCGGACAGGGTAGCCATGGTTATACGATAACGGGCTATCGTTCACCTATATCATGCATCAGCGTTGCCAACACCCCAGAGAGATACATCCTGCCCAACCCACCTCCAACGCAAGGATAGCATCCCCATCCTCACGCATACACCGTTCAAGGGTAACACTCGACCCGAACCAATCCGCATTCTGACACTTAACCTGATAACAAGCAAAAGCAACGTGCATCTCGCGACTAGGATCATTAACCACGTCTCTCAACCCAGCACGAAGCAAGACATCCCGAATACGGGGCCCCTTCCACTTGCAATTCATGACCGCCGCGTCACCCCAGTCAATGCCTTCAACTTCACGGAGCATCGTGCGCATCGTGTGGCGGCGGTTTCCGGCGCACTCGAGCGCACATGTTACCTCGTGTTGGCGGAACTCGGAACGTAGCTGGGCTGGTGTGAGGGATATGGATTCCTTGACGAGACCGTCTATTCTGACGAAGTGTTCATCGGCTCGGAGTTCTGGGATTGGACCGTGGTTGCGGTCATAGCTGATGTCTTGGGGAGTGAGGAACCTTTTGTTGCAGATTAGAACGATTTCTGGCATCGTAGCTGAAGCATTAGATGCTATGATACGTACTGCTCAATTAATTCTCGAGGCGTGGGTTCGCGGTTCAGAGGTTTTTCGGACGAATAGTCGACCTGCTTGGTCTCTCTTAGGGTACAATATGAAAGTAAATCCATGGTGACCACCACGATAAACACCAACTATATGCGGCATAGGTATTTAACAGAGGAAAGAAAGAAGTTAGCCTGGGCTGTAGACAGAACATATAGTTGATGGCAATGGCAAAGGCCCGTCTAGATGGTTACCCATTACGTCACGACAGGAACAACCACGCCGCGAATACCAGCGACAACTCTAGAAAAAGCTTTGTTTAAAAGCTACTGTCTGTTTTGACGAATCATAAGTTTCCATCCAGAATACTGTCCTCAAGAAAGCTAACTTATCAGGCTCTGTGGCCAATGAACTCATCCTTGGCTCAATATATATAGTGTACACGGCCACGATGCAGCTTTTCATGGAAATAGAGTAGGCTGAGCTAGAACGATGACCGAGCAGCCTGAGAATACGATGGAGATAAAATAAATCTGGAAAATTCGGTGCAGGAATGTACCATCAGGTAGTTTTGATGAGGCGGAGACTTTCTATGCTGAGGCTTCTGACCAATATCGTACAGAAACAGAGGTATAATACAAGCAAGAACATGCCAGGTTATTCGCGGAGCCCTAAATATATGAGAGTCCCCGCAATAACCATCTGAGCATAAGAGCATGCTGCAACAAAACAACCCAAACGCCTTCTATGCTCCCATTCTATCCGGGATTCGCCAAGCGCCACGAACTGTACAAACCATAACCCACAAGAAAAAGACAAGGTATCGAGAGAAGCCGGTCCGACGATAGTGAAGAGCTGAGATCAGACCAAGCCACACGGAAAACGCAAAGTCGAGTTTAATCCTTCTCTGGCATTCGCATATAAGCATCAATAGCAGCGCTGAAAGCCGCGAAACCAGCGCAGCCAAAAGCAGCCGCCTGCGGGCCAGCCTTCGCGCCGAGAATACCACCGGTCAGACAACCAGCCGCAACACTGTTGGTCAAGTCGTTCTTTGCGCGGAGACCCTCAATACAGCACTCGGTGCCGGAGTAGAGCGCACCGACGATGCCGAAGTTCTTGGCCGATGACCAGGAGCGAGAGCCCATGTCTTTAAAACCGCGGCGGACTTGCTCGCGCCAGGGGAGGTGGGAGATTTCACGGCCTTGGGGTGTGAGAGGGGAGTCGTAGGACATCTAGATGGAGGTAGATGTTAGGCACTGTTGATAGAGAGGGAGTGTAGATTGTGTGGCTTACACTGGCCATGAATAGACCGAAGGCACCACCGAGACCGAAACCCATTGTACCAGCGATGACGGTCTTCACTGGACATGATTCCATGCCGGCTTGCATCTGTTTAGGTGCATCGATTAGTTAGAGACGCAACACCATGCTGGCATGATACATACCATCTTGACCATCGCCTGTTCCTGCTCATTCATTCCTTGCATCTGATTCCCTGCTCCACCCATTCCGCCCATCGGCGGTGTCATTCCTGGAATACTCATGGCGTGAGATGTTGACCGAGTCGGAGGTTGAGGTGCCGTGGAGTGATTCTCGGCTAGGAGTTCGGAGGCAACAAGAACAAGATGAGATAGGAGGGATATCAGCCCTCAAAGGAACGTAGACGATAAGCTCTCAGCAACGAGACGCGGAGATCTTGCGGAGGCGACTTGCGCAAATTTATTTTTGCGGCGGCGATAGAGACCAAGAACGCATTCACCACGTGATACCATACTAAATTGGGTGACAAAAGCAAGAACAACTTCCAGCAAGAATTTCTAAGGACTAGAGAATGTAGTACTTCAGATGAGCATTCATCAAATGTTTTCATGTATATTGAGCAACTGAGTAATTGAAAAAAAGCCTTCATATAGGCCAACTTCATAGCCAGGCCAATGGTAAGCAATGGAACAAATGCTCCCAAATTCGCAATCAAGAAACAACGCTCTCGTGGGTGAACAGTCGTAGCCCTGCATAATTCCGTGGTGTGTTCGTGCCAAATCGACCAACGGAGACCCTCAGGTACGGGGCCAAAGAAGGAAGTGGATATAAAGTATATACAAGAAAGATACAAGAAAGTTCCTTGGTTAGTCTGCCTTGTTGCTTTTGCCTCGGCTGGACGAAGATGGTGAGCCCTTCCGTTCAGGAGAGGGTGAAAGACTCCGCTCCCATTCAGCCATGAGGTTGGATGCGGTACGCTGGAGCTTAGAGGGTGCCAACTTGGTGATCGCAGGCCAAGGGATGCCTTCGGTGACACCAGGATCTGGCGCGGCGGAAGTCGGGTTCCAATCGCCAAAGCTAAGTCGGGCGTCAGCGCATAACGAGGTTGTCATAGATGAAATCAGAAAAGGTCGAAATGTACCTAGCGCTCGTTCGTGGACTGCTGCCCTGTGTCCCGGGCGACTGATCGTGCTTCGAGGATTCGACCGTCGACCGACTGGACGATGGTGTATGGGCCGTCATTTTCGGTGCGGACGAGAGTGGTGTGTCCCACATATCCCAGTTATCAACTGCGTCATCCTCCGCTTCGACTGGATTGCTGGAGGGGTGACCGGGCCGCTCCAGGTCGTTCGCGCCTTGAGGCGTCGTAGCGTCGGTTTGGTTGTCGTTGTTCTTGTCGGAAGGGCTGCGACGAGCGCCGGGTGACGTCTGCGCTGGTGAATCAACGCCGAATTCATGCCAGAAAGACGAGGAAATGTCCACCGGCTTGGTGTCTTTACCGGATGATCTGTCGGGCGCTGGGCCCCTCCCCCGCGATGATGACGACGACGACGTTGATCTTGATTTGCTACCCGCGGCTGAGAGCCGCTCTCGGCTTCGGGACTTGGCCAGAGAACCCGGCTTGCGCGAGTTGTGCGGTGCTAGTGAGTTGGCTGGTGACATGGTCCGCGACTCCGTTGCATTGATACCCTCTTCGCCTACAGTAGCCTGTCGGATGTCCTCAAAGAACGTCCAGAGGCCCTCGCGCAGATCAGAAGCCATCTGCTTGCCAGTACGCATGAGAGCCTCACGAGAAGGAGGCGGCATGGTCTTCCGCCACTGAGAAAGCAGATGCTCCGGAACTTCATTCCCATCTGTGGGCAGGCCAATACTAGTAGTGGCATTGCTGCGCTCGACAGACGGCAGTGTAGCTGATCGCGGGGTGCGGCCCACGCGATCCGCCTCAGATGGGCTGGGACCGCCGCTGGAAGGGCTCAGGGTCGTAGCTGGAGACAGTAGAGACAGCGTCCGTGTATGGGAGCCCTGGAACACACGTCGACCGTTGGCCGAGATGGTTGTGCCCTTAGTAGCTGCAGCACGAACACTGCTCCGCCGATCCAGCTCCCGACTGAGTCGTTCTTGTGACACCGACGAGCTTCCGACCGAGCTCATGCTCTGCTCTCGGCGATGGGAACTCGATCCCTCTGTGCCGCTGAGGTCGGGAGACCGCAACGGCAGCATCGGCTCGGCATGGTGGCTGATCTCCGTGCGTTTCCTTGACTTCTCCGCCAGTGCCCATTGTTTTTTGAGAGTTGTCAGGTCCGCCTCGGCCCGGTGCAGCTCCTCCCGAAGCTCCATCACCCTCCGTTCCTGCGACGCGATGGCCCGAAGGAAATCGTAGCCATCGTCATCGACGTCGAAGGGGACAGGAGTCCCAGCAGGGAGTGCGGGGGACGGGCGAGTCGACGACTGGGTGACGGGGGTCATGGATCCTGGGGAGGCAACTTTGGGGTCAGAGGTGGCGGATGGCGGCTGGTCGAGTGGGATATTGATGGGGAAGTTCAATGTCAAGCGTTTGGTGTGTCGAGCCCTGGGATGGGGACGGGGAGGGAGGGATGAGCGTTTCTGCTGTAACAGAGATGAGGAACGAGAGAGAGATGAGGCCGGTTGAGTTGGGGACTCGACTGTCGAAGTTTGGGACGCATCCGGCGGAGGAGCATGGGCGAGACCATCGCCCGTTCCCGGGGAGCTCTCCATGGTGGACCAGCCAGCAAGGAGATGGGCATAAGAGAAAAATGAGAGCGGTATATACAGAAGGATGGAAGAATGAAAAGAGAGAGAGAGAGAGAGGGATTGAAGAGGAGAAAAGGAAAATGAGATGACAAGGCAGTCCGTCGTCTCCTGAGAGTCTGAGAGTCGGAGAGTCCACAGCGGGTCCCTTCTTTGCCTCGAGTGTTTCAGGGGCAGGTACCCGCCCGAGGCTATGCTCTGGAGTCTGGAAGCTCTTCATTTCGTTTTTGATATTGTACCAATTCATCAAGATAGTCCTTGCGGAGTAGATAATGTTTCTCTCTTCATTTCTAGCCTCCAGAGCTGATATAGTTGACTCCAGGCGTCTAGACGGAGTATAGAGTACAGAAGTTACTGTACGCTCGTAACTGGGTAATTACATCACGCGCAGTACTTCAAATCAATCGTCGTATATTCCCCGATCAACATGGACATGTGAATGCTATAGAAAGAGTACTAACTTGCACGACAAGGTTGTGATTCGAGAGATGTTCCACGGTAGCTGTGTATTGTCAGTCATCATGAGGAGCTCGAGGCTCGAACTATAGAACCCTCCGGGCGCCACCATCAAGAGCCGCATGCAAGATCACCAATTCAATTGGACACTATGTATCTGAATATCCAAGGTCTGCAATTAGAGCATGAAGCACACGGAAGTGAGAGGCCCATGTCATTCAGTTATCTCAGAGTCTAGAGTAAATATCGAATAAGCACAAGTCGGTGTAGGGTCTCCACTACAATCTCGAATGGCCCACTGGATAATAAAGCAAGTAGAGTGAAAGATGTGCTAGACCCCATTCATTACCTGTGATAGTTATATCTCTAGAGCCTATCTTCTACAATATCCTGCGGGCTATGCTTCAGGAACAAAAGAGATCTGTCTGAACATCTATCTGAACACTCGGCCGTAGATTCACTAGAGCCACTCCAAGGAAAGGCTTGACCAGATCGTAGATTTCCATTTGGAAGACACCTCTCACAGGGTCTCGACAATTATGACACAAATCCCCCTTACCGCCAAACAATAAACAGAAGCGAGGGGGCATCAAGACAAGAGTCAACGTAAATGACATGGGCAAAGAAAGCTATCTATGAAGAAAAAGTCACGATCATGCCGTACAGATGAGGCACGCCAAATAGACACAAGAAGTCCCAAGCCATATTACACCAGATCATCCAAACTCCGGGCCAGTCCCATCAGAAACAAGAATCGAAGAGAAAGAATGGACACCAAGGATGCAGGGACGGTAGCAAGCTCGGAGAGGGCGCCTTGTACAAACAGGTTGAAACGCCAAAAATGGTCTATACAGCGAAGGAAAAGAAGACTCAAGTGAGTAGGAGGCGAGCCAGGCGACGGGTGAGGTTTCTAGATACCCCAGCGGTTGCGGAGACCGTCTGCCCAGCGCTGGTAAAGTACATCGGACAGTTGCTTGGTGTGTTCCATGCCGGGCACATTCTGGCCTGGCAGGTTGAAGAGAGGTGACTGCGGTTGAGGTTCAACCACATGTGACGACTGTCGGCGACGGTGGCTCTTCAAGTGAGGGTTGCTTTGCGCAAGCACTAGTTTGGGTCGCTGTGGGGAGTCGGGTTGGGCGGATGCGGGGATCAGAGTGGACAGGCGGGGGTCACTAGTCGGCAGTTAGCTTCCAAGGGCAATCAAATTCTCTGGTTTTTCATGACTTACGCCTGTAGCTTTTCATTCATAGTCCGAATGATATGGTAGAGACCCTCAGGGTCGACCATCTCAAGATCGCTCCAAGCCTCGGCCAGCCGAGAAATGGCTTCGCGCTTCTCACCGTCCCCGGTTGTGGAGAGGACCTCTTGGCAAGAGAGGCCTACAGCTCTGCTGTAGGCGCGCCGTCCAAGCTGGGCTTCTTTGCTGGACGGTTCGCCAGAAGCCACCTTGGGGCTAGTGTTCTCGTCGAAGCCGGGCGGCACTCTTGGGGCCTCGCCGGGAACCTTGTCAGACACCCGACGGAATTGTCGTACGGTGGACGGACTGTTGCCGAAGCTCAAATCCAGACCCAACGGTTGCTTGACACCGCTGGAGCGTCGCTTGGTGTTCGCCTTGCGGACCGAAGGTGAGCGCTCTGCACCCGTGGCCCGTCGGACGGTGGAATTGGCTTGATGCTTAGGCGGCGGAGGCGGTTGAGAGATGTGCATATCCTGCATCAGCTGAGCAGGGTCGTTCTCGTCCTCTTCCTCGTCCAACGTCGTCCAGTCTCTGCCCTTGGGCACCCACATTGTCGGCGCCTTGACCGTATCGAAGACCCAATCGTCATCGTCCTCATCGGCAACCGGCTTGGTGATGGTATTGCTGCAGGTTATATGTTAGCCACTGCTTGTGTAAAGATCCAAGGTGCATCCTTACAGAGACTCCGCATAATACTTGACATCTTTAGTGACCCCTCGACCGGCATCCCAGTCTTGCTTGCGCTGGATCAGCTCCTGCAGTGCCTCGGTCTTCCCCGCGTTCCGAATGAACTTGTGTCGCAGCAGTTCCTTTGCGCTGGGCCGACGATCCGGGTCCTTTGTCAGACACTGCGCGATGAAGTCTTTGAAGGTGTTGCTGTATTCGTTGCCTTCCAATCGTGGAGCGGGTTGCTTCGGAATGAGGAAAAGCACTTTCATCGGATGTGTGCTCGCATGCGGTGGCTCGCCGTTGATCATTTCAATCGCAGTAATACCTAGCGACCAAATATCTGCTTTAAAGTCATACCCAGCCTGCTGAATCACTTCCGGTGCCATCCAGAATGGTGTTCCCACAAAAGTATTGCGCTGGGACTTGATGTTGACCAGCTGGGCAGCCACACCGAAATCCGCCAGCTTGACCTTTCCAGTATTCGAAAGCAACACGTTTGCTGCCTTGACATCGCGGTGTATCTTGCCCTCGGCGTGTAGGTAATCCAAACCTTGTAGCAGCTGTTGACAGACGATCGCGACATGAGCTTCATTGAAAACCCCTGGTTTTAACTGTGGCCGGTTAGCAACTTCCTTTGCAAACGGGCAGGGATAGCCCACGTACCAGATCAAGACAAGAACCCCCACCCAGGTATTCCATGACGATCCAGAGCTTGTGACCTTTCAAGAAACTGGCTTTGTATTGTGTGACAAACGAGCTGGCACAGGTAGCCAGCACGGAGATCTCCTGCTGGATCTCCTGAATATCGTCTTCGCTGGACTCGAGATCGATCTGCGGTAACATATCGGGTCAGAACATACACCATTGATGCTTTCAAACAAAGCGACACATACATGCTTCACTGCGACAATTTCACCGGTAGTTTTGTCAATTGCCTTGTAAACAGTGCCAAAACTCCCACCTGATAAACAAAGACGAGATGGTTAGCAAGATCGCATGCATATGGGCCGCAGGATATCCTGGCACTCACTTCCCAGCTCCTCCATCATCTGGTAACGACTCGCCATGTCGTCCGCCATGGTTGCGCAACAATCGGACCCAGCTAGCGACTCCGGTCGGACAGGGCTGCAACGAAGTTGACAGGGCTCATCCAGGGGCAACTGGTGAACTTCGTGCAGGAGCTTGGGAGCTGTGACAGAAAAGCTCTCAGCTTCGTGGCAGTGAGAAGGGGAAGAAAGAGTCGGGCACCTTAAAGGGGTGGAGCATATGAATAGCCATTGTCCAAACAACAGCTCCGTCTCGCATGGCAACGGGTAACTGTCCAAGGCAAATAGGTGGGGAGGCGCTATACGATATCGGGACTAGCGTGGACACAAGGGTTCCCAGTCACATGATATCAGGTCACATGCAGTCACAAGACGGAGACACCTCTAATATACGCTGAAGACAGTGGATCAAATTGTTTTGAGGCCGTGGTAAATAATGGTAGTAGATTGCTGATTCTGTACAGTCCTTCACATCATCAACTTGGATGTCTAAATGTATTTGTATGGGTTCATGATACCGTTCTGTTCAAATGCGTTAGTGACATGCCATACAATCATATTGGGGAAAGGTTGCAGAACTCACCGGATCATAAAGTGCCTTCAATTGCTTCATCAGCTTGATCATCGTGTCATTTTGGCTGTATCCAATGAATTCTCGCTTGGCAAGACCCAGACCGTGCTCAGCACTGATACTGCCCTGGCGCTTCTGAATCCACTCATACACCCAGGGCTCGATAGCCTTCTCGACCTCCTTGTCGTATTTCCGCACGGCAACATTCAAGTGCAAGTTTGAGTCACCCATGTGTCCATACCCAACAACAGCACGGACAGGGAAAGAGTCATCATCACCAACAAAGCCCTTCTCGGTTAGGCGCGCCTTGCAATCCTCGACCAGCTTATACAGCTCTGCCAAGGGAATGGACACATCGTATTTGTAGGTACCACCAAGGTGGCTCAGTGCCTCGGTGATACCCTCACGCCAGCGCCACAGTGCCTGGAACTGGGTCTCGTCTTGGGCCAACACACCATCGGCAACAATGCCCTCACCCATAACATACTCAAGGAATGTCTCCAACTTTGCCATGTCATGCTCGGAGTTGGAGCCACTGGTCTCCACCAGACAGTAAAAGGGGTACTCCCCCTCCAGAGGAAATTTGTTACCAGTAGAGTCACGGACCAGGCTCTGGCTGCGGCCGTCCATCAGCTCAAAGGCAGAGAGAATCTCTGAGAGTTGGCCCTTGGCAGCAAGGTAGGCTTGCTGGACTTGCTCGAAGCTTTCGAGTCCGAAGTAAGCAACGTTCACAGCCTTTGGTCGCGGAGGGCAGATGATGGAGACTGCAGTAATAAGACCAATAGTACCCTCAGAGCCGATGAAAAGCTGCTTGAGGTCGTAGCCAGTGTTGTTCTTCCGCAGGGTGGACAGAGAGTCGACGATGGTCCCGTCCGGCAGGACCGCCTCCAGACCCAGCACGTTCCCATGCAGGCTGCCGTAGCGCAACAGGCGCAGTCCACCGGCGTTGGTTGAAACATTACCACCAATGTGGCAGGACCCCTTGGCGCCCAGATCCAGAGGAAACAGGTGGTCACGTTCAGCAAGGTATTGGTCCGCAACCTCGAGAATGACACCCGCGTCGGCGACCAGCACACCCGAAGCTTCATCGAAGGAGCGGATCTTGTTCATGCGCGAGGTGTTGATAACGATCTCATCGAAGACAGGCACGGAGCCACCGACCAACCCGGTATTTCCACCCTGGGGAACCACGGCCAATTTGCGCGCATTGCAGTATTTCAGCACCTTGCTCACCTCCTCGGTGCTCTGAGGCTTCAACACTAGCCGAGTCTGACCACGGTACTTACGCATCCAATCACTATTGTAGGACGCGATATCGTCCGTCGCATCGGCTGTCACGCCATCGACCACAGCGGACTGGGCACCCAAGAGCTCCTTGAAATGTGAAACATCATCGGCAGTGATCTCGGCGAAGTTAGGATCACGCTTGACATTCGGGTACGCGTTGCTCGTCAGGATGATCTCCTTGTCCGCTCTGACGGTGGAGCTGGCGCTGAAGCTGCGCACGACAGTTGCCAGTGGTGTCTGGGGAAGGGCGGGTCGCAGGACGATGCGAGGGCGCGGTACTCGTGCCCGCCGCAATGCAGCTGAGAGATTCCGCACACCGGACATGGTGAGGGTGTGAGGGAGGGAGGTCGTGGGAAGAAGAATAAATTTTGGAGAGGGAATGCTCCGGTCAACCTAAAGAGTGGAGAACCCGCTCCGATCTACTGCCGATGACCATCTTGAATACAGTATTGCACCCTCGGACTTGTTTGTATCCGTATGATCTGCTCGGTGATTTTCGGGATTCAATTCCTTGTCATCTTGACATGCCAAATAGTTCAAATTTGCGAGGTAATGCTACTCGTTCTATACAAATTGTCTGTATCTGACCGGATTCGGTATGTCGACGAATCAAGCGCAGGGCAAAAACAGGGCCTCATAACGGTCTAGTGTTACGGCCAATTGATCAGCCGCATATTTCAGCCTTTCTTACTCAAATACAGATAGAAAGACCTTCAAGCATACTCTCGGCCGCCATTAGTAGGTCCTTGGAAGGGCTGGGTGACTGGCTATAGAAGCCATCATACATAGATTCCCGCTCAAAGGAAGTGAATTTACCTACAAAAACCGTCGAATAAAGTGTGAATTATCGATGACAGTAACTAGCCGCCATACGGCTACAAACCAATGAAGCCGTGGATTACAGAATGCTTACTGTATAAATGCACCTAAAGGACCAACCTTGCATAGATCACCCTGCCGTCCATCTTGCAGTGTCTACCAGTGCACTTGATCATGAGTATGAACAGACCTGTAGACTCGGAGAACCCCACGCTTCATAATACAATACTATGTATCGTTAATAGTGACTCGACCAAAGAATACATGGCCAGTGTAACCGAAGATCTTCACATGATGAGCTCACAGTTTGGTGGCCGGCTTCAGGAAGAGGACGATTAAGGGCCGCTTTATTGATGTTAGGTCTCAGCTTGGATGCAGCATTAACCAAGTGAAACGGGGCCAACGAAGTAAGAGAAGCATGCGGGTACCTGCCCTTGCCTTTACACGGCAGCCACTCTGAATGTACCTTGGGTTGCACTATAGCTTAGATGGATCGAGAGACACATATTAGAAGATCTTCTTTTATCACATTACTCTCGCAATTGAATGTGACATACAACTCGGATCTACTCCGACTAAAGACGCTCAAACTACTCCCCATCAGAAGAGGCTAGGGATACAAAGGATGCACAGAATGATGACTGTATTATTGATCACGGCTTAGATGGAAATGTCATACATGGACACACCACAAAGCTGCGTGAGATATGGCTTTGGATACCTAATACCACTTCATCGACTTTTAGTCCAAGATCCCCAGACTGCCTTGCAGGGGTTTGGGGACCAGGATCAAGCGCACTGCCACTAACATGGACAAGGTTCAGAGCTTGAACCAAGTCTGATCTCTTAGCAATAGATTTGCAGGGGATGTTCTGGTGGCACATGGACAATGACCCGCCACGATTGACAACTTTAAATGAGGCTAATCTGCGCGACATCGGATAAATTGCAAATATTCACAGTCTCTCTTCTTTCATCAAGGGCCAGTATAGGTATAGACTAGAAATACTGCCATCGACATCAAGATGAAAGAAAATCGAATTTACAGATCTACATTCACATTCTTCTAGATCAAACTCCAGATGGAAACCTGCGAAACCTGACACCAGATTGTAGTTACGTCATATCACCGCCCCGCAGAAACACACGAATGAAATTCCTCACCGGGCGAGCGACTTCACCTAAACAACTACCAAAATGTCTTCTACAGTCCTTGTTACTGGAGCCAGTGGGCTCCTTGGCCGACAGGTCTTCAACATCTTCCAGCATTCAGGCGTCTTGACTGTCGGACAGGGTTACTCGCGTGCAGCCCCGCCAACCGTGCTCAAGGCGGACCTCGAGAAAACGGATGAGATCAAGGGCCTTCTGGACGAGGTGAGGTGAGTATCAAGGCTTTTCAATTTTTTGAAATCATACTAAGATTTATCAATTCCCTTTGGCAGACCTCAAATTGTCATCCATTGTATGTGGCTTTCTTTCCGAAATCAGGCTCCATGCTAACGCGGCTTGCAGGTGCGGCAAACAAATCCCCGGACCTCTGCGATAAGAACCCCGAGCAAGCGCGCAAGGTCAATGTCGACGCTACTCGCTGCCTCGCCGAGGAGTGCCAGTCCCGCGGCATATTCCTCATTTACATTTCCACCGACTACGTCTTCCCCGGCACCGAGGGCGAGGCTCCGTATGAGACCGACTCGGAGACCCGCCCACCCAACTTGTATGGTCAATTGAAGCGTGATGGAGAGCTGGCCGTCTTGGAAGCTACTCGTGATACCTGCCTGGGCGTGGTGCTACGTGTTCCGGTGCTTTATGGAGCAGCTAAGGACAATTCCGAGAGCGCGGTCAACATCCTGTTGGATGCAGTCGTGAAGGCACAAGATGAGAATGCCGGTGTTAAAATGGATGACTGGGCCCAGCGGTACCCCACCAATACCGAAGACGTGGCTCGTGTGTGCCGGGACATCGTCATCAGGTACATGAAGGACAAGAACCGGCTCAAGGAGCTGCCGCGCATCCTGCAATTCAGCTCCGAGGACCGAATGACCAAGTACGAGATCTGTGAGAAGCTTGCGGAAGTGCTTGGCGTGAAGATTCCTGGTATGATTCGCAACAAGCAGGGCAACGACCCCAATGCTAGTGTCAAGCGGCCGTACGACACCCACCTGTCGACCAAGGTACTCAAGGAGCTGGGTATTGACGTGCGGACCCTGGAATTTGTCCCTTGGTGGTAAGTACCCTAGATATTGCTTACTCTGTTTTCAGCTAATCCATGACAGGCGGAGGGAAGTGGGAGCCTACAAGAAGTGAGGCCATGAAGATGCCAGGCCTTCAAAGATATTCAAGCTGAAATAGATCTCGAACATCGTTCGATCATGAAATAAATGAAAAAAAAGGTGAGAGTCAATTGTGTCGGCCGTAGTGATCTGAGAGTCTCGCAAGCCAGCTATCTTGGATGTGCCTCTAAGATATATGAAGTACGATCAACTCGGTGTTGATCAGCTCACTTCACTCCAATGCTGCTGGACCGACATTCAAAAGCAATAAAGCAATGTCTAGGGTAGTGAGCACAGGGAACAAAAAAACATGCCTCGACCCAGAATCGAACTGGGAGTGGGTGATTACTAGTCACCCGTGTTACCATTACACCATCAAGGCACCGGAGCTGGAGAGATTTCCAATTTTGGTTTTATGAAGCATTCTAAGGAGACATGCAAACAATCAATGGAATGCCTCAGGGATTTGATCCTACGCGATTATTATAGGGCCAAACGAGATATCGCTTCTATCGAGAGGTCAATCTTGTTGATTTCTCTGGATCAACTATCTTCAAGCAAGGCTATGTCAATCTCTCCGCCTTAATCTGAGAAGCTATTGAAGAGATTGCCAGGGGGGAAACATCAAGGCAATCAAGATATTATTCGGGAGTTTTGGAAACCGGTGATACATAATTTAGGATGAATGTCTAGGCTGCACCGGGATTCCTCATGTGGTCAATACGGTCACCTACTTAATAGTTACTGCCTTGATGGTGTAATGGTAACACGGGTGACTAGTAATCACCCACTCCCAGTTCGATTCTGGGTCGAGGCACTCTTTTTTGTCGCAGTCCTTTTTTCTTAACCGGTATATTTTTAGCACTAGTATGCATTTGCATAGCTTGAGGGGTTCACTCTGCCATTGACACTAAAAGAAATGTTTTCTACACATTCATTATTGGATTTTCCTGTCGACCCTAGTATCTGGGGACATAATGGATAAGGTAACCTAATTCGGCCACCTTAATCTCTAACTGTCGTGAGGGAACCTTACTGTAGGTCTTCCACAATGCACGATATCATATCTGGTTGAATTGAAAAGCATTATACGATTTCAATGTCAAGTGCGAAAGACTCCTCCAACTTGATATGATGGCCACCTACGAGCGAGTGCTGTCCGTTATATGCAACATTTTTTGTCTCTCAATTTCACTTTTCAATCTATTGCTTTCTTCCTATCTCCCTCTGAGCATTAAGCAATTCATCCTTGTTCGGTCTCTGCTAGTTGCTTGCTAGGCTTCCTCCTATAGCAGTAACAGATATATATCCACGGCTCAAGGAATGGTTGACAGCAGTATGCACATACCTCTACGGTATGATGTGTAGCTTAACTATTTAATGTTAGTGCCAAGTCAAGGTTGCAGTCCTTCATGAAGGTGTTATACTTTCAGACGGCTTATGATGGTTGTAGGCATAGGAGCAGTCAAAGCCTCTTTCGAGATACGACCTAAGCTGTATATAAGACCATCAAACGATTAAATCATGCCCAGGTACTTGGTTTGGTTCAGAGCCCATGGCTGGCTTGTAAGAAGTAACGAGATTGCGGAATATCCGCAGCAATCAAGCCAAGCTTGACAGGTCGGGACCGGAAGAAGATCAGACGGATGATTTCATTGCCAGAGGTGTAAGTGGTGACCCGGTTATTGGTGATTTACATCTAACTGCTCAAATGTTATTAGCGAAGAAGAGGCAGAGGGTCTTTATCGAATGGCAGTCACAATGCTCGCTTGACGAGATCCGCTCACCAAATAGCTTCCACATCTCGTTGAATCACTATCTGTGGGTTGTCTATGAGGTGTTTGGAGATAACGAGTCATCGTATGACGTCTACAGTCTCCTGAGCAGTCAATTCGCGCCGTGAGCAAACTGTTCCAAGCACAAAGTATTCAGGGAAGTAGGTGCCATCTGTAATATGGTCAGACCCTTTGAATAGTGAGAAGGTGGAAGAAGGAGGAAGGTGAGATGATTGAGACCCAGTCAGGCACCACGTGACGTGCGGCTGGACTTCCGGTGAGGCATTTCTTCAATTCCTCTTCTCTTAACATACTCCTGTTATATCAGGATCAAAGATCAAATCAAAAGATTATCAATTGATCCTGATCTTGAATCTGATTTTATTCTCCCATACTGTCGTAGGTACAGACAGATGGCCCCATTCCCGGAATTCTGACAGGATCCACTCGTGGTATGCCAGCAGCAGCAGCTTCGGGAAATGTTTGAGTGACAGGTCGAATTGCATATGAAGCACGGGGAGGCTGGGACTTTCGAAGATTAACACGGCGGGTACTTTGTTTCCAGTCGCAAATTGAGTGAGACTATGGCTGCGCGTTGCAGGGATCTGGTCCCGTTGGGGTTGCACACGGCCAAAGACTAGGAGAGACTCAGACTCAGATTCAGACTCAGACTCGATGCGATGGGATGGGATGAACATATGTAGAGAAATTGAAGCATTCTCCTAGATGGTTGAATAGATCAATTGCCCGTAGACGTTGTATGTCGATAATCAACTCGTGGACCCCCCGTGAAGCCCGAAACTTTTCTTTTCTCGCAACTCCACCTTCGAGTTGGCGCTTTTCTTCCACTTCCTCTCTTCTTCCTCTTTCCCCCCTTTCCCTTCTCTTCTTCCCCCGGGCTTCTTTCTTTTCCTTTTCCACGACTCAATCTTCCCCCGGTTTGTCGTGTTGAATTGTCTTCTGCTTCTCCTGCAGAGACATTTCCCCTCCCTCTCTCCCTAATCCCCCTCCTCCGACCCCCCGGGCTCTCCCCTGCCGCTCCGTTGGCAGCGACAACTCAGCGATGGCGGCCGTTTCAGCACCAACCCCTAAGCTGGACCGTTATATTGTCATCCACGTTGCAACCACCTGCGACGAACATGGTGTCTATGTCACCAAGGACTCGGCCGAGGTGATCGAATTGGGATGGATTCTCTTAGACACCAAGACTTGCGAGGAGGTACATACACGCCCCAACGGGTTTCCACACGAACGCAAATCCCGCCAACAGAACGCTAACCCGTTTTCCCAATGCTATAGTTGCACCGTGAAAGTGTCCTCGTCAAGCCGGTCAACACGCCCATCACCCCCCTCTGCAGTACGCTTCCCTTGCCCCCTCCCGAAACAACTCAAAAAAAAAAGTTGGGTGGTATACGCGAAATTGGATGGGCTGACCAATCTATATAGCGAGCTTGACCACTCTCACATGGGAGCACGTCCGTACCGCAGGTACCTTCCGTGATGCGATCTCCCGATTCGATGCCTTTGCCCAGGAACACCTCACGAGCAAACATCTCGAGTTTGCCTTTGTGACGTTGGATTCGTGGGATCTGCGCGTGCAGCTGCCCCGCGAGGCTCGTGACAAGGCTGTCGTGCTGCCCGCATACCTGCAGCACTCCCGGACTTTCGACCTGCGTACCGAATATCAACGCTGGCAAACCCACCATCCTGAATCGCTTCCGTTCGGCCCCAGCTCCCTCTCCAACATCTGTGCTGCTCTCGAGGTCGAGCCCATCCAGTCGTCGGCCCCCATCAAGCACAACCTCCCATTCCACCTGCAGGCATTGGCGCCCGCCTCGCCGCGCCGTGCGATGGACGAGTCCATTACTCTCGCCCGGGTCTTGCGGGGTCTTATTCGCAAGTCGCAGCCGCCTCACGAGCACCCCGAAATCCTCACCCGTCCGATGGATGCCCACGCCGATGTCCGGGCTTTCCTCACCGAGCGGAGTAAGGTTCTTCACCTCAGTGGCCTGCCTCATGACACCACCCAGTCGGAATTGGAGAGCTGGTTCACTCAGTTCGGTGGCCGGCCCATTGCTTTCTGGACCCTTCGCACTCCGGACCAGCACAAGCCCACGGGCACCGGCTTTGCCGTGTTTTCGTCCCACGAGGAGGTATGTCCAATTTCGTCTCAATCCTTATATTTGCATTATCTGACCCTCATCTAGGCAGCCGAGAGCCTGTGCATGAATGGCCGGGCACTCAATGAGAAGGCCATTGAAGTGTCACCCTCTTCAAGCCGAGTCTTGGACCGGGCAGCAGAGATTCTCACACCATTCCCACCATCGAAGAACCGTCCTCGTCCTGGTGACTGGACCTGCCCGTCGTGTGGATTCTCGAACTTCCAGCGCCGCACCGCTTGTTTCCGCTGTTCGTTCCCCGCCATGGCAGCTGCTCCCGACCCCATGGGCTATGGCTACGGCTACGGTCCGCCGAACATGATGCCCCCTCACATGGGCCACGGCCACGGAATGGGCCATTCGCGTGGCATGGGTGGAAATGGCGGCGTGGTTCCTTTCCGTGCTGGTGACTGGAAGTGTGGCTCTGAAGGCTGTGGCTACCACAACTTCGCAAAGAACATCAACTGTCTCCGTTGCGGTGCGCCTCGCTCAGGTGCCGCCGTCGTTGCCGACTCGGCCTTCCCGTCGCCAATGGAACCGCCTTCGGGCTTCGCCATGGGTCCCAACTCGATGGCCAGCACTCCTGCTCCGGGCCCCTTTGCTTCCACTGCTGGCGGCTTCGGTGGGTTTAGCCAGCAGTTCGGCGGTCCGCCCAACAGTTACGCCCTCCCCACTGGAGGCTTGGGCAACGCCCCAGGTGCCTACCCTCCAATGGGCCAGGTGAACACCGGCTATGGGTCGTCTAGCACTTCTCACTCCGCTGCCTCCTTTGCCAACCCGGCTACCCAGGCGGCATTCACCGGAGCTGACCATGGTGTGCCATCCACCAGCGCCTCCAACGGTGCCTTCTACGGCTCCGAGGGCGCCAATGATCCCTTCGCCTTTCTGTCCTCCGGCCTTGGCGGCCTGACAGTTTCTGACGACACCCACTCTCGTCGCAATGGCGCTGGTGCCAACAAGTCTCCCGCGTAAGCGTGGCGACTGTAACTAGTTCAAAGCCCGACGGACCGGGCATTCACACTTACGTTGTCCATATTGCAACCCTGCACTGTGGCAGGTTTCTGCGTTGGTTGATATTGGTTGATACACATTTGATTCAGGGATTCTGCGGTTCCGGTGCATCGGGTTGGAAGGAGCAGGCGGACAGCGTGTTGATGGTTTGGATTTCTCTCGCCTCGCCGTCTCGTTGATTTGTGGGATGCAGTCTCTTTCCCCCTCTGTTCTTTGGTTGTTGAGCGGGCCTGCTCACTCTGCGAGCTCATCTCGAGCTATCTGTTCTGGTTTCTGGTCTTCTTTTGGTTTCTTGGAGCGCGGCATTTGGAAGAACCCCCCGGGGTGTGTGGTCGTCTGTTGTGGAATTTGGCCACGAACGCATTGTGAACCGGGGTTGTGCACTCTCGCCCTGCTTTGCATTTTAGATCTTCTGTCGTCCCTTTCTGCGTTTGGGTCATGGCAAGCGTTGGAGAATTCACGGTATTGATCTCACGGGTGGGATATACACTGGTTCGGACTCCGAGTTGGGGGTGTTGGGGGATTTCCTTTTACGCTTGCGTCGGCATTGGATCGAGGGGTCTCTTCGCAATCCGCCAGGCATTGTGAATGCAACAAAAAGATTGTTCTGTTCATATTTTGAGATATCGTGGCATTGGACTTTGTTGTACTTGTCTCAGCGATTCGAGATGTAGATGGCTGAGGCTTGGTGTGCCGGATGGATATGTACGAGGAATACGGTGATTGAATCCAGTCATGGTATCATTCGAGGCTTTCCAACCTCGTCGACGCATTGCAACAGAGTAGATCAAAAGATTATATGGTCGTCAACAGAAATTGTGAGGATTGTATAGATCTGCTCCTTCGCGGCATAGAATTGGATTGTCCTTGACCCAATGCAGTCTTCACCCACACCTATATTCAAATAATCAGACTTTATCAGAATTCTCTCTCCTACATCAATCATTCAAATTCGAATCGTCGTGTTGCTTCAAAGTACAAATTGTGAACGTGAAGTACCGCGCGGCTGCGCTTGCTAAGGCAACCGCAGGCTTCGCGTCCACCGCCCGCCGCAACCTCGTCATTGCTGCCGCACCCCATCACTATCTTCTGCTCAACCGCCCTCCTCCTTCAGCTTCTCCCCCTTCATTGATCCCTTGACAGTCCTTCTTTCCTTCGTGTCGACCTTCTGCTTCATTTTCTCAAGCACGCGCCACAATGTCCGGCTACGACCGAGCTCTTTCAGGTAAGCCACCTAGCTCCCCGTCCGCCAGCTCCCTTTGCTCCCGTGCTCGATGCTAACTCATCCCAGTATTCAGGTATAGTTTACTTGTTCACGGCTTCAGCTCGAGGAAATGTTGCTAACCTAGGACTAGCCCTGATGGGCACGTCTTCCAGGTTGAATATGCCATGGAGGCCGTGAAGCGAGGTAAGACCACCTTTGTCTCGCCAACCCTAGCACAGATTCGACACTCTCCCTATCTGTGTCAACCAGCCGTCATTGGATTGGCCAGTCGCTAATGTCTACTCCTCATAGGAACCTGCGCCGTCGGTGTCAAAGGCAAGGATATCGTCGTCCTCGGCTGCGAGAAGCGCTCCGCCCTCAAGCTCCAAGACACCCGTATTACTCCTTCGAAGATCGCCCTGGTTGACAACCATGTCTGTCTCGCTTTCGCTGGTTTGAACGCCGACGCCCGTATCCTCATCGACAAGGCCCGGCTAGAGGCCCAGTCACACCGTCTGACCGTGGAGGACCCCGTCACGATTGAATATATCACCAAGCACATCGCCAGCGTGCAACAGAGGTATACACAGAGTGGTGGTGTCCGCCCGTTTGGTATCAGTACACTGGTTGTCGGCTTCGACAAGAACGACCAGACACCGCGACTGTACCAGACTGAGCCTTCTGGAATCTACTCGGCTTGGTAGGTGCTTGTTCAGACCGGCATGCAAGATTAGAGCTCTAACGAGGCTACGTCTACAGGAAAGCGAATGCCATTGGCCGATCCAGCAAGACTGTCCGCGAATTCCTTGAGCGCAACCACCAGGAAGGCATGGACCGCGAACAGACCATTCAGCTGACTATCAAGTCATTGCTTGAGGTTGTGCAAACCGGTGCCAAGAACATTGAAGTAGCCATCATGGCTCCCGGCAAGAACGTTGAGATGCTGCCCGACGACCAGATTGAGTCCTATGTTAAGAGCATTGAGACGGAGAAGCAGGAAGAGGCGGCCAAGAAGAAGACCGGCCGGGGAGGCACCACCACAGCGGCCATCCTCACCCGAGGTGGCGGGGAGCCGTCAGAGTCGGCGCGGGAGTCGACTGAGTGAGAAGGAGAAGAGACGTCTGGCTCATAGATGACCGGACGTTTGATTTGTGTCAATTTACCGCAGCGTTGGTCTTTAGTTAACGAGGACTCAAACCACGAATTTCCACAGTCGACACCGTTCTCAGTATTTGCTTCTCATACTATACAACATAACAGAACAGGGTATTGATGCCACGGTAGTCTTGATCTATTTTCAGAAGACCACAGGATGGAGTGTAGCAAAGCAGGAGAGCATTAAATCGTCAACATCGTGAAAGTGCCACGCACAAGGCATTTGGTGTCAGCCCAGGCGATCAGAGATATCCTTGAAATTGAAAATGGACCTCTCTTGGTCTCCACGGACGCGGTCATCCTTGAGCATCCTAGTAATTGTCAGCATCTGACCCCAGATCTAACGTGATCTCGTCGTTGACATACCGGTTGTCCATGCGCGCATCTTCTCCCTCCACCTGTAAAGTCGGCTTCGGTGTGACAGCTTCCAAAACGAAGTGGTTATCGCAGTGTGGGCAGTACTCGTCACTAAGTGAGTGTGCACACGGTTAGTCTTGTATAAACTTTCACCCTATCGGACGTGGGCTGTGCATACCTCTCCTCGAACTCGGCGGCGTCTTTGCGGAAGCACTTCTTGCACTTCTTGCAAGCAAATACCTATTCAGCAAGTGTTAACCTGAGGATTGTTCTCGCCATTTGAAACCCCGCCAACCTTGGGACAAGGTGCGACCTACCATCTCCTGAGACTTTTGCAGCATATGTGACTCCTGCTCCTGGTGACATTCGGCACAGTCGAACCACTTGCGGCCTGAGAGAGATAGGGTCAGTCGTGAGTTATCGAGACAGTGTCAAGGCCAGCGTACAGCAAGGGGAGCGAATGGACACTTGGGCGTTGAGGATGTGTTTACTGCGAAGCGGGGAACATTAGCTGAATGTCTTTCAAAATGACTGAGGAAATCGCAGGTCTCAAACAGAGATAATGGCAAAGACAGACAGGACTCACCACATAATGGCTGATATTCCACCAGAGTGCGCGGTGTCGACCACAATGAGGCTCCGAGGAAGCAAAGGAAGACCGTTGCGTTGCGCAGGAACCAACTGATCTGCCACTCCCGTGATCGTCCTCCACTTTCCTCCCCGCCACTTCAACTTCGTCTACTTTTCTACTTCCCTGGCCTTTTGACAAGCGAGTTCTTTGCTTTTTCGGCCTGCGTGCCGCCCAAAATCCGCCGAGCTTTCAGTCCTATTTCCTGTGTCTCGCGGCATTCTGGTTACTCTCAGCGCTTCCGATTCTCACATCGCATCCGCACACGATCCGCAGCTAGATACCCAAGGCACCGACGTTTTAGCTTATGATCCATTCTACCGGCTGGTCTCGGCGACGGATCTGCGGTCATGGCTATGGATGGAAATGGAAGGGATCAGGAGAATCCTGGAGATGCTTCGATTGTATGCACGCGCGGCCTATGTGATCTATATGTGGCACGCAGACAGGCTAACGAGACTGCCCACAACAGAGACCTGTGTCCTCCCTCCTGTCGCATTTCGAGAACCTCTCCCACCGCAAGACGCAATCTTCAGTCGGCACAAGCCCGAATGATGCCGCCAACCGCTTCCTGAGAACTCCCGAACCTGGTGACGAGACCCGATCCTCTAGCCGCGCTTCCTTGGACCTACCCCGACCACGATCCCCATGGAGCACAACGACCGATGACCGACATGGCCGCCACGATGACCAGTCAAACGGCGAGCAGCTGCGTGCTCGAGGGTCTCCGGGACGTCGATATGGCCGGCCCATGTCTATGAACTTCAATCGCGCGTCGCCACAGCTCCCACCTACGTTGACGGTCCAGTCACCTCAATCGCCGCCACGGAGCTCAGAGAGGGACCCTTTCCCGTCTCATCAGGAGGAGAATCGCATGTCTCGGCCTTCAATTCATCTTCCTAGGGAGTCGGTGTCTGCTGGTGTCTCGCCGCCCCGGCCGGAAACACCGCAGCTTGGATCATCTGTTCGGGTTGGAGACACAATCCCACGACTGTTGCCGAGCGACTCGGCTGTGAATGGGAGCGGCGGTACAGCAGATAGGAAGCTCAAGAGCGCCTCACTGCCCCCGCCAGCAAATCGAGCTGAGAAGCCCAAAGTCCCGGCTAAACCTGCGATGTTTTCTCATCCGGATACAAACACGTTGGCTCCACGGCCAGAACAACCCGAAAGAACAGCATCTGACGACCACATTTCACCCTTTAGCACACCTCCCAGCAGCCCAGAGAAAACCCCTGCTAAGCCGGCGTCCTCTGGGAAGATCAGGCCACCACCCGGACGACCTACAACAGAGCCCCCAACTCGACGGTCCTTTGAAGAGCGATCGCCTGCACCACCTGCACCCACAAGACACGACGCAAGGGAGTTAGGCTTCTCCAGGACGCGGCCTGCTTCCGGGGCTCCCGAACCTTCTCGCGCCACAAAACCTTTGATGGTGCAGATTCCACCAACCTCTGCTTTACCTCAAGAATCTTCCACTGCTCCTCCACTTTCCGCACAACGGCTCCGGGCGAGCGACAGTCCGCATGAACGGCCGGGTCTTCCCCCAAGGCCCACATCAGCTGCTCCCCGTAGAAGTGGGATTTCGCCTGTCTGTGGAGCCACTCAACATACTGGTGGCCCTACTCAAGCATTTCCACCCCGGTCCTCATCTTCTCAGCCTCGTCCAATCGAGACCCCAACCTCGCACGCTGCCCCGCGGCAACAGTCTTTGCCTCGCGAATCACACCTCCAGGCCGCGTATCCAGAACGCCGGGTAGTACGAACAGATACAGAAGAGGAGGAAGCCGCCGCTGAAGAGCCTACTATCTCGCGAACCGATTATCCCGATGCTTCACAGGCCAACCGACGTCCTCCATATCTCAAGACGGGCCCCAAAGAGATTCTCACGCGATATGATACTCGGACATTTGACGCCTGCGGCAAATATGTGTGTACAACTGGCTTTTTGACTCGCGTGTGGGATCTCACTACTGGCGAGCAAGTCATGAGTCTCAGTCACGGTGAGACCGTCAAAAGCTTGTCCCTTGCGTTCAAACCGGGTAAATCTCTTGAAGACGAGGGTCAGCGCCTTTGGCTCGGCACGAGCACGGGGGAGCTGCACGAAGTTGATATCCCGAGCCAGTCGATTGTGGCATCGCGGTCCTATCCTTCACGGCGAGAGGTCATTCAGATTCTCCGCCACAAGAAGGAAATGTGGACTCTAGACGATGAAGGTCGACTGCTTGTGTGGACGCCAGATGAGAATGGCTGCCCCAATCTGCAATATAGCTATCATAGCCCTCACGAGCGAGTTGCCCGAGGCCATACTTTCTCCATGGTCGTGGATGATAAGCTTTGGTTGGCAGCTGGTAAAGAAGTTCATGTCTACCGGCCGAGTGCGGGCGACGACGCATCATTCAAAGTCCTTAAGAGGCCATTGAGTCCTCAAGCTGGGGACGTGACTTCGGGCACATACACTTACAAAGAGGGTGGACGGGTCTACCTGGGGCACGCAGACGGCAAAGTGACTGTTCATTCTTCGACAGACTACTCATGTCTGGCCGTGGTCAATGTCAGTGTGTACAAGATCAACTGTCTGAGTTTCGTGGGCGATTACTTGTGGGCTGGGTACAAGACAGGCATGATCTATGTCTATGACACCAGGACCAGTCCCTGGACTGTAAAGAAGGACTGGCGCGCCCATGATAGCCCTGTCTGCGGCTTTGTGCTGGATACAAGCAGCGTGTGGACGATGAACCGCCTGCAGGTGACCTCGCTTGGCACTGATAATTGCATTCGCCTTTGGGATGGTATGCTGGAGGACGACTGGCTGGGTAAGTGCTACCTCTATTGGCTCTCATTCCTTCTTTCTAACACGTATCAGATGCTCGGATGCAAAGCAGAGATGTCGAGTTTTGCCAGTTCCGAGAGATTCGAACGGTCATTGTTACCTGGAATGCTGGCGCTTCAACGCCAGGCAGCGTGCGAACCTCGGATTTCATTCGAGATGCCGTACATCCAGAGGACCCACCAGATATTGTAGTATTTGGGTTCCAAGAGCTTGTTGACTTGGAGAACAAGAAAATCACAGCGAGTGCGTACCATTCACCCTGGACCTAGTATTCGCGTGCTAACTGCTTTTGTAGAGAGTTTACTACTTGGCAGTAAGAAGAAGGAAAATGGAGAGAAAGAGCATATGAGTCGACAGTACCGGGTGTGGATCGATCACCTTACCCGAACTCTCCATGAGTGCATGCCTCTGGAAGAGTCGTATGTCCTTCTTCATACAGCCAATATGGTCGGGCTTTTCACCTGTGTCTTCGTCAAGCACAAGGAACGCCACAATATCAGGAATATCAGCGCTTCAGAAGTGAAGCGGGGTATGGGAGGGCTGCACGGCAACAAGGTTTGTATCTGTCCTCTCTTTTGCGGTGCATGATTCTAATTCTCCGCTAGGGTGCTCTTGTTCTCCGCTTCGTTCTAGACGACAGCTCGATGTGCTTTGTCAATTGCCATCTGGCTGCAGGTCAAACGCAGACGGCCAACCGTAACAATGACATTGCCGCGATCCTTGAAGCAGAGGCTTTCCCTCCTGAGAACAGCCTTACCGCGCGGACAGACCAGTACGCCAGTGGAGGCGATGGATCCATGATCATGGATCATGAAATTTGCATCCTCAATGGTGACCTTAACTACCGCATTGACTCCATCCCACGCAACGTCATTATCGATGCCATCCGGCAAAATAACCTTGTCAAACTTCTCGACCGTGATCAACTTCTCGCATCTCGGCGGAAAAACCCTGGTTTCCGGCTACGCAGCTTCACTGAAGCTCCCATCACATTTGCACCGACGTATAAATACGACGTTGGTACCGATCAGTACGATTCTAGCGAGAAGAAACGTTCCCCCGCCTGGTGTGACCGCATTCTCTACCGTGGGCTCGGGCGCGTCAAGCAGCTAGAATACCGACGGCATGAGGTCCGTGCCTCAGATCACCGGCCGGTCAGTGCGACGTTCAAAGTGCGCATCAAGACAGTCCTGCCGCAGGAACGGGCGGCCGTGTGGGAGACGTGCCAGCAGGAGTTCCAGAACGAGAAGCGGCGACTGGCCTCTGAAGCTAGGTTGGTAGACTTATTAGGTCTGTGTCTATCTACAATTGCTGACCATCTCCGTTTAGTATTGACTATCTCATTACTGTCTTGGGCACCGATCCCCGTCAAGCCCGTGCGCTGATTCTCAAGGGTCAATGAAGTGGGTATTCGGAGTTTTTTTTTTGCAGCGGCTGTGCATAGCATTGCTCTATAGCGTGGTGGGCCTGGGTGTATATTGTACGAGTAACGATTTCACGATAGATATGCATCATGACCGACGCTAGATCTGTTTCTGCTACTGTCGTATTTATAGTGTTGATCACCACGCACGATGCACCATTGTGCTAGTGATGTAGTCGCTTCACTTGATGCCTGGGGTCTAGTTCCTTTAGAATGGGATCTCAGCTCAAGTGTCCTCATCGGATATTTTCGTTATATCCTATTTGTCCGTTTTTCCTCTTGCCCTACTTCCCCCTCCTCTTCTCCTCAAAACTCCTTTTCCTCCGCGCAACTTTATTCTTTCTATACTGCCTTATTTTCCTTACTATGCCTTCTACTCTTATTTTTCTATTTCTTAACCGACCGCCGCTTCTATTATCTTCTTAACTATTCTTCCTACTCTAACCTTTAATATTTTCACTTTCTATATCTAAGTACTCCTCCTATATAGTTTCTTCCGCCGCACTACGTTAACCCTAGAGCTCTATCTACATAGTTAGTATAGTACTCTATTTAATCCTATCTACTTTCACTAACTTTTCTCTGGCTTCGATTCTAGATAGTTGCACCGTTGTTCCCGATACCTGCGGTTCATTGAACCATGGACAGGGGAATAGATAAACACTCATCATCAATTCCCATGGACTGTATTTCCTAAGCTAATCAGCGTTCTGGCGGTGAGTTTGGGTCACTTAACCGTGAAT
This sequence comes from Penicillium parvum, assembly GCA_030035635.1. Classification (NCBI taxonomy): domain Eukaryota; kingdom Fungi; phylum Ascomycota; class Eurotiomycetes; order Eurotiales; family Aspergillaceae; genus Penicillium; species Penicillium parvum. The sequence goes on from JAPJNL010000003.1 coordinate 3,740,400, forward strand.
ATTCCTCCGAATTGATGGTTCTATGGATGGGAAAAGTATTCCTTAGGTCTCTAGACCTTGGGAACTGACCAAAAAAGTAGAACATTAACACAGTGACATAATGTTTGGGTCATAAGCTTCACAGGGCTGAGAATATAAAGGTCAAGTATTTCTCAGATTTTTACATACTTTCATTTCATATAACATGTGCCAAGTGATACTCTTAAGTTATTCACCTTGTTCATTTTTGAGCTTGACCTCGACCTCGACATGTCATCTGGACAAAGGCAGCCCGAGCCGCTTCGTCGGGTCATAACAACCCATGATGCTAGAAGTGGCCGAGCCATCTTTAGCAACTCGGTTGGAGAGCAGGTATCATTCACAGGGTTTCCGGTTCCCCCAGGCAAGCCCACAACATCAGATTATGCTCTGGCCTACAATACAAACACATTTCCCGTGAAAGGGCTTTCACCTGCGACTTCTACAACCCCGGAGCCCAAAGCCAATCTCGACATTAAGCAATATCACTCTCAGCTCTCGGATCCATCGCCTTTGAATCCGCCAAACGGCACCTCCTGCACAATCCTTGAGGTACCCCCGGGTTCACTAGTCCCAATGCACCGAACGGCGACCCTCGACTACGGTGTCATAATAGACGGCAGTACCGAATTAATCCTTGATTCGGGTGAGAAAACCATACTGAAAAAGGGCGATGTGTTTGTTCAACGAGGCACAGCTCATTCTTGGCGAAATATAACTCAAGCGAAAGACAATTCTGGTGTTTTGCGTGTCTTTTTCGTGTTTCAACCTATCGAACAGGTGCAACTGGAAGGCGGGAACATTCTCGGTCAGGACTTGAATCTGTCTCTGAAAGAGGCTTAAATCACGCCGGCGAGGGGTATCACTCCAACTGGAAGCTGAGATAAACTGTCAGCTCCGAAAAGCTTTTGCTTCTTATTGGATTTGACCATAATCGTCCTTGAATCATATTCATTCGAGAGCATTTATATCATCCATTTACTTTATCTAGTAAGCAATGTATTTGTTTTCTCTGGATACCTTGGTATAGTTACTATACTATACAAAGAGTTGTTGGCAAGGATCTTAATGAAAATTTAAGTGAGGCCAACGTCAAACATTCGAATTTGTCACGGAACTTTTATCCTGCAGCAATCTGGTTCACCTGCGCCTATTAGACATGCTGTTCCTAGTCTAGATATATACGGTAACGCCGACACGTCAGGCTTCAGAACACCCCTCGAAATGCAGATTCTGGAGCAGCCAGTGGTACGCAACATCGATTGGCGAGCTGAACCCAAGCCCTCGAACGCAGGGCCCAAGATTCGGAGTGCGGCCGCACAGCCACCAACTTCGATTCAGCCCGCACTCTTCTGCGCGCCAGTCAGATTGAATCCAAAAAACGGTCCACTAGGAACCTCCGGGAAAAATTAAGCGCGAGTTTTTGTATAGCCTGCCACAAAGAGTCAAATACCGACTTTTCAGTGCCTTCCGCATTTAGACGTGAGACATCTTCTGAATCGGTTCTCCGGGTTCTTAGCGGCCAGATATACACCTTAGTGTTCTATCGGGACCACCGAAGATGATACTTCAAGAGCTTGCACACGAGCAACATGGCGAAGAGCAGGTTAGGACCCACGCCTTAGGGCGAGTTGATCCCTAGACAAGTGCTGATCCGCACGGAAGTTATAGAAGTCCACTTATAAACTTCTAACGTAGTCATCTATAACCCCGGACTGTAAAGCCCCCTAAGAGTGACCGGCCACCGTAGCACCGACAGCGCGGTCTGATAGGTTCAGTGTCAACGAAGGAAGATAGACCACATCACGAATTACACCCCTCCGGATCGCGTGTATAGTCACACGATCGAAGATTCTAGTTCCCTCGGCCATCTTTTTAGCAGCGCGTTCAACTGATCAGGCTTGACTGGCCTGTTGACCTTAGCCAGTCGCCTTCACATTCTCTATAATTCACTCGACCAATAATAGAAAACTATAACAGTAGTATTATATCTTCCTAACTATGGTGTTCGAGTGCGCCGCGCATACGCGCGGCGCTCAAGTCTTGTATGATTATATTGGAGACTTTTCAGAAACCGATTTCACCGAGGATCTCGAGAGAATCGACATTCCTGTTCTTGTTCTCTATTGTTCTCTATGGCATGACGACCAGATTGTCCCTTTTGATTCCTACCTTAAGGAAAGCTCAAAATTTATCCGGGAGACACTCATGGGATTCACAACATTAACGTTGACGGCTATTTAATCTTTCATTAGTGTATTTAGCTAACCCTTTCCGACATATTCGGGTGCCTACTAGTAATGGTATTTAGTCTAATGTATTGTTGCTACGTCTCAGTTCCAATGACACCCTGGTCAGCACGTTGAGGATCGACATCGTGTTTGCCCTCAATGTGGACGAGACTATTTACCCGGTGCATCACCATTCCCTATTCTCCATTCCCCCGCACGGAGAAAACTGATATAAAAGTCCGGACTCCTACCCATGAGTGTAGCAAACGGCATTGCACTGGCAACGTCCCTGAAGCAATCATGTTGATCTCGTTGTCTTTGGCTGCACTGGCCATCCTGCCATCGGCGAATGCCCTCGTGAGAAAGGATGATGTGGTAAGTCTTGTTCTTGAATTGATCATTTACACCGTTAACATTGACTACCAGGGGAGACTCCCTGCTCTAGGCTGGAACTCGTGGAATGCCTTTGGTTGCGATGTCGACGCTACCAAGATCATGACCGCGGCGAATGAGATGGTCAAGCTTGGACTGAAGGATCTGGGCTATCAATATGTGAACAGTACGTCTTGCTTCCCTTCATGGTATTCTGAGGTTGACAATATGCTTCAGTTGATGACTGCTGGTCCGTCAAGTCTGGGCGTGATCCCACGACAGGACGCATCGTGCCGAATGCCACCAGATTCCCCGATGGGATCTCTGGTGTGGCGGACCAGGTGCATAACCTGGGATTGAAGATTGGCATCTATAGCAGTAAGTATACATCTTTGTCCTTATGAAAATACAGGCTGATGACGATTCAGGTGCTGGATTGACCACCTGCGCGGGTTACCCTGCCAGTCTCGAGAATGAGCAAATCGATGCAGAGACCTTTGCTGAATGGGGAATTGACTGTATGTCTTCTTTATAACTACGGTGACCACCTCATCTCTAACGATCCAGATCTCAAATACGACAACTGCGGCGTCCCATCTAACTGGACAGACCAGTACAATTACTGTGTCCCCGATGGGTCAGGAACCTATCCAAACGGCACCTGTCCTAATCTCTCCAACCCGGCACCCCCAGGCTACGATTGGACCCAGTCGAATACGTTCAAGCGGTATACTCGGATGCGTGATGCTCTCCTCGGCGTGAACAGGACGCTCCTCTACTCCCTGTGTGATTGGGGCCAGGCGGATGTCAATGACTGGGGCAACCAGACTGGGAACTCGTGGCGGATGTCTGGTGATATTCAAGGTAGGCAACGACTATTCTACGTCCGGCAGGGAGACGGCTGACTCGTGGATCTAGCTAATTGGGGTCGAATCGCCGCGATTGCCAACGAGAACAGCTTCAAGATGAACTACGTCGACTTCTGGGGCCATCCGGACCCGGATATGCTGGAGGTCGGCAATGGTGACCTTACTACAGCGGAGAACAGAGCGCACTTTGCTCTATGGGCAATCATGAAGTCGCCTCTCATTATTGGTACTGCGGTGTGTCTACCTCTACTTGTGTCTTTGAATTTCTCCCAAGCTAACAATTCGTAGCTCGACAGCATCAGCACTACGAACCAAGCCATTTTGAAGAACAAATATCTCCTGGACTTCCACCAGGACCCGATTATCGGCCGCTCAGCTCATCCCTATAAATGGGGCTACAACCCCGACTGGACCTTCGATCCCGCTCACCCTGCTGAATACTGGTCCGGCCCGTCGTCGACATTGGGTGGTACGCTGGTCTTGATGCTGAACTCGGAGAGCTCGAGCTCTCCACGCACGGCTGTGTGGAGTGAGATCCCTGAACTGAAGGGCCACGATGCTTATCGCGTTGTTGATGCTTGGAGTGGGAAGAACCTGGGGTGTATCAAGAAGCAGTACAGTGTTACTCTGGAGAGTCACGATGTGGCGGTGCTGGTGGTGAAGGGGGCTTGTTGATGGTCTTGGGTCGCTGCAGACGAGAATTAGTCGAGTTCTTTGAGTCGTTTCAGGCCGTTCAACCATATTGGTGTCGAGAAACAATGACATTGATCTCCGCGAGAGTTAGTATTACTCGTATTCTTTTCAGCCTCAATAAAGAAGGTAGAGAAGCAATTAGTGGGGGTTGAATGAAGTCTTTGAGATCTATTCTTGAGTCTCATTTGCATTGTTGCCCGTGTCGAGTGTTTGATTGAAGTTCGTCTTTGACACCTTGCGCCTACTCTTTATCTCAATGATCTTGAGACTCTCAATGCCATTGTCCCCGATAAATTTAGCATCGCAAGTCTCCGCGTCTTTGATTTGATTCAACTCGAGACAGTGACGTTGTTCTTATTTTTGGTCCCTTGGCGCTACATTGTCTTCGGGTCTTTATCCATTGTTCGATGGCACGGGTGAACCCTCGTCAGTTCAATGCTATTCTTTCTTTCCAAAATAGCCGTGAGGAAAGTCGAGTATTTGTTCATACTTGACGACCCGAGCGTATAAAAGGCTGCTCAATTCCCCCTACCAACAATCTTCAGCAACATCCAAGAGCAGAACATCCTAAGTTCCAACCCCCTCTCATATTTTTCACGCTGACAACTACCAGTCATCACTTCACAATGGGTCGAACCAAGAAATGTGGCTGTGATCCTGATCGCAACGGCGATCTGGTCTATGTCGGACCTGGCGAAGGCCCCCAGCACAAGGAGGCTGTTTCCCAAGCACGTCAAAGGTAAGTTTCTCCCATGAAAGATTGAATGAGTGTGACTTGCTAACAGATTCTAGCTGGCTCCAACTCCGTTGGGCCGATACCGTCATCCGAACTGAACATGATGTCCTGAGTATGCAGTTTGTTATGAGATCGGATCTCATTCGCGAGTCGCCGGCGTTTAAGCGAGCCTTTGGGAAGGTAAGCCACATGCTGCATCTTCATATTGATACTCTACTGACATTAATTGATAATAGGATCCACAACGCGTCGAGTTCGTGCTCAAGGACCCGGTAAGCCAACAACACCTGGAGAAACTCGCTGACTTCCTCTTTACAAATGACTACGCCGTTGTTGAGAATGATGTACTCACCTACTGGGCAGGCTTGCCCAAAACTCTTAACAGATGCACGACATGCAACAACCGTTTCAAACTTCTCGCCCTCCATCTCGATATGTTCCGGACCGGCCGTGCCTTGCACATGGAACTGCTCCAGCTGCTGGCGTTGCAGAAATTTGCCGAAGCTGTAAAAGGTGCCAGCAACATCGTCCTGAAATACGTCGTCGAAGAAATCTACAGCATGAAATGGCCCACGGACGAGTTTGAGAGCCGGTTTGCTCTGGCGGGATTTAGTGATTTCCGGCCGCTGATGATCATCCCCGCTGTCGTGGATTATATTATGAAGGGTCGGCAGTCTTCTAACTGGATGAGGACCCATGTATTTGGCCATGGCACCTGGATGGTTGCTGCTGACAAGAGAGTTGAGCAGGATCCCGAAGACGAGTTTTGGGAGCTGCGAAAACGGTGTCTTAAATTCAATTTGGATCTGGCGATGGGACTGCAGACGGTTGCGATGCAACAATTTGGTCTAGTCTAGCTCACTAGATAGAAATAGAACTCATTATCATTTCGGACAAACTGAAGCTATCTTTTGTGCTACAACGTGGATCTGCAAAGGAAAGGAAGCCATGATTTTTCTATCAGATCGAGGCCAAAGTGGACTTCAACCCAACTTTCAGCTCGCCGAAGCTCTAGTCCACTAATTCAGTGAATTTAGATAGAAACATCGTCGATTGATTGTCGAGGGACAATACAAAAAGCCCTATACTAGGCACTGCATGAGGCTTGGAAGCATGATGTTTCGGGCAACAGCCTCATTGATAGATGCTTCCAGTACCACCCACACACCTGTCACAGTAATAGCCTAAGCACTGCCGACAGTAAAGTTGAATGCATCCTGAACAACCTTTTTCATCGCGGGGGTGATATAAAGTGATTCAAGCTCCTCTAGCTTTGCCCATCGCCAGTCTGAGTGCTCCTCGGGGTTCGGTTTGACTGTACCCCCAGGTTGGACTGTGACCACATAGTTGAGTTGCACATTAGACTTGGCCTTTGACTCCCAACTCATTGGTTCCAGCTCGCCGATTATTTTGGCAACATTGAGAGAGGTCTCTTCTAAGACCTCTCGCCGGACGGCATGAGCAATGGTCTCATCGGTTTCCTCGACATGGCCCCCTGGAAGTTCCCAGGCGTTAGGGAATGTCGTCTCATGGCTGGCGCGCTTCAGTAGTAGGATACTGCGGTTCTCTGGCTCAGGTTCCTGGAAGATGGCAGCGCCAATGACCCAGCATTTGCTAGGCGACAAATCTTGGAGGCGCGAGTGCAAGCGTTGATTATCCATAACCGATAGGACGGCGGAGTCTTGAAGATTTAAAGATACTCCTTTGAGGTGGATTGACAAGACAAAAAGAATTCCCGAAGGTTAAAGGACGGGAGGAGGGAGGGCAAATGACTAGGATGGCGGGCAACTGGAAGGCCATCCCTGTCAATTAACGTAGACCCGTATTATGGCCTGAGCTACGAAATGGCGCAGTGTGATATGCGGTGTGATACTATGGCGCTGGTCTTGCGGACGAGGTCATTGTGCCTGTGTATACTTTCCACACAGTCTCCCCTTTGGTGCAACTTGGTGTCAAAATAGCCAAATAAATTTACCAAGAGGACTGAAGGAAATGATTACCTTAGCTTATGCATTCATGTTGAAGTTAGTTAACTATTAGTTAACTAGTGTTTTCCTTCGTTTACTAAGAGAACACCAGAAACCAGCATTCAATCTTATTCTAGCGCATAATAATTCAACATCATTCACCACTGCCTGTTGATTCTTTTATAGACCATTGATGCTCATCCCCTTTACAGTTCTCTACGAGGAGCTTGATGGAATAACCGCCCAATCCTCGTGGATCATCACCAACTAACCAAATTGAAACAATGCTCGTAGCTTCTCATTGCTTCGTTCGCTGATCCACTATCTCACTAACTCCAGGCTGAAGCTCCAGCCCACCGATTCACTAAATTTAGATAAGAAACATCGTCGATCATGCCATGGTTCAGCCCCATCTCGACCTTCTCGTCAATTCCCACTTCCACCTGATACCTTTTCTTATATTTTCCCTTCCTTTCTTGTCCATTGCTATACCAATTCCTATACTCTGTACTCTCTCTATTCATCAGAGGCCCTCCAAAAATGAAGGAGCGATGACCTGGCCCTGTATCTTCCCACGCTCGTCCCGGCCCCGCGAGACCGGCTCTCCCGGCCGCGCCCGCATCTTCATCTACCTAGCCCTAAGCGTGGTCTTCCTCCTGCTCTCATACCAGCTGGTTCTCAATCATGAGAGTATATCCCGTTGGGCGCAGCAGGGCTTCTCATTGACTGATGATCGCAATGCCACTGCCACCGCTACTGTCGCCATTGATGCAATCACTATCCACGAAGATGACCCCGGTGAACCGGTTCCTCCTAACGAGAAGGAGCTGGTCTTTGCTGCCATGCGGGATGGTAATATGTCCTGGGTCGAGGAGAATGTGCCCGAATGGCCGGTGAATATTTATCGTGCTGATGTGCCTCCTGGCGAGGATGATTTGACGGTTCCGATGAACAAGGGTAATGAGGCGATGGTCTATCTGACGTATGTCTTCGCACGTTCTTGTTTAGTTGCACTTACTGAATGTGATATCCAGATATCTGATCGATCGATACTGGTCTCTCCCAGACGTCGTGGTCTTCCTGCATGGTGGGCGTTACCAATGGCACAACGACAATCCTCTCTACGGTATATTGCATTCCATCTGAAAATTCAAAGAGAATCAATCTAACTCCACTACCAACAGATTCGGTCATCTCCATCCGAGACCTCAACATAAACTTCGTCCAACAAGCAGGCTACGTCAATCTCCGCTGCACCTGGCCTGTTGGCTGTCCCGTCGAACTCGAGCCAGCCCGTTACCTACGCGATCGCCCTGATGATCCCGTGCATCCGACAGCCGTGGAATACCCCGATCGATTCCAGGAATTGTTCCCCGGTGTCGTGGTGCCGGAGGTTGTGGGGACGCCTTGCTGTAGTCAGTTTGCGGTGAGTCGGGAGAAGGTGCATGAGTTGGAGCAGGAGGAGTATGTCCGATTGAGGCAGTGGTTGATTGAGACGGAGCTGGAGTCAGGGATTAGTGGACGCATTTTGGAGTATTCCTGGCATAGTATGTTCTTTTTCACCTTTTGCTTTTCGTCTTGTGAGTGCTCTGCTAATTTCGATAGTGATCTTTGGAAAACCCGCGCAATATTGTCTGGACGCGCGCGAATGCTATTGCAATACTTATGGCTATTGCAACATGACCGACTTCGAATTGAATAACCAGTGGATCTGGCGTGGATTGGTCCTTCCTGAGGGTTGGCCGGAGACTCAGGGAGATAATGTCTGACACGATATTTAATGATTGGATAAATATAGCAATCGATAGAGCCTGAAATGCATGCATTTGATTCATTATCTCGTGAAGCATCTTCTCGTATGATTCATGGCAGATATGTGTGTCGAGCACTTCCTGTCCAGTGACTGACTGTTAGTCCATCACACAGTGCAACATATGTTGGAAGTCCGCTGTTCTGCGCGCCCGAATCATCGCCATAAATCCTGTCGACTGGCGCGCTTAGACCCTCCACTGCTCTTCGGCCGTTCATCGTCATCCGCAGGTACGGCCAAGAACCCGCCAAAGCCATTGCCCACGAGCACACTCTTACGGGCGTCACCGCCCCACGACCTGCTCAGCTGTGCTTCTTGGAAGCTGACCGGTCGAGTTCTCGTGCCGCTTCGCTCGAATGAGGATTCTGGGTCGTATGGAGTAAAGTTCCACTCGAGCTCGTCCAGACCCTTGCTGTACACGTTCAAAGGCTGTGAGAGACCACGATCCATGACCCGTGGCCCATTCTCGCCACCGCCAAACAGCCTAGGAGGTGGCGCTAAGAGGAGGGCATCGGGAAATTGCGCGTCCCGGACATAGAGATCACGCAGCGCCGGGAGAGAGCGCGATAGGAGGGAGGTCATGAGGTAGGTGTAGTAGGAGCCAGCGACTGGAGGCAGGCCGTGATTTTCTGTCTCCGACGTGATCTCGTAGTGCAACAGACGCAGAGATTTCGATGTCATGGGAGGTACCTGCTCGCTGGGAAACGAGCGCGAGACCTCTTGAACGATCGAAAGACTCTGGAGTCGTGGAGCCCCAGAAAGAATCAGGTGAAGCGTCGAAGGAAGCACACCGGTCGAGGCGAGAGTCAGAGACTGCAATGCATCCTGATTAGAAGAAGAGGAAAGAAGGGCGGCAAGCCCGCTCGCCGTGACGTGTGGGCAATCTCGAATCGTGAGCTGCTGCAATGCAGGAAACGGAGGAAAAGGGCCATTCACTGTGAATGCGGCATCGTCCAACCAAAGCAAGTCATCCAAAGTCAGATCACGCAATCGTGGGAAAGATGCGAGACCATTGCGCAAGACCCCGGCTTCAATCTGGAGTCCGGCCAGGTCCAATTTCTCCAGATTTACCCACAATTGAGAACCCGGAAGCCGTGCAAAGCTGCCTTCTGCGCCGTGGCGATAGGTCATACGACGCAGGTCCGGGCAGCGAACCGTCAGCTCCTGTTTCAATGCTGCGCATGACGGCTCATCGCTATATAGGCCTGTCGGCAGATCGACAAAGCGGAGGTGGGGAAGCACGGAGATGGTACGGGCGATATTTGCCTTGTTCGCTTCGCGGGTCATGTAGGGCATCCGAAGAGAGAGCACCATATTCCCTAGACCCTGCGATTCTCGGACCGAGCGCATAAAGAGCTCCAGGCGGACCTGCGGGGCATCAATGGGGTCGCCATTGCGATCAAAGAAAGAGCGGCGTTTGCGCTTGGCGGCTAGTTGAATCTCGAGCTCGCAATAGTGGACGGGATCAATGCGGACATGTGTGTATCTAGAAGATGAGCATTATCAGCAGAAGCTACATGAATAATCCAAGGAATGGTGCGTACAGCAGGTTTCGCGCCTCGATGAACCACCGCTTACAGACCTGCGCACAGTGGGCGAGGTCACGCATGTCACAGAGCATGCAGCCATCAGTCATGGACTCCTCCGAGGTCTCATAGGAGTCATCGACCGAGTGAGGGCAGACCAGGACAAAGATATAGGCCAGCACTGGGCGAGGCAGCTTCCTGGTATAATCACGGCCGGGCGCAGAGCGGGGCGGCGTTTGGAATTCGGTCGCAGCCCCCGCGCTGCGCCGGGGACGGGCCTTGAGCTTGTCCAAGAGGCCCATCCTGAGTTAGGGAAGACGAAGAAGAAACATCAGAAAGGAAAGGAAAGGGGAGGAGGGGGAGGGGAGGAGGAAGCGGTTGGGCTCTCGCGAGGAGTAGGATGAAAGGAAGAAAGAGAGGCAGAAAACAACGAAACCACAGGGATGAAACGCCTCCATCTTAGTCGCGTTGAATGTCTCTCCACTCTGCACGAGGACATTCTGATATTCTCCTTGAAATAGAATAAACCCATCTTCTCCTTTCTTTTGATATTGATATCGATAACTTTAGTTCGAGTGGATCCAGGGACAGCTTCATCGTCAAAGAGACATCATGACATCACCCTCGTAGAATCAGATCGGTAGTCAGGATCCTCTTTTAGATCTAAGCAGCAGCTAAAAAAGAAGAATTCAGCTGTTCATGAACAAGTTTAAGTCTTCCATCAGTGGACCCTCTACTGACATCATCTCCAGTTCCAGTTCGACCTTGCAAATATAAAACTGGCAATTTCCAGTAATTGAGCACTTGAGCACTTGACCTTCTATCATTCTTCCTTTGTTCTTTCGACATGGCCGAAATGAGCGCCTTCAAGGTGACCGACCCTTTGCCATCGCCAGCCATGACCAACACTCGTCACGAACAAACCCTCGACGGCGAAGAGTGGAAGCATCGCCCCCCGTACCAGCTTCAAGACATGAACGAATTCGGTGAAATCAAATGGCGCGGCCACTGCCAGTGTGGACAAGTGGCATATTCCCTGAAACGAGAGCAACCATTGATGGCCAAAGCCTGCCATTGTCGCGGATGTCAGGTCATGCATGGTGCCCCCTTGCAGTGGTCGGTCATCTTCCACAAAGAAGATGTGCGATTCGACGATGGTGCCAGCAACTTGACCTTTTACAACGCTGCTCATAAGACCCGAGAGTATGAGACGCCCACCAAGGTCTGCTGCGCGTTCTGTCGTACACCGATCATGGATGAGGGACGCAATGTTTGTCTGCTGTTCCCCCAGTTGATTGAGTTCCACGGCTCGCCGGACGAGCAGCGGAAGCAGATGGAGCAGTTCAAGCCGAAGTATGTACTCACAGCATTGTTGAGGGAAGGACGATCACTAATTGAGTGATAGGTGCCATATCTTCTACAACAACCGTATTATGGACATCCCTGATGATATTCCCAAGTGGTCAGGGATGGATGGCCAGAGTGACCGAGTGGACAACTCGGGGAACAAGATTGAGCAGTGAATATGACTTTGATGAAGCATTGAACGGACGAGATACGATTGATACATCGTGCGGTTGAGGTTTTCGGGATCGGCGCATATGATTTAGATATCCCAGCAAAATTTAGCATCAACAAAATTGTACTATCATGAAGCTCCAATGCTTTTTGTGTAACAAATAGGCCTTTAATCTGTAGTGGACAATGTATTCGCTCTGTTATTAGATGTGGTGCTTCTAAGATCGTACCTGAGTACCTTGTGTCTATTTCTACTCCACTCTTCAATTGACATGGATCTCAGATCCAATGATGATGGTTTTATCAATCTGACAGGTCCCCAGGCATTGCCAATTGACTTCACCCTCAGCAATGAACTTGAGGTAGCTAATGCTCAGCAGAAAGTGACGGAGTCGACAAAGGAATAACGCCTGCTCTTCAACATTTCCCCTCTATCAACTCATTGTTTGATACTCAATGCTTCCTTAGATTCAGAGCATTGTTCCAAGTTCAAACATACTTTGTATTCATTAATTTCTAAGTGTTTTGATATTGATATCAATGTCAACCTCGAAGTATAGTTCCCCTCGATGACATCAGACCCCCACCCAATCAAAACCCTCTCGCATCTCCCCGCCTCAAAACATTCGACATCAACTCTACACTCACCTCATCTCACCTTCCTCGCCTCGACCAGACCCTGAGAAACCCACCCATAATGTCCTGGTTCCAGAAAAATTTCACCCTCCCCGCCCGCAGTCGCGGCTCCTACCTCGTCACCGACCACGTCCTCTCCGAACTGCCCGAGATCCGCGATTACAAGGTCGGCATGTTGAATCTGTTCGTGCAGCATACCAGCTGTGCGCTCTCGCTGAACGAGAACTGGGATGATGATGTTCGTGCGGATATGAGTGATGCACTGGATCGCATTGCGCCCTACGATAAGAAGGGTAATCTGTATCGGCACTCTGCTGAGGGAGAGGATGATATGCCGGTGCGTTTTGTCTCCTGTTATTCAAGTCCGCTGGCTTGTGAGCTGGAATTAGGCCAGTTGTTGTGATTGGCTTGCTGATCTGTGTTTAGGCTCATATCAAGTCTGCCCTTATTGGTGCTTCGGTGAATATCCCCATTTCCAACGGCCGTCTGGCAACGGGCACCTGGCAGGGTATTTGGTACCTCGAGTTCCGTACGAGCCGTCACTCGCGCAAGGTTGTCGCGACTATTCAGGGCCAGAAGGCGTGACTAGATCGTGGACCGCAAGAGCATTTATGATGGACAATTGAGGGTGTATACTTCGTTTCTTAGAAGGTACAGCAGTAGCTGTTGTTCGTGTTGGATAAGTGCAACATCCCATAGAGGATGACAGTCTCGGGAATTGTAAATAGAACCAACAGAGATTGTGAGCAGCATCTCATGCTCAGGAACTGAGACAAGCAGATCCATTGATCTATATCTGTACACGGCCTAGGGCCCAAAATCAATAACACGCAGGAAAATAAACGCCGACAAAAGGAATCTGATGCTAATCGTCTACCGCTGCTCGAATCCGCCGTCCGTGACACGCTGGCTCTCGTTCACCTGGGCCGGGTCCTCGGTCGGCTTGAGAGGGTAGCTGGTGGCGGGCAGGGACTCGAGGTAGGCACGGTGCTGTTCCTGGGCCTGTAGTAATGTTAGTCTAGTTCGATTGCGCTGGCGTAGATGGGACGTACGAAAGGAAGACCGCAGTACCCGCAGGTCGCAATCTCGGGCTTGTCGGTGTTGATGAAGATCTTGGGGTGGCCAAGGGGACCGCCGCCGCCGTCACAGCTGACAACCTTGGACTTTGTCCACCGCACGGGTTGCTTGTGAATGAGCTCGATGGCGGCCATGGGTTGCGGCTAGATATTCGAGGTTAGTCCTGCTCCATTCCGCTCGACCAAACTGGCTATCCTGGCCAGTTCCGACATCAACACACCTGAGCTTGCATGATAGTCTGCTCGAAACGAGGTCCAACCATCGCCTTCTCACGCGGCTGCTGGCTGGCAGCCCAGGTGCTGGCGCGGTTAGGAGCCTGCATGGTACGGATACGCTCCGCAACGGCGGGGTCTTCTTGCAGCGAACCATCCCAGGAGCCCATAGCGTCGGTAGGCACAGCATTGGTCTCCGAGACGTTGGGCTTGACGGCCGGCGGAGTCGGGTCGTTGGTCTCCATGCGGTTCTCTCCGGACAGGCGGGGGATGGTCGATGAGTAGGCGCGGACGGCGAAGCGCGGGCGGACCGACGCCAGGGCCGTGAGTCGGCGGCTGCAGGACATCATTGTGGGCTAATTGGGTCCTGACGAGGAGGAGTCGTGGGGGACAAGACGGGATGGAGGAGATAGTTATAGGACTGAATAATCGACGGGGTGTGGTTTGGTGGGTGTCGACCGCCTACTGTTTGTGGGGGCGTCGTGGTAGCCGTCTTTCTGCCGCCTCATTATTTTCTTCGACAAGGTCCACTTCCTCTTTCGTTTTAGACGCACTTGAGATATTCTTTGCCCAGCATGTCGGCCTCGTCAGGACCGGTTGCTAAGCCGGAGAAGACCATGTCTTCCCGGCTACTGACAATGAAGGTACGCTTGCCAATTATCCCGCACATGATTTTCAAGGTTACTGACTTCATCTGCAGTTCATGCAACGCGCTGCGGCATCTGCAGCCGTGAAAGAAGCACAATCTGGATCAGACGACAATTCCCCAACTCCCAAACGTCCCAGATTGTCAAGCGATGCTCCTAGCCCGGGGACCCCACAATCAGAGCTTGACGCCATCAATGCAGCTCTAGCAGCAGAAGAGGAAAAGCGCCGAGAAGCCATTGCTCGACAGGCTGCCGAGGCCGGCGAGACTGAGTGGGTGCTGGACATTCCCGCAGCGGCGCAATCTCCGCAACAACCACTCGTGGTAGCGGCAGACTCCCTAGACACTGAAGATGATGTCTTGCAGGGTGGGCGTCAATCCTTCGGCAACTTCAAGCGCAAATCGAAATATGTCGGTCTTTATATCTGTGTTCACTGGAACTATTGCTAACAGCCTCAAGGTACCACCGCCGTCAAAGGAAGTAGAAGGAGAGCAGCGAAAGGGACGTGGCGGTTTGAGCAAAGATCCAGATGCGAGGCCACCCCGCCTCTCCCAGCTGACGAGCATCTCTGGGGCCGGAGGTGGGCGTGCGGTCTTGCCTCCAGACTCGTCCTCGAGAAAAAAGAACAAGAAGAAGCGCAAGAGTTCGTAGTCTAGGACTGCGGTACACTGCGCTACGAATATCATTGGGATTCTTCCGGCGTTTAACACAAGCATGGGACGGCGTTTGAATATCGTGTTTGATTATGAACATACTCTCAAATCATGAATGGGAGGCATCCCACTGCTATCAACTATTTGATCTATCATACTGACAGTAATTCTCTACACAAAGCAAAAAGGTATCATTTAGAATTATAACCTAGCCTTCTCCTCCCTCTTCTTCTTCTCCCACCCCCTCTGCGTCGCAAAATTCACCACCAAATTCCACGCTGCAACCCCAAATCCCACCGGCGGCGCTACCAGCAACGCCCAAGCCCACCACTTCGGACTCGACGCCGCAATACTAGCCATAGCACCTTTAACCGCCCGCTCCAACTCAGCCTTATCCGCATCGTTCCACACCACCACCCCGCGTGCCGTCGTCGTGCCCCGAAACTCCGCCTGCGCCGCTTTCAGCCGCACGTCGCCCTGGCTGCGGACCCGGTTCTCCGCATCTTCTGCTGTCAGGTGTGCGTCGCGCGCGCGGAGCCGGGCCATTTGTATGGCGGGATCTTTGACACCGACGACGATCACCGTTCCACAGATGAGGTCCATCCCGCTTTCAAAGAGGAGTGGTACGTCCAGGACGACAGCCCATTGTCCCCGGAGGTAGTTGTATATCAAGGCTTTGTAGACTTCCCACCGGACGGCGGGGTGGATGATCCCGTTCAAGACCTGGCGATCCCGCTTGCGTTCTTCGGTGTCGCCGAAGACGCGTCGGCCGAGCGCCGGTCGGTTGAGTGGTTTGCCGGCTGGGTTTGACGGGGCGTCATC
Source organism: Penicillium parvum (assembly GCA_030035635.1). Classification (NCBI taxonomy): domain Eukaryota; kingdom Fungi; phylum Ascomycota; class Eurotiomycetes; order Eurotiales; family Aspergillaceae; genus Penicillium; species Penicillium parvum. Next base: position 3,756,187 of record JAPJNL010000003.1, read on the forward strand.
GAGAAGTAGGTCTGGAGTGCTGGGGCCGAAGTAGTTGACGATTGCTTTGTAGCCGGCGGTGCCTGGTTCGACAACTTTGCGCGCGAGGATGTCTGCGTCGATGATTGGGAGGGAGTAGGGTGGTGAGGAGAGGATTGAGGAGACGGTGGATTTGCCGGTGGCTATGGAGCCCGTGAGCCCGATGATGAGCATCTTGCTCGATTCGGTGGGTGAATTGACGAGGTTGGTGTTGCTTTGGAGAAGAGAAGAGAGCAAGTTGCGATGGATGCGGGGAGCTCCACTACCTCGGCTCCGCATCGAGCAATTCTATGTCCGACAGTCCTTGAATTATGGTATGCAATTGTTTCAACCTATATACGCCAGTACTAATACAATTCGTGACATGATTCATTGATATGGGGAGATCCTAAGCGTGGCCTGAAGCACGCGCTGGGAACCTCGAATGCTCAAATCGGAGCAATTAGTGTCTGCGTCGTGAAGACAGCAGTCATGACAGGTCCGACACAATTGTAGTCCTCAAATGGCATGAAAGTCGTTCCATGATGGTTGCTCATATCTCTGGCAGACCATAGCTGGGATCCTGCGCCTGTCCCTTCCATCCAACATAAGGCCATCCCTTTGGCAGCGAAGAGAAGGGCGGCAGAACATATCGACCATCGCATGTAGCGTCATTAGGGCAATCAAGCTCGCACAGGCCAAACACTTTGCAATAGCACTCCGCGGCAGTTGGACAATGCACCGGGTCTTGTCCGAAGATCACTGGAGAAAAGCGAACGATTAGTACAACAGGCATGAGGTAGATCGTTTCGACAGATGGTAGACTTACTATGCCATGAATACTCCATGATGCGCCCGCTCAAATCATCCGTCAAATCAGTCTCGGTCAGCCATCGCCGATACCGCTCATAATCACTCTTTGGCCGTTCCAGTACTTTCGCACGTGTAACACCGAACTGCGCACAGCACGACACACCCACCGACTCAGGGACAGGAGTGCCAGGGAACAGCTCCATGAATCCGTTTTTGAAATACTCTCCAGCATGTACATCCTCGCGGTGCGCGTCACTCAGCGGGTGAATCTCGGCTGGGCAGCCGAGTGTCCAGACGCAGCGGAGATTGACGTATCCCTGTTTTTGGAGATATGGAACGCGAAAGTTGCGTAGCATGGCGACACCGTCGTAGTATGGGTCGTCGTTGTGCCATTGAAAGCGTTGGGAGTGGATGAACAGCATGACTTCGGGGAGGTTCTCGTAATGGTCGATGATGTATCTACGATGGAACTCTGGTTAGCGCAAAGCTCACAGGGCCTCGCTCTCTGGCACGATGCCACTCACGTCAAGTATACCATTGACTCGCGTCCCTTATTCCGCGGCACTGTTAACGAGGCATGTTTATCGTCCACCACGTAGATACTTCGTGACCAGTCCGGGAAGTACTCTGCAAACCACGAGGTATCGTCCCGCTTCATGCTCGCCACGACCAGTTCTTTCTGTCTTCGAACTGCGGGACGAGCCTGCTCATCCGCTGCCTTTGACTGCGCAGCTGCCTTGTACCGCTGCGCATAGTTGTTGTGGGCTTTATCGTAGCTGCTGGTGGCTTTGGCAGGCGACTGGGAGTCCGCGAAGAAGAGGAGGTACAGGGCGAGCACGATGAAGATGGTGAGGAGGATAGCTTTTATGCGATTGCGACGGCGGGGACTCTGAGGTCCGCTCGGAGCGAATAACATGGTCGTTGCGAGAGCGACGAGCTCTTGGGATCAAGCATCGGTGCGCGGAGGGTTTAGAGGCGCATGGCTGGCCGCGCAGGGGGCGATGGTGAAGACGAATGCGGCCGCGGAGAATTCAGTGGCAGTCGCGCCGCCAGAGCCCTGCCCTTGCGTACGTGGACTGAATCTTTGAGAAGAAGGGACTGAGAAGAAGTGAGTGGGAAGATTCGAAGATCATGAAACGTGTCGAACGTTAGATCCGCCACAGACTCAACTTCAGCCACAGGTTGATCGGTGGGGCCATCTATACAGATGTTTATTCTTTGTTTTTTTATTTTTTATTTTTTATTTTTGGATTGAAGACGTTATATTGCTATGGCTATTTTTTGGGCTTGGAAATATCCTCCTTGAAGCCTTTAGTAGTCCTTAGACGGTGTTGGGTATAGGAGATGAAATCAAAGAGGGCGACAAGTATGAGGCTCATGCAGGTGGCTGAGAGTACAAGACGCAGAAAGCCAATGTTTTACTTAGACCTATTATGTTAGGTTTATTACTGAAGTAGAGAATGAAAGACACATGGATGACTGATCAGATTTAGAATATTGTTAGGTGTTTCCAACATGCTCTAGTATGGCTAGTCATCTCAGGGACCAGCCGTCAAGGACAACCATCAATATTGACAATATACCAATTATGGGCCGCGATATCAGGATAACTGGTCCCAGCATTACCGTCTGTCGAGCCAATTCCTTGAATGACCTGAATATCAGACGTGGTCACCGTCACATTGTTGCCACTAGTGATCCAGTACTCGGGACTGGCATGGACGAATCCAAACGAAGCAGGAGGAAGCTTAGGGACCTCGTCGTCGGTGTGGGTAGTACGCCACAGACTACCTTGATCTGTCATGTATGTTGCCAATGCCTCATTGCCGACCCGCGGCTGACCGTAAGAATACTATGGTTCACTGTAAGAAAGTCCCAGCAGTAAAAGGCTAGTTGAACACTTACCAGATCGAGGGTATAACCCGCATTACGCAGGGCAGTACCTCCGAGAACAGCGACTGCACCGCCAAAACTATGACCCGTCAAGACGAGTTTATAGCCTGAGTAGGTCTGTAGAGCAGAGTCAATCCGCGCGGTCAAGTCGTCGGCCACAGTCTCCCAGGATTTCAAAAAGCCGTCGTGAGCTTCGCAGCCAGTGCACAAGCTACTTGCATCGGTGAAGCCAAAGTCCAGATTGGCAATCCAGGTAGTCAGTGTCCGACTGCCTCGGAAAGAGAGCACGAGAAGCTGGTTGGTCTGGTCAGCGGCCAGGAAACCAGCTACATCGCCGAACTCGGTGGATCTTTTGTTGTCAGTATTATCCTTTTTAGTACCTTAAGTCACTTACTCGTTGAACTCGTATAGAGTAGTTGTCTGCGCCGACTGCACAGAGGGACAGATACCTGCTGAACAGGTCACTGCATTACCCGTGGAGTTGATATTGTTGGAGCAATAAGATGCGGCAGCCCATTGAGCATACAATGTAAGCTGGCTCAAGACATCTGATGAGACATCTATCACTCGGAGTCAGTCAATATCCTCAAGCAACAAGTTTCTGTTTATACCTCGGGGCACAGGGTGAACTGGCACCGCAACAGCCACAGCTGCAAGAGCAACAAGATTCCAAAGCTGACCGAGATGCATCCTTCAGTTGGATTTGCAAGAGAGCGTGCAGCGCAGCTTGACTGTTCCGTTCCTGGTCCCTTCCAACTCGTTGCTTTTGTAGCCCTCTCTATTTATAGGACTTGACCGAAGGAGGGTATAGTGAGCCCTAGTAGACGCAACTTGCGCCAACACGAGTCCACGAGGTCTGAAGCGGGGTATCCCGAGGAAGGATCCTGGAGAAGATGCAAAGGGCGTCCAGGAATCATCCCGCTAGCAAAGATATGGGCACTTGGCCCGTTCCTGACGGTGAACCTGCTTGCTCTCACTGGCGGGAATATCAAGGGATCGGCATTTCTGCATTCCTGCTGTTCTTCCCTCATGCGCCATGTAACCAGTCAGACTTACTCCGACGGGGTTGCGAGGAAATCATGACCCTTGAAGATAAATCTGACTGTTTGATTCGAGCAGGTGTTTCTCCATGATGCATTAGATCGTGCTGATGATGCACCGGGTGGTTGAAGATGTGCCGACTGCTCCGCTGCGGAGTGCAGATCAACGCGGGGCATCGACGGATGTGATAGCAGCCACCGATCTGACAAATAGCAGAAGACGATAATGAAAAACGCCGTCGGAGTCTATCTCGATAAAGGTATAGTCCAATATACTTTAACTCTGACACAATATCACAAGCACGAAACGCCGCGAAGCCCAAACGGAGCAATATCCATGCTTGCCCATGACATATGATCATTAAATTCCACTATCGCTTTTTTCTCCTAGTGTCCATCGGCTCATTCATCTCATTCTGTCTTGACGTCCGTCATGCCAGTGTCCTGCCCGTCGTCGCCTGCTAGAACCTTGGATCGCGGGATCTGGTCCTCGGCCAGAGGGGTGCCCGGCGTGACGGCAACAACGTTATCGTTCTCATCCACGAATTCAAAGTTGTATCGTGAGAGAAGGTGTGGAATGGCTGAAAGTTGTGGCCCATAGCGGGCGGTGTTGTCGTAAAGTTCGAAGAGCGGCACGGCTAAAAGCTTCATGTTCTTGGGAACGGAGAGGACCTCTATGAGGAACTGTGTAAGCCGGAGACACTCTTGCACAAACAACCCCAATGGAAACCACTCACTCTTCTTTGGCAACTGGATGAAGTACAGCTTCTTGCACTCCTTCGGCCGTGTCACATGTCCAGGCAGGAACGGGTACATGAAAGTCTCGAAGTTTGGCCGCCACCACTGGGCCAGGGTATCACCAATCTCCCAGTCCTCGTTGACACCTTCGCCAGAGAACTGCGAGCCCACCGGGGCAAGGCGCTCATTCAATCGCTTCTTGAATCCGTCGATCTCCTCGTCGTCGTGGTGCAGATAGTCACCAGGTCTGTAGATTGTCAGCTCCAGCTTCACCATGTTCAACCACAGCAGGCAAGACTAGCATACAGCTTGAAGAAGGCATTGGCAATTTGCAGCATCAACACGTGCGGATGATTGTGCTCGTGGCAGACGAGGATACCCTCGCAGGTGCGGCGCATGCCATGCTGCTCATAATGCTCTTCCAGACGCTTCAATCGAGCCAGCACTGATGGGTCCTCCTCTGGCTGTGTCTCCTTTGTGCCGAATGTGTAGTTGGACAGAGGGTATAGACGGATTGTCTCCGGCTGCTGTGCGGAGAAATCCTTGGGGAGAATCGGGCTGCAATGATCTCTGTCAGCTTCCACGACGCCCTCAAATTTATCAATGGGATACTTTTCACTTACGGGCGACTGCTCTGAATCGCTGTCGCTGTCGTGGTCGCCATCGTGTAGGTGTTGAGACGAAAGGTAAAGCAGGGACGCGAAGTGAAGCTGCCCCGGCCGTTATCGCTATCTGGCTGACCGCCTTCCTTAATAATGCAACTCCAACTATACATTAGAGGACATACAACTGCAGGTCTTGTGTTTAATGATAAATGCATTGTGGACGATGGAGTTACAATGGTTTACCCCAGCTGTCCTCTATCCAGAGCTCCCTGTCTACCCAATGTCCCATACACACCATGTAAAGAGCATTCACAGCTTCGCATCGAAATCCTCAAACTCGCTAAGGTCAGACAAAGGCACGGGACCAGTGCTGACAGGCAGGCGAGCCTTGAATGTAGGCACATCAGTGATAATGACCGGTTCTTTGGGAGCGACGATCGTGCCATTGGTGGCTGACTCGTCGACATCTGCCTCGAGGCCCAGCTGCTTCAGCTGCAGGCCAAGGTTGCGCTCGAGCTTCTCCACCACTGGGTCAATCTGTGCAGGTGAAAAGCTCATCTCAGAAGCCAAGAAGTTCTTGACAATGTACAAGATCTGTGAGTGATCCATTACAGACACATCAAGTTCTTGCAGAGCCGTCAGCAGACTGTTGTTGTCTACAGCGACCCCAGCAGTCTCCAGCTGCTTGGCGACAATCTCAACCAGACGAGACCGCTTGTCGGTGATGTTACTGTCGGCAGTGTGGGCGCCAGACTGCGCATTCAGATGGATGGACAGCTTGGCCCTTGTCGTCGAGGCCGGGTCAATATACTGGCGGTAGAAAGCAATCAGATCCTCCTTAGTCAGTGTACGCACGTTGGCCGCATCGGTCTCGTGTTGCAGGAAGTCAAAGTACTCCGAGCCGACATGGGACCAGTAGCGGGCAGTCTCCGAGCCCAGATTCTTCAGCTTCTCCAAACGCTTGTTGATGACGCTGCGCTTGTGACCTTCGAACTCTTCTTCGGGCATATTCTCAAGCGTGGCGCCATACTCACGCAAGAACGACTCGATGCGTGATTCAAGGTACTTTGCATTCCGCTCGCTCTGGATGATCACTCGGTAGCCCATGGTGGTGGCATTGTAGCGCGATCCACTCCACACAACATAACCAAGCTGCTCCTTGCTGCGCAGCTGATCAAATGCAGGCTCGTCGGTCAACTGCGAGAACAGTTGCAGCTTGGACCGAAGCTTGTCGTCGGCGAATAGGCCAATGTAGAGATAGTACTCGATGCAGTGGTTGACGTTCGCCGGGTCCTTGAGAGTCCGCGGGTAGATGTAGTTGCTACCCGAGGGGATCATCATATTGCGTCGAAGGTACCACTGCGACGGCGGTAAGGGACGTCCTTGCAAGATCTTCTCAATCGAGTCAGTCATGCGCAGCGCATCCTCCTTGTACAAATTGCCATGGGCCAGGACCTCAATGTGAGTTTGCTCAAGCAGTTGAGGCACAAAGTTGGTTATATCATCTGCCTGGATGTGTTCAAGCTCCTCGATATACTGCTCGTTGATCCAGCTACGCTCGGACAGCAGGTATCGAGTGTAGTCGCCAACCTGGTAGAAAGGCTGCTGGTACTCAGCATTGCGGAATGCGCGCGTCAACCGCTCTTTGATAATATTGAACCGGTCCTGGTTGACTACCAAGTTGCGCATAGTGCTGAGCACCTTGTCAAGTAGAACGGACATCTTGTCGTTGTAGCCACCAACCGAGATATCCAGTCCCAGAATGTTTGCTGACAGATGGTAATCCAGACCAGCGAGCTCGGCATCGTACGAGTACTCGTCCAAAGAGTCACGCACCAGTTCGCAGTAGAACTTTGTCTTGATGAGATTGGCCGGCGTCGCCCAGACAAGAGGGTTGCGCAGCGTCGCATGAACCGTCGCCTTGGGCACCCAAAAGCGATCGTCCTTCTTGAACCACAGCCGCACGCGGTCATCATGGCGGATCAGCTTGGGGGTCTTGGCCGGCTCCTGAACTTCCTTCTTCTCCACAGACAGTCTCGTCGGGACAAACTCGTTCCTGTGCGGCATGTGCACGTCAGACGTACGACTAGACGGCGACGACTCTAGAGCTTTCTGAATTCCACTCAAAAAGTCCTGGGGGATCTTCTCCACCTTGTACTCAGTGCCGTACCACTTCTCCTTCTGGTCCCACTGCCCAGGGTAATCCTGGGAGACAATAATGAGACGGAAGTTGTCAGCCCGCAGATAAGACATAGCCTTCTTGATCAAGTCAGGGTCAAATCGGCGCAGCAGGGACCCGCTGAGGAGCTGTTCGCGCGGGAGGGGCTGTTGCATCACGCTACTCAGACGGCTCGTGAACCGACTCGCCGGGGTCTTCTGCTTAAAGCGGAAGTCCACTTCAGCAAGATTCTTCATCTCATCAAAGATCCACTGCTCCGGCTCGCGCTCCTTGATCATGGCAATGTACTCGAAAATCACCTTTGTCACTTCTTGGTACCGCTTCAAGCCCTCTGGCGTCAGGCGCACCGAGACGGTGAAAAAAGCAGACCCAGGGCAAACAGGCATGGCGCCTGCTGAGAGACCATTGGCCCAGCCCTTGGCCTTCAAATAGGAGAGCACACTGCCCGGGCCTTCATGGCCGATCAAGTGGCTAATGTACCGACTCGGCTGTGCATCACTCAGCTTCTCCTCATCCAGGAACGGGAAGTACATGTCCATGGAGCGCGATTCCATGACAGGCTTCGCAAACACCTGGGTACACATGTCCGCCTCCGAGAACGGCTGCACATCATCCCAGCGGTTTTGAGGCAGGTCCTTGTTCTCAACGGCTGTAAATAGCTCACACACCCATTGTTCCAGGGTGTCCAGAGTCTCGCGTCCCAGAACCACCAGCTTCGCCCGGTTGGCTGAGTATTGCTTCTCATAGAACCGGATGAACTCACTGCGAACCTCGAGGCCCCGTTTCTGAGGATCCTCCTTCAAGGTCTGCAGATTACCAGTCGAAAAATGGTGGTAAGGGTGCTTGGGGTTGGAAAGCGACTTGTTCAGTTGCATCAAACGCCACAGGTCACTTTGCAGATTCTTCTTGTTCTCCGAATCCACCGCCCGCAACTCCCGATCTAATGTCGTCTCAAGGAAAAGTGGCGAAATGAAGAACTGAGCAAACCGATCCAGGGCACCATACAACGGGGACTTGCCGTCAATCTCTGTGATCGAGTTTGAGGCAGAGTCACTAGTACTGCCATTTGTCCCGTTTGTTGACTCGGTAGGGGTATTCTGTCCGGTAGATGTTGGTTCACTTGAGGTTCCTGTGGCGGAGACCTCGAAGAAATAGTTTGTCTCGGTGGCAGCAGTGTATGCGTTTGACGAACCGGAGTGGGAGGCTAGGTATTGGTTGTAGGCATTTTCCTTGGGGTACTGTGCAGAGAACATCCCTGTTAGCCACCCGTCACTACTAGCAGGGACAGCTCCACCAGTCTTGTAGCCAGCATACCTTCTTTGTGCCCATGAACAGTAGATGCTCTACTGCATGTGCCATTCCTGGCATGTCATCTTCATCTGAGAAATTCCCCACATTGACGTTGACAGCCGCGCTCGCCTTATCAGTGTCCGGGTCATGAACGAGGAGAGCCTCTAGCTGATTCGGCAGCCGAATGACTCGATAAGACCGGTCATCAAGCTCTGGCTTCTCCAGGTGTTCTGTGATGCGCTCGATCTGCGTCATGGTGGAGGGCTTGGTGGTAGAGGTAGAGTAGGTAGTTGAGAAGGAACGGGTCCAAATTTGCACTGAGGACGTCGGGGAGAAGTGCCAAACAGACTGGGAGGCCGAGATACGTGACAGCAGAGTTGGTCGGACGGTTGAATTGCAACTCAGACCTCTGTACCACAACCAAGGGCGTGCAGCAGAGGACCTTGGGGGCATCAAGGGAAGGAATGTAGCGAAGAGCGGGTAATGCGTAGGCTCCGGTAAACCAATGCACGTCAATTTGTAATATACAACAATGCGTATATATAGAAGTCACAAATGCACAGGAGAAAAGAGTCTGTGATGACGAGAGAAGGGTCTGTGATTGCAAAGACAACGGAGAGTCCCGCAGGCCGATAAATGGGAACCTGCGGGCGGTGAGCTGATTAAGCCGCGGTTAAAGTGGGCGTTGATTGTGTAGCTAAAGCAGCCCTAAGCGCCTGTTGATGGGGACAACCTCTTGAATTGATGGACTATTGGTGGCCAGAATCTATATTTACAATGGTAACCTGATGGTGGAGCTCATCATAGGCCTGACTTTGACTCATTACCCATGAACTAAATTAACGAGGCAGCCAATACCTGAAGCTCAAGCACGAGTCATTGAGGCTCTTCCCCCACGGTGCAGGGGCATCCCGAAGCTATGTGACTAGCATTATTGAACCTGTGATAAACATTTAACCCTTTTTCTCCCGAATGTCTAGCTCTACACAGTATCGTGGAAGACCGGATTTAGGTAGACCTACAGGCCAAAAACACATCACGCAGCATTCAATTAACTAGGTCTTGCCGAATTAGGTACAACTTGTTCAAGCCGCTACGCTAGACAGCGCTATCCCAGCCACCGGCCCCCGACAACACTAGTCATGTCCAAAAGCGAATACACAGCACTTTAGCACTGTTTGGCGCAGAGGGTCAAAGTGATGTCCGAGGTGGCCTGGCAGTCCTTGACCTGGCTGCCACTGGGCTGGACACCGTTGGCCCAGCAGATCTTGGGGCAGGTGGTCAAGGATGGGACCACCTTGAGAGCGTGGCCCGAGAAGGCATCACCAAAGACATCAGACAGGTCATACCAGACAGTGCTGCCGTCCAGAGTGTAGGCAAAGTTGGTCTGGGGACTGCCGTCGTAGAGGCCATTCTCGCCAGTGGTGATTTTCAGGGAAATACCACCAGAGGCGGGATCGTAGTGCAGGGCCTCTGAGTAGGTAGCGCCTGGTTTGATGGTCTGGCGGGGTCCAACAGAGCCGCCCACAGACCAGAGGTAGACGGGGTCGGTGCATCTGTTGATGACTTTAGCATTGCCAACGGCGCTGGCGAGAGGGGCCAGAGCGGCGACTGAGGCAATGGCAGCAGTGGTGAATCGCATGGTGGTTGGTAGGGTTGGATGAAGGATAAACGAGTGTTGAGTTGTTCCTTTGAGAATATGGACGATGAGGATGAAGCTGAAGAGATCAATTCTCAAGCAGGACTTGAGCTTCCTTTATAGTTTCCTGTCCACGGCTTCGATGGCATGGGTTAGATGCTCTTCTGCTGCATCGATCAATCGCCTCGTAGCCAAAATTAGACCAACTGCCTTGGTTCGAATCATCCTTCTCACCTGTCTTTTCCGAGACAATTCGCTAGATCCGGCTGGCAGGATAGCTCGCTGCGGTCAGGCCAGCAGTCACAGGACCAGTGCGAACTGAGCATAGTCGAGCTGGACCATGGTGAACGCCCCGCAGCAGAGCTGTTGAGAGGCTGCTTACACCTGATGTCCATGGTGTTTGTCACCAATGCGGTCGTCGATGTCTCGGGGCGCTTCACCCGGATCTCTGTTTCTCAGGGTCAGTCTAGAGCTCGGGAAAGGCGGAAGATGAATGGTGGAAGAAGGTGATGATGCTGCTACTGCTGATGATGCACGCCAAGGGCGGAGGAGTCACTGGGCATGCTCGTACCGAAGGGCCCTTAATGCCGTGACACGCCTGATTCCGGGGAAGATGACTGAGACATAGTTACATCTCAGGAACGAAGTGCATATCGTGGATTATTCCAACGATCGCAGGGCCAACAAGGACAATCGCTGCTGTCACCGCCAGACCTTAGCGTGGCAGATGTGGTTGGTGATGTCTCACCCGCAAGACCAGATCAGCTAATCAGGCCGGATGTCTTGATTCATGCTTTGTTGGCTTGGGCTCGTATAGCATCCCGTCAATTCAGGTTTTTGGGTCTCGATGCATCATTCGCGAACTGCCTTTTCCGTCGATGGTCGTATTCGCATCAGAGTGCCTCTACCAGAGCATCAGAGAAACAAGACTCCGCCAGATCGACTCGATTACCATGGCTCCCACGGGATGCAACGCCACTCTATTTTAGATCGATGAACCAGAATCAATCTCAACCACGGCTCAGAACGAGGTGTTTGTAGCTAACTGAATGGAAATGTAGTCTCTAGTCTGTCGCTGATCAATCACGCCTTGGATCCAGACTCAACGCAGCAGAAGGAATTGAACAGGTCTTGGAGTATAGTGAAAAATATATCAAGAACGCCGCTGAGCCTCCGAAGAAAAGTTGATCGACTCTCTCTTCAGTCCTTCATCTCCTCGTCCTTGTCAGTCTTTGCTCGGGCCTCGGTCGCTTCCTCCTCCTCGTCTTCGGATGAGGTTTCCTCAACACGATCAGAAATCCAGCTGAAAACCTCGCGCTTGTGCCTGGCAAGCATGGCACTTAGTGTATGTTCAGGCGACTTGACCAACGTTCCGTAACGCTTGGATGGCTTGCGCTCCGGGGGGCCCCAGACGCCGTGGGACTCCGCGACAAAGACTAAGGAATTCTAGAAGCAAGTCAGCGGGTATCATTTCCATGGACGCAGCTAGGTTGACGTACATCGCGGTACCATTTGGACAGCCAGACCTGCGTGGGGGATGCAATCGCACGGACGGGGTTTTCGGCCACAAATGACACGATGCCAGAGACGCGCTGGTATAGATTTTCTACTGGAGTCAATACAGTATTTCCCGCTCAGCAAGCGGTGAACGTACCTCTGTTGATTAGCAGGTTGGCCACGCCGTAGAAAGCATTGCCAATGCCAAGGAAGAAGATCTCGGTGGCCTCATTAGGTCTAGGACTGGATTAGTAGCGAGCCAAAATGACTGAATGGAATGGCTTACTCGATATAGTTGTCCCACAGGTAGCTAGCCAGCTCTTCAGTCGCAGTGGGACGGTCCTCGTCTTCATCCTCGTATCTGGTGGTGGCCTAAGATCCAAGGATCAGTAACTGCACAAAAGCGATCTCACCTATGTAAGGCTCACCAGCTCTCGGGTGATATGCTTTGGAATATTCACGTCAATCACAGCATAGCCCTTCTCCTTGATCCAGGCGTAGTAGTCTCTGTCGGCATTGGCCTTACAACAACAGTCAGCACAGACAGCACATTTGAGCCGCGCCAGCAAACTTACAAGCCAGGTGTTGTGAAGTTCCAATTTGTTGCTGACGGGATCGGGGAATCCGATGAGTTCGGGTCTAGTAAGAAGTCAGCAAATTGCCGAGTTCAATAACTCAAAGGAATTCCAAGAGACACCTACGGATCGTGGAATACGACAATTAAGGGCACCTTGGCTTGATAGTTTTGGCTGGGGTCATAGTGAGTATCAATTAATTGCGATCCTCTGGGATCTTAAGGTCGTTTCTGAGGCTAACCTTGCCATGACTTGGTTCTTGAAAGATTTGGAGATCGCGGTCCGGTAGATGTAGAGTGGAGTGAGTTTGAAGTCCTCGTACAGCTGCTTGGATTGGTAGTCGCGAATCACATCTGGGGGGTCGATAAGTTCCTGCTGGCCAGTTTCCGGAGAGAAAAGCGCATACCATGGAGCCGGTCCGCCTGGCTAGGGTCCTCGATGGGTTCCGGGAACATGCACCTCCAATAACGGGCTTGGATCATCTTGACACGGCCGACAGTTGCTTTGGCGGCATCCGAGGGGACAGGAGATTGCAGACGCTCAGGTGACTCGCCCATGAGGGTTTTGGTGACGGCGAGAGCAGACTTCGAGATGGCCCGGAGATTGTACCCTCCCTGTGAAACCAGCCCTGTTAGCTACCAGAGATCGTCGCCTGATTAGTGGGTGAAGCGAACCTCCAAGCACACAGCAACTTTGCCGTTAGCGAGACTCATTAGCATATGGGTCATGTAGGCATAGCAAGCAGGGGACACAAAGCAGCCGCCCAGCACGTCGCCCGCTGCGGCGTCAAATCCAGCGGAAACTGCGTGTGGGTTAGTATCTCGCTCCAAGTTTTGCGACCGCTCATCTTACTGATCACCAGGTCTGGATCAAATTCAGTCGCAATCGGCATCACAACCTCCTGGAAGGCATGCACATAGTCGCCATCACCCATTCCCTGGTCAGGCCATGGAATATTGACGTTCCTATCATTGATTGTACTTCAGTACCAGGCAAGCTTGCTCCATTAGCCGAAGGCACTTACTTCCCGAGTCCAGGGCCTTTGCCACAGTAGTTTTCATTTCCATCCGGGCCAGGAGGGTAGAACTTTCCATTCTGATGGACGTGGAGCGAGATGTAGAGAATATTGGGATCATCGTAGAACGCTTTTTGAATTCCATTTCCTGTGAATATGTGAGTGTGTGCCCCCAGTTATTGGCAGGAAGTATCAGTATACCATGATGGACATCCCTGGGGCTGAGTCAGTACAGAAACGTGACGCAGGTACAAAGCCGAGAACTTACCAGTCAAGAATTAGAACCTTACGGCAGACCTCACCAGCTTCTTTCTGACAGACCCGTGCTGCAACACATACATTGTTGAACAAACAGAAGCCCATTGCTTTGTCGTGCTCGGCATGATGGCCGGGCGGACGGATAACCGCAACAGCATTCTTCACATCCCGTCGCACAACCGCCAGGCAAGTTTCTATCGCACCGCCCACAGACAAGAGAGACGCATCAAAGGTCAGGTCGTTGAAGTAGATGGAGTCATTCTGCTGCTCCAAGGTGATCAACTCATGGTCATCCATTTCTAGCAACAGTCAGTCTGTCAGTGCACAAATCATCTAAAGTGTGGAAGGAAACAATGTGGCACATACGTTTTGTGCTCTTCACAAATGCATAGTGTGCATCAGTGTGGATGAGAGTAATCTCGGCTTCTGTCCCAGGTCGAGCGTCAATTCTTTTCAATGGCTGCGGAGCCCGAATTCGATTTGCCATTTCGTCGTCGACCAAGCCAGCTTTGCAAAGGGCTTTGTAGATGTAGTAGATCCGTCGCGGGTCTTCCGGATGAACATCTGAAGTAGGATTGACTTCACAGTGGTAGCGCATTCGCGGGTCGTAGCAGAGACCCGTTGCAAGCGAGCCCACAGCGAGCCCTGGCTTCCCATGGTCCTCGCTCTCATCTGACCAGTCTGAGTTGGATTCAACAAGGCTGTCCTGTCTTAGAAGATTCTCGGTGGAGCTGCCACCTGAATCGCTCAGCTTGGCTGCGCTTTCAGAAGGCAGGATGCCGCTGGTGGCGGTGGGTGCATGTGACTGAAATGGCCCAGGCCCAGAAGCCTGGCCAGGAGAAGAAGTTGCAGGCATTTTTTGAGTAATGAAGGATGGGGCAAGAGGAGGGTCTGTGTTTTGAAGACGGGAGGGAGGTGGAGGGTGGGTGATGGAAGTGTGTGAGGGCAAGGTAGGGAGCTCGCGGGTCCCTCCCATTTTGGTGTCTTCGTCCTCCATCATGACTTGCAATTTTGCGGGAATCAAACACAGTCCTCTTTGAGTGAGGGCTGACAGTGATTGCTTAATGTTGCATGACAAGATAGCTCTATCAAGGTTTGTTGAACAACATGCACATTGTTCTCCGCAGATGAATGAGGGACAACAATTTAGCGACCGTTAGGCTGTCCAGTTCAAAAGCAAAATCCAACGCGACGCTTTGGCCACAGATAAGGCTGATCAAGCTGGAGTTGGTGTAGGATATGAGCGTATAGAGCGCTCCGTCTCTGTAGTGCAGCGTGAACACTCGCAAGACGTAGCAACGGTTGGGACGCTCTGTTCACACCTGAAACTCAAAGAGGCTAGTGAAATTCGCAAAACAACATGAACTTTTGAGCGTGACAACTGCAGTTCGAGTCGTCACTGCTGAAAAGCAGTAGCAGCGCAGGGTGAGGGTGGATTGATCAATGAACATGGCGGATCCCTTTTGGGTTGATCCCCGTTACTGCCAGACAATATGTTTTTCACCGCTTGAGTGTCCGCCTTCGCCACTATCCTAGGTGCGGTATAGATGTCTTGGTGTCAATGTGTGGCTGGGATTAGTGGCTGACTCAGCAGATTCCACGGTTTAGAGAGCTCCTAGAGCCGAGGATATACTACTCGACTTGGCCTTCAATATTGTCTCCTTCAATTGAGTGTTCAAGTGAGTGCTGAAGTGTTTTGAAACATGGACTGCTTTGTGGGAGAGCTAAATGCATGGTGGTCATGGTCTCAAGTGGAATGTATATCTTCAAGGGCCATCCTCCATTAGCTTATAGTTCACAGGGATCTCGCAATTGTGCTTGTGAAGCTACTACAGGATGAACTAGAAGATACCAGGATTCAAAGCCAGTCTCTTCAGTTTCCTACGCTCTAGGTTGGATGCCTATAAAATGATCATTCATGAACCTGAAAGAAATGTATTTGTTTCTCATTAATGTGACGTTATCAACTGATTTTATCTACGAGGCAGAGTCGGCACCAGGTTCTGCAATGGCAGGAAAGCCATGGCGAGCTCAAGCCTCACAGATGACTCCTAGCCCCAGGACGCTGTCCTGATTCCTACTGGCCATCGACACCAGCGATGTAGGCTGTGAATTGAGTTAGCGGGAGTCCTACACATGGAGGAACAATGGAGCTTACCAATGAGGTCAACAACACGGTGGGAGTAGCCCCACTCGTTGTCGTACCAGGAGACGAGCTTGATGAAGTTGGGGTTCAGGGCGATACCAGCCTTGGCATCAAAGATGGAGGAGTGGTCGTCACCATTGAGGTCAGTGGAGACGATATCGTCCTCGGTGTAGCTAAGGATACCCTTGAGCTCGTTCTCGGAGGCCTTCTTGACGACGGCCTTGATCTCGTCGTAGGAGGCGGCCTTCTCAATGCGGCAGGTCAGGTCGACCACGGAGACGTTGGCAGTGGGCACACGCATGGCCATACCGGTCAGCTTGCCGTTGAGAGAGGGGATGACCTTGCCGACAGCCTTGGCGGCACCGGTGGAGGAGGGGATGATGTTCTGGGCCGCAGTGCGGCCACCACGCCAGTCCTTAGCGGAGGGACCGTCGACGGTCTTCTGGGTAGCAGTGTAGGAGTGGATGGTGGTCATGAGACCCTCAACGAGACCGAAGTTGTCGTTGATGACCTTGGCAAGGGGGGCCAAGCAGTTGGTGGTGCACGAGGCGTTGGAGATGACGTTGACGTCAGACTTGTAGGAGGTGTTGTTGACACCCATAACGAACATGGGGGCATCGGCCGAGGGGGCGGAGATGATGACCTTCTTGGCACCACCCTTCAAGTGAGCGGAGGCCTTCTCGGTGGTGGTGAAGACACCGGTGGACTCGACAACGTAGGCGGCACCGGTCTCGGACCAGGGGATGGCGGCGGGGTCACGCTCGGCGTAGAAGCGGATCTTCTTGCCGTTGACGATCAGGCCGGAGGTGCCATCGATCTCGATGGTGCCCTTGAACTGGCCGTGGGTGCTGTCGTACTTGAGCATGTAGGCCTGGAAGAGGGCATTGCCATTAGTACGGATGGCGGGGTAATCTTGCCGGGGTGCGGCGGAGCGGGGTTCCAGCACGTACAGCGTAGTGGACCTCAATGAAGGGGTCGTTGACGGCGACAACGTCAACACCACCGTGGGCGATGCTGTGAAACTGTCAGGGTCCAATTGTCCCACCGGACGGGGGTTTGACGGGTGAGTGTAACTTACGCATTGCGGAAGACCTGCGATAAGGATTAGCGCATCGTGATCGAGAGACCGGAAGAAGAGGGAGAACTTACAATGCGGCCAATACGACCGAAACCGTTGATACCGACCTGTTGGAGATGATGAGAAGCTGCGAGACGCCGTGTCGCGAACACGGAGGGCGTACCTTGGGAACCATGTTTGCGGTAGAGCTGATTCTGGGGAGCTGTGAGCGACTGATGACACGGAGGTGGGAGGGGAAGGGAGAAGGAAGAATGATGAATAAGAGGCAGAAGCAGAGGAAGAGAAGAAGCTTACCTAGATAGAGAGGATGGGATAGTTTGAAGAAGATGGAATTGGGTATGGGGGGAGGAAGAGAAGAGAAGAGGAAAAAAGCTGGCGGGGGAGGGGAAGAAGTAGAAGTAGAAGTAGCTGACGCAACGACGAGATCACCCTACCAAGCAGGAGTAATGGCAATACTCGCAGTATTACAGTGACTGATTATTATCGTTAGTATGAGTCTTTCCGGTTTCATACACCGGGCAAAGCAGGAACCCTCACGATATTTCGCCCTTGTCTGCCCCTCGGTAGCTCCCGTTCTGCCAATAAGAGAACCCGAGATCTTCGCTCGACCGGGTCTGTAGGTAATTGCCTCGGACATGCTCTCGAGAATCTTTTGCCTGCTCGGGCACGATAATGGGACTGTGGAAGCAATTCCGAGGGTTGGTACCTCGTACCTCATAGTAGGGTGGAGGGGATGACGATGATGCCACCACCGAGGGGCAACCACCTGTACTGTATCGTACCATCTTACCATTCTACAAAAAACACGAGTTCAGAGCTTCAGACACCACTAGAATCACCGCATCAATCGCGTTCTACCATTGTCAGCTTCTACTGGATCCGTCTATGCCGCATGCGGCTGCGACATGCCTCGAAACAGTCTGCGGTGGACCGATCGAGCATGGGGCCGTGCTATATAAGAGTGACCCGCGCCCTAAAGAAGTCACCGAGATCTGTAAACCCCTTGGGGACCACGGGGCCAGTCAGATTTTTCTGACTCAAGTGTCTGTTGGTGATGATTGATAATCTCCGGAACCGGCCATCCGGAGAACTGACGAGTGGCCATGTTCTCCAGACCTGGCGAACGGAGAATTATCATACGAACGGCATGCCATCGACCGAGCGTTTCAATGGATGACTCTTATGAGAGCCCACCACAAGCACCAGGTTATGGCCCAAGCCGGCCACAACATGGAATGGCATGGAAGCTGACAGATCCCCGGTCACACCGCAGGTGGCTTATCTACACCCTCCAAGAGCCTCTCGCAGAGCTCAGCCGCTCTACAAAGGAAAGGACACAGTTCAAAACATTGCGCCGAGTCATCGCCCAGCCCAATGTGCCATGGGATTGGAATTATGGGATATAGTACATTCACGTGAAGCAAGCGCCATGGCATAAACCTTTCCGGATGCAATAATTGATAGAGACAAAAAAGCCATGGTGAAATAACCCATGAAAGTCGAACCTCTATTCATTTACTCCTCCTTGACACCACCCCGGTAGTTCTTCTCCGCATTCTCAATCGAGGCCTTGTCGCTCTTGGGCTGGCCCTGGGACATGAAGCCGCCGGCGTTCTTGAAGGGACGGGCAAGGTCCCCGGTGGCGGGCTTGCCGAACACGTGGATCTTGACCAGGTTGGACTCGAAGGCACTCTTGAGGGGGATGATCGACTGGATCAGCAGCGGGTTGGTGTACTTGAAGTACAGGTGCATCACACCCATCATGCCCACACCCATCAGCTGGCTGCGGATCAGCTGGCGCAGCTGTCCCTTGTCGTAGTCCATGTTGGTGGTGGTCACGGGCTTGGGCTCCTCGCCAGTACCCATAGGGGCGGGCTCGACGTACTTGAGCGTCGTCATATCTATTGTAGTCAAGTTGTTAGTATATAGGGCTGAGCATGCGACACGATCTGCATAGTGAACGTACCCTTCTTCTTACTGATCTGGGCCTGGGTGTAGAGATAAAGACCCAGGATCAGGACGTTGGACAGGATGTACAGCCCGCGCACCATGAGCAGGACATCGGGGTCATCGAAGGGAATCTTCTTGGCCAGCTGCATCATCACCAAGATGATGGCCAGATTGGTACTGTATAGGGGTCAGCATGATCGGCGCAATAGAGTGGGATCGCATCCACTGTGTAAGACTATACATACACTTGAGGAGACACCATGTTGTCGAATTGAACCCTTGATCCTGAACTGAATCTGGAGAGATAACGGAGACGAGTAGGGGTCAAGGCAAACACAAAATTCGAATCTTCCCCGGCCACCTGGCGTTCCCGGAGAAACTGTCCGGCCGCAGTCACCTGATGCTCCGCCCGACTCCACGCTGGAGTTCACTTGTGCGTTATCACAAAGCTGCATCGACCACAGTTTGGAGGGCTCAGACTATTGAAAAGCCCTCTAGCAACACTGGCATGGCTATTTCGAGAGGAATATCGTCTGCGATGAGCAGCCTGCCATTTTGGACTGACCCGGGATGACCTTGATCGCCTGGAGGTAGAGGCCCGCAACTGGGCCTCTACTATATCGCTCGCTTACCATATGGCCATGGGACTCTTCGGAACCCTCTGTCTCTACGCAGGCTACTCCGATGTGCCTTCTCAAGACACCAACCCTCTCACTTTTTACCATCTCTTATGCCGTTCGCAGTGGGATACTGCGGTGACCAGCCAACCTTGAGATTGTTGCCTAATCGGGACTAGCGTCGGGCCGTCTTTAGCGACCGTGCCGGCGTGGACATTTCTGACTTTCTCCCTCCATCAACAACGCGCGTGCCTGTCGCTTTCGAATCACTTTCCCATCCAACTTCTTGCTGGATCACCTGCGACTCTACTCCAACGCGTTCTCCTCATCTCTGCGACCAAGACTCAGTCAAAATGCCTGGCGGAAAGGGCAAGTCTATCGGTGGAAAGGGTGGTTCCAAGGACTCTGCGGGGAAGGCGCAGAAGTCTCACAGCGCAAAGGCTGGCCTGCAGGTGTGTGTTTTCTGTTGTCGCCTGGACAGACCAGACGCGCATGCTGGCGATGGGGGACATGCGACAGGGATGGACTCGCGATGCCTGTCGATGGCAGGACGCGTCGACTCGTCACCCCCTCACTGGCCACCAAGGCCAGAGTCTGATGAGGCTCTGAAACGGAGGCCCATCTTGTCGCATGTCCTTCTCGCCACCATGGACGCTGGTTTTGTCCAGGGTTTCGCTACTCGATAGGTTTACTAACTATGGCCCCCCTCTAGTTCCCCTGTGGTCGTGTCAAGCGTTTCCTGAAGAACAACACTCAGAACAAGATGCGTGTCGGTGCTAAGGGTACGCCACCTCCTCTCCTACGACCGTGGAAATCATTGCTGACAAATCGATAGCCGCTGTCTACGTGACCGCTGTCCTCGAGTACCTGACTGCCGAAGTGCTGGAACTGGCCGGCAACGCCGCCAAGGATTTGAAGGTCAAGCGTATCACTCCGCGCCACCTGCAGCTCGCCATCCGTGGTGACGAAGAGTTGGACACTCTCATCCGCGCGACCATCGCGTTCGGTGGTGTCCTGCCCCGCATCAACCGTGCTCTCCTCCTGAAGGTCGAGCAGAAGAAGAAGGGCAAGCCCGAGCTGTGAACGTGACCGTGGAAGTGGCAAACCGGTGGCACATTCGAATTTGAAGCGTGGATGTCAACCACCATCACTCGCCGGGACTCCGTGACTCACCGGGCCCGCTTTGTATCCTTCCCAGCTCTCTTGTTGTTTTCGTTCTTCACGGCGCGATATTTGTCTGTCTATTCCCGGGCTTTTTCTGTGTTTCTCTGTTCGATGTCTCTTCCAAGTTCTCCGGGCGCTGTAATGGGAAAATGGGGGATATCCTGGTAGTGTGGGAATTACTACTGTTGATCTGATTCTAACCTGTTTGAAACTGCTATCTATATAAACCTGTGACATTTAGGGTGTCGAATCTGAATCGTACAGTATCCTTTTTCTTTTCTCGCGATGTTCCACACTACATCAAAGGCAACTCGAGTAACATTCCTCACGATACACAATGCTTCAGCTCATGTCCGGCATGAGCCCCCGTGTCGCTGATGACTTGCACTTGCCCAAACTCTCACCTTGTAAGGAGGCTTCTCTTTGGTTCGATTTCCTGTAGCTGTCGGAAAGTATCAAATCGATATAAAAGCCCATCTCAAAAGTACACCAATCCGAGAAGAACATGATAAGTCTCGACTCTGACCGTGCATGGATACGGGGATCGACAGGGACGGGCATGCCGCCGAGCGCCGGCTGTGATCATAATAAACAAAGCTTGGGGCCTCGCCTTTCCTTCCTTATGAGTGCCCTGGAACGATTTGATCAACATACGTTGAATACGTATGCTTAAGACCCCAGATGGCTTTTCCGAAAGTTCTGGCCAAAACAGCAAGGATCACTGGTGCCGCGATCAAAAGACCATACTACTGTTACTGGACACATCCAAGGATTTTCCCTACTTGAAAAGAACTTCAAACGTAAAAGGTACATGATGATGAATCTGAGTACAAACTTCAAGAAAAGCCCCTAGACTGCAAAAGATACCAAACATGAAGAGAAGAACCTCCGATCGAGATGGGTAGAGGTGACAAACAGCGCCCATAAATCGAGAAGGGGATCTGGATGAAGTCTCTGGATCTGTGATATAGATCATGGCCATCGAACCCTCATCAGAGGAATGACTTAGCTCACATCACAACCCAAATCGCAGAGCCACAGAGTGAAGCTCCTCGATCCGCGAGGCAACATCCAAATCGGCCAAATCACGCAAAAGGCAAATCAAACACATGCTGGCCGTAGCAGGCGTATAGAAGAGACCGCCATTCCCCGACGCAGCCACCACGGCTGCCGTGAGGTATTAGGGGACGAGCGGTCGAGAAGAGAAGAGATCGGGCCAAAACATTAAAACGGATGCGAGTCGCCCCATGTACAGACTTAACAGAAATATGCAAATGCTCATATTGTCGTGTCTCCTGCCGGAGCAGGGTTTCTCTTGAAGGTCATTCTTCGTATGCGTCCCGTCTTCGCCGAGCGGCGGGGTCGTGATCCGCTTCCAGCTGTCGCAGGGTACACAGGGGAGATTGGATTTGCATGCAAAAACGGCGCCCGCAGAAAAGGAAAAGTTGAAAAAAATTGAAAAAAAAGACGAAAATCAAGGTCGAACTCGAAGTTGGGGAGAAATAGTGGCGAAGATATTGTTCCAACATGTTGTTAGCTGGGCTGCCCCAATGGTAATGTCTAAACTTGGCTTCCATCAGCGAGACAAAAAGGTTTCTCTCTCTTATAAAGTTGATGATGGTGTTTTTTTGGTTCTTTCTTTTGGTTGTCATCTCGTCATCCCTCATCGAATCGTAAGCCGGGTAATTTCGCAGAACAGGGCCTCGTGATACAAGTCGTATTCGTCTCGCGGCAAATCAGTCGGATGCTGGCAAAAAACAGTGGTGGGGAATCGATCGTTTTTCTCGCACGCTCTCTCATTGCTTCTTCTCTTCTCTACTCCACGATGATCTCGACGCCGGAGCTGGCGCGCAACTCGTCACTGCCGCGGGCCTGGTGGCCGTTTTGACGACGGAAACCGGTGCCCTTCTCGGGGGTCGGACCACGGGGCTGCCGAATCGGCATGCGCTCTTGCTGGGCATTGTCAAATCCAACTCCCATCCCACGGTTGCTGCCAATCGCGCCTGCGGCCGAGGGCTGGCTGTCCTGCTCCCAAGAGAACATACCGCGCAATCGCCGAGGGCTCGAATTCGGGCCTCCAATGCCCGTGCCCAGTGACAGACCACCAAGGCTGTTGACCAACAGGTTATCATCGCGTTGCATGCCAAGAGACGAGCCGGAGGGGGCGGAGGTAAGCGTCGGGGTGTTCGAGGTGCCAGACGGGGCACCTTCATATTGAAGGCGGGCTCCGTTGGACTGCAGAGCGGCAGGGAAACTGGCGGAGGAGGGAACGGGCGAAGGGGTGTAAGAGCGCAGGTCGGCGAAGGACTTGGCGGCGCGCAGGTTCTGGGTGTTGGCAAAGTTACCAGGCGAGTCCAGTACACCAAGGAAGTTCGAAGACTGGCCGCGCAGCGTGTTGAAATTGCCAGGAGCACCTTCGTTGCGGGCCTCGCTGAAGTCAATTGTGGCCGCACGGTTGAGACCGCGACGCGAGCTGTCCGCCTGGCCGGCGGGCGGGATAGACGACAGGGGCGGGCTAACGTTGGTGCCCGCGGCCACCTTGTAAACCTGGACCTGGCGCTGATCTCCACTACCGCGGGAGGCATGGGCCAACCCCATGTTGTGAGCCAGAGTGTGAACCGTGCGTCGCTGGGACGGAGTCAGGTTGGGCGGGAAGATGACGGAGTCGCGGCTGGTGTCTTCTTTGAACAGGAGAAGTTGGGAGTAGTAGGAAAGGGTCGTGCTGTCGTTCAGGTCCACCTCTACTTGGCCTGCCTGATGAGCGCCTAGATCTTCTGTCACTGGAATCCTAGACCAACCTATTTTCTGGCCGCGTTGCGAGACAGGAGACGGTGAGGTGGCCGGGATGTGCGAGGCAAGCGAGGACATGGAGCTCTGGGTCTGCAGCTGAGAGGAGGCCATGGGCCGGTGCTGCTCCTCCAACTGGCCACGTCGCTCTCGCTTCTCCCGCTCGATCCGTTCCCGCTCTTGCAACGGCAGCATCTTCTTGTACTCGACCCGCAATTTCCGGCCCTGCAATTCAAAGTGGTTCAGAACCTCGATGACCGTCGCGGTCTCCTCTGCCGAAGTGAAGTTGGCAAATGCCAGTCCGCGGAATACACCATTGTCGAAGTGATAGTTGAAAGCGTAGGGCAGGGGCAAATTCAGCTCCGTCATGAGCTGCACCAGCTGCTCCTTCTTGACGGCAAATGGGATGTTCTTGATGACGATCGCGGTCGGGATGAGTTCGTCATCGCCCTCGGATGAAGCCGATGCTTCCGGCCGCATTGCGCTGCTCTGGATAGGGCCAGGGCCGAGATTGGAAAAAGCACTGGGCATACCGGGTTGCTGATCCAGCCAAGTCTGTGGGGATGAAAAGTGACGTCTTAATACAGGTCTGATGGAAGGGAGGAGATTTGGACTCGGTGTGCGATTTTGTAAACATACCGTAGGCAAGCCCGTCCGTCCGCGGGCGGCGGGCTTCAGACTGGCCGAGGCCGAGCGAATGCCCCCCAGAGACTGAGCGTTGGCAAAACCATTTGGGTTCCATGTCTGAGAGCCCGACAGGTCATAGGCATAGGAGTTGTTCTGCAGGGAAGGGTTCAACCGCTCCAGCCGGGCGGACTCGTAGCGGGCCATCTGGTCCTCGTACAGGTTGACAGGCATGGGGCCGTAGGCGTCGAACTGGCGTGAAGGCTGACGGTGCAGAGGTTGTTGGTGCCGCTGGGAGCCAGGGGAGCGCGAAGAGGGATCGTGATACATGTCCGGTTGTTGATAACTCATGACTCAGGAACGAGAGATTCCTTAGTCCCGAGGAATGTGGGAACACACACACACACACAAGAGCAAATCCACCCAACAACACACTCGCACAGGACGAAAGATTTGTAGCACGGAGGCTAAGCGAACATGGGCGATAGGAAGGGGGGGGGAAGGGTTTCAAGGGCACCAGGAGGGAAAAGGTGCGAGGGACCGGGTAAAAACGTAGTCAAAATCGCTCACGGGATGCAAAGTCGTGCTCGTGCGGATCATGAAAAAGGGGGGTTGGAACAACAGATAAGAGGAGGAAGAGATTTGTTTCCTTTTTTTCCTTTTCTTGTATAGGGAATGCCTTCAAAACAATCTCTCCGGCATGAGGGACGGAGTTGACAGAAGGGAAAAATGACGGAGCGGGGGGAAGAAGAGAAAAGGAAGAGGAAGAGGAAAAGGATTTTGGGACACGCAAGGCCGGAAGTGGGAGCGGTCCACCGATCCGCCAAGAACGGGGGAGCAAGGAGTTGACTCTGATGAAGATGAGGAGATGGGAGAAGAGAGGAAGAGTAAGAGTAAGAGAGAGAAGAGAGAAAAGATGAGAGGGCAATTATAATTGCTCGAGTCCTGGTGGAGGGTGGTTATTAGGGGGGCATCAGGATCACCCATCACACACTAGAACTGATATAGCATCGTGGGATGGAGACGGAGATGACAAGACAAGACAACTGCTCTTCTTGCCCCTGGACATTCGGATTGATGCTGTGGCTATGCTACCATGAGACTTTCTATCTCTATTCAGTTGTATCTTCTCTATAGTTTAGGTAGTTGTGTTGGTATAGTAGGATCTCAACTATGATTATTTACTCTCCATCTAAGTTGACCTATGGATGTTCACTATGAGAATTGCATCCTACTATTGGGTATTCAAGATCGAATCAGCATGCTCATCACCAGGTCGGCTCCTCTGCCCGTCATCCTCGCCCTCGAGCGCCTGTGCTGAGACCGGTGGGTTCGTGTCTCCGCCAACGATAGTCGTCTACAAATAGGAGTACCACCACCATCTAGTAACTACTATGTTCTACTGAGCTCCTCATGTAAGAACAACTTGTCTTAACTATTTCTTTTGATATATCTGGGCGTTACCGCCCGATGATCCCACGAGCAGTTTCAAGTGGCATCTGACCTGTCGAGCACTCTGTTCACCTGCTGCCTCGTGCACTGTCTCACTCTATTTGATACAATGGCCCTGTGTTTCTGCCTATTGTTTGAAACCCGCGTGCTATTTTCCCAACTATTGTTATATAGAACGGTTGCCCCTCATCCAAGTTGACTAGTTATATGTTCGTCCTGATGACCACACTTATCGTATAGCCTTCACTAGCTTCTGTGCCCTTCGAACTGATCATCTCCCTTCATGCTCGATCTGGAAGCGCCTCTCCTTGTCTTCGCCACCACCCGCGGAGCCCCCTAATTCCATTCGCACCTCATAGCATGACTCTCCCCGCCCAATAGTTTGGTCCGACGGGACGGCCCAGCGATGCCGAATTCCCCCATCGGCACTTGTGCTTTTCGAGACTCGCCCTGACGACCGAGGGTGGACGGCGCAGACTGCTATATTCACGCCAGGCCCACTCCCAAGAAATTGGAGCTCGTCGACCGTCTCCACGATCCGCGCTTCCTTCTTTTCTAGCGCCTGACCGTCTGCTCGACGAAGCTCACTAGAGACCAGCTAGAACCCGCTAGAGCAGGGCTCGGATACTGGGTGGGAACGTCAGAATCCCGAAAAGCCCATGGCTGGTGGAGTGGTTGAGCTCCGGGGGTCTGTTAGCTCTGGTCCTTTTGTCATCGTTGCTCTCCGGAGGATGGGAAGCTTTCCGGAGCTGGTGCTCTTTTCCGGACGCGTGCCCTTGCCCCTTTTTTGGGCGGAACTCATGATTTGTGGTTAAATCATGAGTCTGCCTTGTAGTCACTTCGGAATTCATTCAGTTGCCCCTTTTCAGACAGCCCGACGATCCTCAAGTTCTCCAGGCCGTAGCTGCGAGATTTCGCCAAGCACTACGGAGTACAGGTTATTATGACAGTGAGAGATATCCGACAGACACCCAAAGCAGCTCTGCCCTAGCCATGCAGATGATGATCCCGTAGTACTAAGTAGGCCGTAGCTGGGGGATGCTTGAAGCAAGGCTCACGAGTCAAGACGTTGTGGTCAGGAACAGTTGCAAAAGTACTCAAAGTGGAACGGGGCTCTAAAGCTTGGAGTGGACGTTCAACTGAGCAAAAGGGGTCAGGTCCGGACGACACAATAATAAGAGAAGGCCTTGCCCACCGGGCAAGACTCAGGAAGAGGCACATCCATGATCCGACGCTTCCAGAGGTCCACTGCAGGCTGCTCCATATATAGCCGCAATGGTTTTGGATAATTGCTCCATCTGCTGGTCCCACGGCGCCGAGACTATTATAATTATCATTGCTAGGTGAATCAGAATAATGACTACGGGAAAAAAGGAGACAAGAGTTGAGTCTCTAGACTCTGTACATATGCAGTTGGAGGGTCTGGAGCTGCCGTAATCTGTGGAATAGCTCGTCAGTTTAGCGAAGAGAAGGAGATGTTTCATCGATTTAAGGGGTGCGTCCGCCTGACGCCACCAGGCGATCGTGGCTTGACATGACCACGCGACCTGAGATATGATTCTTACCTCACAGACTATAAATCTGGAGACCTTCTGTCCAGGCCATACGTAAGGTCAGTCCTCTTCTGAGTCTTCTCCCTCAACCCTCCATATCAGGCATTTCTCCGAAGATTTGGACCCCAGTTACCCTGTCAGTCCTCCGCTCTCCGTCCATACTCCGACGATCGACCACCATATGCCGTGGTTGCATCGCATGGCATCCCCCTCAAGATGTGACAGACTGCGCCAATGACAACGTGGCAACCACTTGACGAAACGTGTTGGATCAGGGGTACACGAATCGCTGACGAGTTGGCGCCCCACCGTCTACTCTCTCTGAGATCGGTGGCAAGCACTGGGATCAAGAGTATGGCGTCTTTATACCTCGAGTTTCTGTATATACCGGAGTAGATGGATGGTAGGGGTGCCTGCGAGAACATGTAACTGTTCAGTGCCACGCAATAATTGCCTCGATAATTGATCAGCTGAAGCAATACGAAAGAACCAAAACGAGCGATCTGACGAAGGTGGGCAATCGGCACCGCCCGGTCAAGTGGGGGCCAGTTGGGAGACTCTGCTTAAACTTCGCCTTGCCCGCGAGGTCTCGTGGTGGATTGCTTGTCTCTTCATCTCTTCACGATGCAATGGGCCTTCCTCTGCAGGCCCTGAGACAATGCGCACCTATCGCATCCCGCTCACCCTCGTCCTGGTCATCACTTTCTTGCTGGTCAAGAGCCATTTAAACTCCATTCACTCCGGCTCGCAGAAGACTGATCATGGCAATGGCGTAGGCGTCGCCCCGGAACTCGTCTTGGAGGAAGATGGTGCCTATATCGAGCTGGTCTCGAAGGATCATGTCCCCGTGTCCCCCGGTCCCGCGCGTTCCCGTTCTGTGTCCAAGACTCAGTCGCATACCCCGACGGGGAAGACATACCCTGAGCCAACAAATCCGGCGACTCCGAAAAGATGGGTGCCTGAGACTGTACCAGTTTACGTTCCTGGGCAGGAATTTTGGGACGAGGAGGATGATTACGAGTTTTGGCAGAATTACTGGAGGGATCTGCACAACGAACAACAAAAGCGAAAGGCTTCGAAGCCTAAGGTGATGCCCATGTCCGATCGTATCGTCGTCTTGGGGAAGATGTCTTGGGAGGATACGACCTGGCTGGAAGATGAGCTACCCGAGTGAGTCCAGTCCACCTGGTCTTTCCATACCTCCGCAGCATCATGTCTAACCAGGCTTTGGTCATAGATGGCAGCATGCAGTCTACGTCGTCGATGACCCCAACGCAGACCTACGCGTCGAACAGAATAAAGGCAAAGAGAGCAACATCTACCTCCAATACATCATGGACCACTATGACGACCTCCCGCAGTACATGGTCTTCCTGCATGCCCACCGTATCAGCTCGCACGTTGAGTTCTTCGAACAGGACAACGCATTGACAGTCCAACGACTGCAACTGGACTACTTGAGGGAAGTGGGCTATGTGAATCTACGGTGCGACTGGGGCCCAGGGTGTCCAGATGAAGTCCAGCCCTTCCGACAGTTGGAAGGGCGGACGACCGAGATTGCTTTTGCGGGGGCTTGGATGCGCATTTTCAACAACACCGATGTCCCGGAGGTTGTGGCCACCCCGTGCTGTGCGCAGTTCGCCGTGACCAGGGACCAGGTACTGTCACGCCCACTCAGTGATTATCAAAATTATCATCGCTGGCTCATGGAGACTGAGTTGGACGATGAAACGAGTGGACGTGTGTTTGAGTACTTGTGGCATATCATTTTCGGGAAGGATCCTGTCTTGTAAGTTTGCATAGTGCTGTGTTTCGAATGCTGCCTGCTGACCGACATGCAGTTGTCCGCCCAAGGCACAATGTTACAACGATGTCTACGCAACCGAATACTACGGCGACTGGGACTGGGCGATGATGCCGGAGGAAGATTGGGCTGTTCCCGGCTCATTCATGGAGACGTCCGCGGGTGACGACAATTTGCCATTTTCCAATGATCAAGCCACCGTCGCATCATCCGCGGCTGACAACGATATAAAAGTGACCAATGAGGATTTCTCGAAGATGTGAGCTATAGCATGTATATATTTGGCGCGCTGTACATTCAGATTGAAGCATTGAGATGAATAGATACCCAACTGCTGTTATGACTCACTTCTTCTCAAGGTCAAGTCTCATGGATTCATGAACTATGGACAGTCTTCAACTTCAAATTGGTACCAATTGAAGGAAAGGAATGTAAGTGATTAAGGAAAGTCGTTCAAACCCATACTGTCGTGTCCATCCTCATCACATCATGTCGGACGAGCACAGAAGACCGGCCGGACAAACTTACAGCCAAGCCAGGGGCATCAAGCCAGCGACAGCCAGAGCAGCGGCTCCAGGGACAGAAATGTCCACCGCAGCATTACCAGTCGGGGTTGCGCTCGCAGCGCCACCCGAGCCAGTCGAGCTACCGGAAGAGCCAGAGCCAGAGCCAGAGCTGTCCGTAGTAGCAGTCGCGCTTGACGCGGAGTCAGTGGCGGTAGCCGAAGAGCTCATGCTCGTGGCAGCAGCAGCGTTGTAGGTGGTCGTGCTGAAGTTGCAGGAGTGGACGATGTCAAGGGCCTCTGGGGGAGTATGAGAAGGCGTTCTCGATCATGGTGTTTTATTCAATAGGGAACATACCGTTGTCATCGTCGTTGTCATTGTCATTGTCGTTGTCGTCATCATCACCGTCGTCGTGATCATAGTCATTATCGTTGTCGTTGTCGCCATTGCCATACTGAGAGATGCAGGCTGCACACAGCGGAACTTGAGTCTGCGCCTGGCTCCAGTTGCAAATACACTGCAGCTCGGCATCGTCTTCGTCGTGCTGGTCATCACATTGCTGGGAGATGTTCACGACGGAACCACAGGCATCCCAGCAGCGACTGGGCACATCGTCGTGCTCGAGCTTCGATGCGATAGCCACGTTGCCAGCGAGGACGAGGCCACCGAGAACGAGGAGTTGTTGAGCATGCATGTTGATAGTTCTTCGATGGAGGTATTCGAAATTGATTTCTGATGATGGCCTTTGTTATTCTATGCATGTTTCCTGTGGTGGAAAACACCATATTTATACATCAACCTCGTCGAGATGAGGTCGTGTTTCTAAAAATGACAGCCACATCGAGCCCTGCCGATCTCTCTGTTACTTGCCGAGCATTTCAACCCTCAATTTTGATCATGGTGCCGTCTTCCGACAAAGAACTTCCAAAGTTGGAGGTACTGAGCCTCCAAACACTGCCGAATCCGCAATGTCAAGTATACAAGCGAGGACTAAGAGACCATCCGCCCGCTGATCAACAAGATGCACCACCAATCTCCACCAAGCAAAAGACGCTGCCTGGTCCATCATTGAATCAGCCAAGATTTAGCCAAGAATCCGCTGTTCTTCGTTCAGTGACCCACGCGGGGACTTATATATCGTTTGCTGCCAAGGTATGACCATGCGCGGACCGTCCTGCTGTGATCAGTGGCTGTGTACCATTCTGCAAGCCCACTTCTCTCAAATTTGAACTGACTAGAGGGATGTCCATCCGAAGACAAGTCAATTGCCAAGATCAACCCCGGGGATGATATTCATCTAAGCCACGCTGTGGGGCCGCTCTCCTGCATTGCTCGTTTAGCCAACCGTATCTGCGATGAGTCCGAAGCCCATGATGGAGGAGAAGAGAATTGGAGATATCCAGGTGCTTGGGGAATTTCCTTCAGATAATCTGCCCGGCATAAGGCACAAGTCCTTCCTGGTCGTGACCTGGAATATTAGGATGCACCGCCAGACTCGATATATAAATAGCAAACATGGCAGAGGTCTCTAGGCTTCAGCATTATTCTGCAATTCTCACTCATCTGAGCTTTCCCGTTTATCAGAATTAGATATGCATGCCTCAGACATCGCAAATGGACGGCGAGCTGGACCAAAGAACAAATCTCTGACTATGTGAATCTAAATTTAGATGACAATTCTTACAGAGAAGATTCATACAACCTCCTTTCACTGAAATACAAGTTTCTTGCCATTCTGCTTTATTGAGCAGCTTGAGGATGGGCATCAGTTTCAGGTTGTAAGCATAGCAGTCTAGCCGGCTCCCGATGAAGTTACAGCTCTGGGATTATACGAGCGTTTGGGGCGACTACGAGGATGGATCATCGCAATCTTGAGCTGGGTCATATAAATACTCAACAGATTTCCTTCAGGTCCAATGTATTGAGTGGCAAGGATAAAGTATCGTCTATTTTGAGACCTTCCAACTAAGAAGCACTTGATAGGAGATGGGTTTTCTGGATAGAGCGCCTCAGCCAGTCTGCACCTTGACCCTCGACAGGGCAGGCGAGACACTATCCTGCCCAGGGCCCAGTGGACAGAACCTCCCGGTCTTCAATGTCCACATCCAAAAGTCCCAACCTCATCTGACCGTCTCCCGCATCCCTCCCCATGGACAGTGGGCTTCCACCCCTTTCATCATTGGGACGTCCAGCTTGCACCAGTCACCATCTAGCAAGATCGATGTCTCGCTCCGTGGTCACGAATTCATTCTGAAGCGCGACATTATTAAAAGCGACAATCACCACTTTGAGTACTCATCACTCGGTCAATTTAAGTGGAAACCAGATCCGTGGGGAGGTTCCTCTCTGCAGTTACTTGACAGCTCGCGGCAGCTCATTGCTAAAGTCAAGAAGGGATCCTCGAGGAGCGGTCAGATTGACCTATATGTGGGGGCGGACGAGCAATTGATGGATCTGGTAGTGGTGACAGGACTGGCAATGCGACTGCTGATTATGAGGGAAAACAAAGAGATCGGCTTTGTTTTCAAGACTTTGGACAAAGTGGGTGGCTTGATGGGCGGATAATTATTCCACATCTATATCTGTGCGTTGCCCGTTGCTCTATGTCCCAATGCCACCAACTTAAAAGGTGGATAGACCTATCGTCCACAGCAGAGCTCAGGAAAAAGAATAACTTATATTGCGCAGTCTCTTGGAGTCATTTGGCATTGTGTTGTTATGACCTTGGATGTAGTTGTAGAATTAGTAAGGGTCGAGACCCCGCAAGCCGGCTAATTATAGACTTGACATCATATCAACCGTATCTGATCATCTTCATCTCCGACCATCGACATGGCTCGCGCCGTCAGCAAAATGTGGGAAAAGTATTGCCTACGTCCTGCGCTAAACTCCACTCCCACAATGATCCCGGTCTTCTTGTACGGCACAGCCTGGAAGAAGGACCAGACAGCTGATCTTGTCTACACCGCGGTCAACGCCGGCTTCCGAGGCATCGACACAGCAGCCCAGCCTCGACATTACCAGGAGCACTTAGTTGGTGATGGGATCCGGAGGGCGATTGCAGAGGGCATTGTCCGTCGGGAGGACCTATATGTGGGTGCCAGATAGCCTTGGTCATCTTGAGTATTGCTCACTCGTCCCAGGTGCAAACCAAGTATAGCCCCGTCGGGGCGCAGGATCCAAACAACATGCCATATGATGCCAATGCATCAGTGACTGAGCAAGTGCATACTTCTATCAAATCTTCCTTACACAATCTGCGCCCGTCCACAGATGCTAGCAGTGTGAAAGATGCCTACATCGACACACTTGTGATCCACTCGCCACTACGGACCCTTGACCAGACTCTAGAGGCCTGGCTAGCACTGGAGAGCTATGTGCCTCATCGCATCCGCAACCTGGGCATCTCCAACTGCCCCCTCGCTGTGCTTCGTGAGCTGAACAATTCTTCTCGCGTCAAGGTGAAGCCTGCAGTGGTGCAGAACCGCTTCTATGCAGACACCCTCTTTGATGTACCTCTACGGGCCTTTTGTCGTGACAATCAGATCATCTATCAGAGCTTCTGGACCTTGACCGCTAATCCTGAACTGGTTCGGTCTCAACCAGTGCAGCGATTGGCTGCACAAGCGAATATCAGCCCTGCAGCTGCTCTGTACACACTTGTGATGGCGCTAGGTGATATCACTGTCTTGAATGGAACGAAGAACGAAGGCCGCATGGTTGAGGATCTAGCTTCTTCAAAGAAGGTGGAGGGATTCACGCAGGCACATCCCGAGCAGTGGGAGCAACTTCTGGCTGGATTCCGGCAGTTAGTTGGGGATACCACCACCTAGAGTGAATTGAACTGTGGAATAGATAGTGAATTTGCACGCCATCCCTATTCACAGAGATAGAATGACCATAAGTGTGAAGAAGGTGAAAATATCAGTGTCACTTCCCGAGGTCAGACTGACTCGCTGACTCATCCATGGTCCCGCGACCCGCCAATGAATGCGCTTCTCCGCCCGAATTGACCTCATCATCGCCGCCAAGCGACTTTTGCGCAAGATCTCCCTCCTGCGCTTGCCTCCCCCTTCTCGCTCGTTGCCCTTATCCGACCGGTCCTTCGCTGTCGCTGTCTCTTCTCAACAAGTGGTCACAGTTTTTTGGGCCAGGTGACTCCCTAACACCCGGGCTATTCTGAATGTTGGACTCTATCTGTACCCATTGAGTTGGTATTTCGGCAAAGCATCTCAATCATCTGAGGGCCACTCCAAACCTCCTGTGGATTACAATCGCATTCATTTGTGTTCATTGCGTCTTGCCTCGAGACTTCCAATACCTGATTGCCGTTGGCCCGGTCGATTCCCCCACTGAGACGACTGTTACGACGAATTGCTTGTAGCTCAACCTGAGATACCCGTGCATACAGATACAGTCACCTCTGCACTCAATATTCGTCTTCGCAAACTGCTTTCTTTCGGTCTGACATTTTCCGCATCAACTATCTACGTGATACCCTCCCTACGAAGGCCATCGAACTCCGCTCGCAATGAGCTCTCAAGGCATGACTCGCAAGAGGCCCGCACCAGGTACAGCCCCGGCTGGCAATCCTCAGCCAGGTGTGGTCCCAGCCTATCCACCCGCGAACCCTGGCTCTCAACTCTCCAACGATCAGTTCTTACAGTGGGGTCAGAATCCTCCCGGGAACACCATCAATGCATCCACTTACACCGACCCTTCTAACTACAACCCGGCGGTCTTTGCAGCATCGCAGGATCCTACTGCACCGGCTGTGCCAGCGACACCAGCTACATCCAACCAACTCGCCCGTCGTCAGGTGCAGAACCAGCTGGTCACTCGGAATCGTGGATATGAGCAGGCGCCCGCTGTGTATGCAGAGAACACTGGTGCAAGCGGAGAGTCAGGTGCGTGGGGGGAATCATTGGAGGAACTTTACCAGCGGGCTCTGGCTGCAAAGCAAGAAGCACGTTCGAAACGGAAACAAATTCCTCCGTTTGTGCAAAAGTTGAGCAGGTATGTCTGATCGATCACTGGTTACAGGTTGCAGGGAGACTAATCAATGAATTGCAGTTTCCTTGATGAATCGAAGAACACTGATTTGATCCGATGGTCCGACGACGGCAATTCGTTCATCGTGTTGGACGAGGACGAGTTTGCAAGAACTCTGATTCCGGAACTCTTCAAGCATAACAACTATGCCTCGTTCGTTCGACAGCTTAACATGTACGGGTTCCACAAGAAAGTTGGCTTGTCAGATAACTCTATGCGAGCCAGCGAGCGGAAAAACAAAAGTCCCAGTGAATATGCGAACCCTTACTTTAAACGAGGCCATCCGGATCTGCTCTGGCTAATCCAGAAGCCGAAGAACACCGCAGGTCACGCAAGCAAGGGAAGCAAAGGTGGTGCCCGCGTGAAGACAGAAGAAGATGAAGACCTGGAGGAGTACGGAGAAGATGGCGCGCCTGTGCCTCGCGACGATCGAGCGAGACCGCGGCAATTGTCTCTCCTCACGGACAGCACTATGCCGAAAGACCAGCTAGCCGGGGTGTATCGGGAATTGCAGGCAATTCGGCAGCAGCAGTCCATCATCTCCAATACTATCTCCAGGTTGCGGAAAGAGCACGAGCAGCTGTATGCTCAAGCAGCCAATTTCCAGGAGCAGCACACTCGTCACGAGAACTCAATCAACGCCATCCTTACGTTCCTCGCGACAGTGTATAACCGCAGTTTGCAAGGACAAGACGGAAATCAGAGTCTAACCAACTCGTTCGCTGGAGTTATCTCTGGAGACCAAGGGAACATCGTTGATATGGGCGACGACTTCTCTCTGAGCCCTCTAGCTGCTATGAACAGCCCGGGTGGACAACGGACAATGAAGAAGCAGCCTTTGCTTTTGAAAGCGCCCCCAGTCGCCGGTCAAAATGGTCGAGCTGCTACTCTCTCGCCCGCAACCAGCGGACACTACGAAACTCGATCTCGCAGTCATACACGCCAACCGAGTGCGACACAGCCAGGCCATGTGGAGGAAGTCCTTGACCGCAGTCCGCGGCGGGATAGCAGAAGCGCCCCTTCGGAGCTGCCACACGAGGAAGGCTTTCCCCAGCGAGATATCATGTCCGTTATTCAGAATTCCAATGCGCGAAACGGAATTCCCACCAGCTTTTCCGAGTTCCCCAATGTGCTATCGTCTCTCGAAACGTCCGGCGGCAATGTGCCCCTGACACCGAATCAGCGTGCTGACATGCTCCGACTCATGGCCAACGAGACAAACATGGCCGAACCGGGGCAGGGTTCCAATAATGCTCTCATCACGCCGACACCGCCTCCCATGCCAGCTAACTACTCTGGTCGCCTCGCCAATACGCGTCAAGAGATCGACAATTTGGTTAAGATGCAAGCTGAGCAAGACCGCTCCGTCCAAAACCTGACCAACCTCCTCCAACCCCTGAGTCCTACCGGCACTATCCCTGGTCTGGACAGCGAGGGTAATGTTCCCCCGCCACCTCTGGACCTCGACACGATCTTCAATAACGATTACTTTACGGATTTTGGAGGAGACACGGACAACGATAAGAAACAATTCAACGTGGACGACAACGCTGGCCAAGCCGGAGGCGTGAGCACTAACGCCAACGAGCCTGTGAACCAAGCAGATTCGGGGGATACGAATGAGCTGTTCGACTTCGACCACGTCCCCGACAATAGCGACCTGTTTGAGGGGCCTAACCAGGGCCAGGGTCAATACAATTACAACTTCGATGGCGCCGGTTACGGCGACATGGGCTCGGGGAACAACGCTGATTCCGGCCGTGTGATCGAGCAGTTGACTGATAGTGAGAGTACTAGTCCGACTGCAACAACCGATGACAACCCGGCTCCGCCAGAGGATGGCGGCAGTGCCAAGCGTCGCAGGAGAGCGTGATGAGCTGAGTTACTGTGAGTAACGGGGCATGCCGGCGTAAAGGCTCTGCTACTAGGTATGAAGTTCTGAAAAAGGTCAAGAGACTGGAGGGAGTATTCGGAGACACAAGGCGTTGTTTGTTCATAGG
Organism: Penicillium parvum; assembly: GCA_030035635.1. Classification (NCBI taxonomy): domain Eukaryota; kingdom Fungi; phylum Ascomycota; class Eurotiomycetes; order Eurotiales; family Aspergillaceae; genus Penicillium; species Penicillium parvum. The sequence goes on from JAPJNL010000003.1 coordinate 3,792,456, forward strand.
GTGATGCTTTGGGTGGAATTGAATTGGATTGTAAAGATCGATCTTCATGAACAACGATCAATTACTAGTCTATTCTTAATTCTTACATGAGCTTGATATTCTTGCTTATCCGTGCCATTTTTCGTCGTTCACGATGTACGCCTCAAAGTCGTATCTAGCAGTAGCTGCAAGCATAATCGATCTCTGATTCTCTACCATGCACCGTACTCCATTAATGCTATTCATCGCTTATCCCATTCCAATTCTCCCACTCGTTCTCGCTTGCGCTCGCGTTCTTGATCTCGCTGTATCCCTCGTCGCTTCGCACTACTGCCTGCCAACTCCCTCTCCTTCTCCCGCGGATCAATCACCATCAATGAGTCCGCATCATCGGGATGCTCCTTTTTCCACTTCAGATCCTTGCCGAGAGTATCCTTACCAAAGCGTAGTTCATGGCCAAGCCACCCTTCGCCTTGGTCTTCTGCATCTTCTGTTCCGGCGTCGGGATCGTCCCATGATTTGCAGGATTGGCAGTTTGCGATGAAGTGCAGGTCGCACAATTGGGCTTCTTCGTCTTCCTCGTTTGCTTCGTCCGCGTGGCTGAGCTCTTTCCCGGTGTGTCTAGCGTGGTGTGTACTTGAAGACTTGCTTTCTGCGCCTTCGAGCTTAGCTTTGAATGCGTTGAACATTTGTAGTGCTTCTTTCTCGGCAGCATTTCTGGGCCCGGAGCTAGTTGCTGCGCCGTTGCTTGAGCCTGGCGGTGGTCGCTTACGGCCTCGAATCGCGGTCTCGGGAATCATGGCTTCTAGCGCTGACTTCTTTCGACCTGTATCGACTGGACCAGTGTCGACACTGCGGCGCATGGATGCTTTTAGCGAAGCAATCTCGGCATTCATCCGCGACACCTTGGACTCTTTCGCCAGCGCAGGAGTTGGACTGGGTGATCGGACCGGTGATTCGGGGTTAGGAATGGGAAGCTGGGTCTGTGGGTCAGGCGTCTTGACCCGCTTACGCTCTGGTGACGGAGAACGTTTTGGAGACGGTGACCGTGGCCGTTTGCGCGGCTGCGGAGGTTCTGTTCTCTGGGACTTTGGCGCTTTCGCGGCGTCACTGACTACGCCAGGCGCATCCGTGACGAGTTTTGGGTTGAACTTGGGTTTTGCGGGCCGCATGGGCATTTCTTCGTCACCCTCATCTCCCCCAAAGCTCAGCAAAGTTTTCCCACCCTTGGCTGCCTTCTTCTTTTTCTTCGGAGCCGGTTTCTCCCCTGCTGCTGCTGTGATCGTCTGCCTGTCCTTCAACTTGCCAGCCAATGGTCCCAATTCACCCACTTCGCAGGATGTCACTTTCACCGGGTACACAGGCCGCTCTGTCCCCTCGACTCGCTCCGCGTCTGCAATCTTCAACACATTGAAAATGCTGTCTCCCTCTAGTCGTCCGAACAATGTACATTGCCCGTTCAACTCGCGCTCGGTATTGGCAAGTGTAATGAAAAACTGACTCCCATACGATCCATCCTCACTCTTGGCCATTCCCACCAGGCCGCGCCTATTAAAGCGCAAGCGACTGTGTATCTCATCGCGGAGCACAACCCGCTCGTTCGGGTCGCGGGCTTCGGGGTCGTATTCGAACTCGGGATACTCGTAGATGGAGGTACCTCCGGACCCTGTCCCCGTGGGATCACCACCTTGAATAACGAAATCTGGCGCAACGCGATGGAAGATTGTGCCGGCGTAGTAGTTGTCCTTGCAGTGCTGCAGGAAGTTCTTGCAGGTAAGAGGGGCCTGTTTCGCGAAGAGAGAGATATGGATGGGGCCGACGGTCGTGTTCAATGTCGCCGATGCGGTGGGATTCGGCTCACTGGCGTATTGGGAAGACATGGCGGAGGAAAGCAGACCGGCCGAGCCACGGCCTTTCGAGTAGAGAGTCACTGGCGATCAACGGAGGGGTGACGCTGAAGAGGCGCTGTTCTTCCGTCTCCGAAAAAGTGAACGTCATGGCACGTGACCTAGACCGAGCTTAGGAGTACGGGAGCAAACAATGCGAAGTATACAGCTGCCATGCAAGATCTATGCAATCGATACGAGACATTTGACGCCAAGTTGGCTATACAATCATGATCCTAGATTCCAAAACTCCCGGGGTATTGTGTCGCTTTCGGCAAAAAATGGCAGAAGGTCGCATGGTTCAATGATTCTCGGAATTGGGGATTCAGTCCAGACTGAGTCGAGTCGTTGTCTGATATGTCGCGAGCGGTATAGGGGCCGAGTTGTTGTGTTCGAAGGTGATTCAGGCGTTAGACTGCCTAGACACAGAGGGTCCGTGGTGATAGAGATGTGTATCAGGTGTGCATCCCATCCAACGTGGTGGCGATCTTGTTGCGATGAAGTGGAGTGGCCATTGACGCCATCCCTGGCCAGAGCAGCAATTACAAGCCCACCAGGGCTGACCAGGTCTAGCGTCTAATTGTGACCAGAGAAACCTGCGCCTGGTGCGCGTATCAATCCAGTAGTATCGTATCGCCTACTGGGATTTCCGGTGGGAGGAGTCCTCAAGTTGTCGCATAGGGGAACGGACTCAATCGGAGGATGAGAGTGGCGCATGCGGGTAGTGATGTTGAGTGAAGGGACTGATCCATCAATCCAATCAATGGCAGCCTCATCAGCAGCTGCCCTAAGCACCAGAGCGGGACTCTCGCAATTCAAGTTCAAGGGCCATGAGGATCCTTTGCAACAACCGGAACCGACAAGGACACTTGCACTGGCACCGCTACAGGAATCGAGGCCTGGTCAGAATCCTGCTCAGGGTCCAGTGTAGCTCTCGCATGAAGCCCAAGTTGAAACCGGAGCCGGCGTAAGGTGCGTTCGGATATGTCATAGCCATCCTGCCGGAGCAGCTTGAGCATTGCCTTGTCGGTCAGCCTATCCTGGACGAAGAGCATCTTGATCCGCGCATGTAGGACCTCATCGGCCGTTGTTGTCCGACTGCGTTTGCGAATCCCCCACTTGCGTAACCGAGACTGGATCGTCCGTTCTTTGACTTGGATGTTATAACGACTCTCGAGAGTGCGGCTGATTGAATCACTACTGATGCCGTGCTGAAACAGCGTGATGATCTCATCCCGGTAGGGTTCAAGGTTGATTTGTTGGCGTGGCATGGCGAGGTGTGTCGAGAGGGAAGTACGAAAGGGGGAAGAAAAGTAAGAAGAGAGATTGGAGGGAGGGGGAAACAAAAAGGCGGTGAATTTGCGGGATGGTCGCTTTCCCGCTTTCTTCGCGATTGGAACTCTTTGGACTCTTCGCGCGAATCAGATTCCACGTCGAAGCTTGTTCTTTCCAGGGTGGAAGCTTATCATGAATGACGGTCGATTAGAACTCGTGTTTACTGGTCATCACACCGTGTGCATTAAGCTCAGAATCAAGCCACAGGGTTGGAGATGTCATCTCGCTTGATACTTCCTATACAAGCCCGTGCTCTACAGCACTCTCGATGTCCATCGCGAATTACTCCTTGTTCTCGGTCATGCTGGCCTGAGGGCTAATCTCAGGACCAGCGCCAGCGCCAGCCGCGCGCCGCTTCGAAATGCGGAATCCACCGACCAGGATGAAGAGAGCCTCCAGGCCCAGGATTACAGCCAGAGTGACCATGGCACCAATCACACCAGCCACAACGCTGGACACGCCGCTGGAGCTACCGCTGCCAGAGGAGGTCGAGTCCGTCGAGCTGACACTGGCAGAAGCGGCGCACTTCCCTTGGGTGTTACCGCACAGGTTGCACCAGTCAGCAGTGCTCAGCACGGCAATCTTCTCGGTCTGGGCCTTGAACTCGTTGAAGGAGATCAAATCGCTCGATTGTCCGAACAGCGGGTAGACGGTGGGCTCCTCACCGCTGACGAGAGTGCCGTTGTGGAACAAGAAGCGCACGCTGATCTCATCCGTCGAGGGCATTCCGCTACCGGTAGCGTTGGTCACAAGCTCCAAGGCCATGGAGGAAGCATAGTCTGGGATACCGGTGAAGTTGACCGAGGCAGCGGGCAGCTGCATTAGTCCGAAGAAGGACAAGAAGGTGCCGTAGGAGCCGAACTGGATGCCCAGCTTGGTCTCGCCGCCGGAGGCGATGACACTCTCCAGAGACCCCAGGATCCCACCAGCCAAGACGGCGCCGTCGATGGCACGCACCGGGTCAGAGGCGTTGTAGGCTAGGTTGTACTCGTGGTTGTTGGCCAACACCAGCAGCTTGTGATACACGGCGTCGGTCAACATGGACTTGCCCGGGAAGGTGGCGTTGTGGATAAGGCCCACGTTCAGGTAGTCCCAGATGGTGTAGGCATTCTCAAAGCTCATCTCCTCCGGGGTGAAAGTGCGGTTCAGCAAGGGCGACAACGATTCATAGAAGCTCTTGGTGGAGGCCAGCAACGACTCATACGAGTTGGAGCTGTAGTAGTTGTTGCTGCTGATGAGCGCCTGAGGGCAGCCACTCGCTGCCTGGAGCCAAGCGTTGGCTTCGCTATTCTGGTTGGTTTCCAGGATCTCCACGGGGATCAGCTGGTAACCATCCAGAGGAGCTTCGACAACGGTCTGGTTGGCCAGAGTCTGGCTGGCCTTCATACCCACTGGGGGGTAGATTCCCTGCAAGAAACCCGTCGCCGAGTTCTGCAGCACCGGATCGAGAGGGCTGCTCGCATTGAGCTGGCTCAACGTGACGATGTATTCACTGATGCCCTCGATTTGGTGTTCCGAGCTGGAGGAGATGTACCGGTTGTTGTAGTAAGAACCGGTATAGAAAACCTCACGATAGCCCAGATCGGTTAAAAAGGTAGTGTTAAATACCTTGGGGGTGCGGTCACCATGGCGGGCAAAGATGTAGGCACCCAGGACACGCTCAGCGTCAACGACATGGGCCGTGAGAGTAGCGGCCAGCAACAGACCGGACTGCAACGAAGAACGCATGATGAGCCCAGGAGATTGACAGTTGACTCAGAAGAAGAGAAGGAAGAGGACGAAGAAAAGAAAAGAAGCCAGAGACGGTGCGGGGTGCAGCGAGGACTAAAAAGAAACAATCAAGGCCAACCGGTTTCGCATCAACCCGCGGAGATGGGGGAGGCTTCGGGTCTAACTACTTAGTTCTCTGTACAAAGTCCTATTTTACTTCTATTGTTCTTGATTGACTTTGGTAGTTTATACAAAGTGGAGGAGTTGATGACTCTCATCCGCACCGACAACTAAACGCAGTGCCAATGACGGAGGCTGCCGTTTTCATATCGCTAGAGAAATGCTCCATGGAAATAACTAGTTAGTTGGAGGTCCGAGGAGTCAGCAACTAACTAGGGTAATCTGCTAATTAGCTAATTGAAATCATATCATCATCGACGTCTGGTCTTATCAAGTGGAGTCTCGATCCTTCTTGACCTGTTGGACCCCGCGCGGGTTTGGACGGGGACTAGGGCTTCACAGTTCACCGGTACTCATGGATGAAATTGTGTAGGAAAGTTGATTATCATCGTAGTTAGCAGTAGTCCATAATATCATCGAAATTGAAAACTCCCACACGACCATGCTAGCCGGGTTTCCCATTTATACGCCTTTCCTTCCATCTCGGTTCATGCCAGTGCAACGCCCTTATCCCCCATCAGCTCACACCCATTCCGTACGACTCCCACCAGTCCGCCAGTCTGTACGGCCTCTGAACCGCCTCCAGAAAGCCGCCACTCGATCTCCGCCAGCCCTTCGAGCCAGGTGATGCGGGTCTGCGCTGGCACTTCGAGCTGCTGCAGTTGATCGGCAAGTGCGGAGAGGATATCCGCCAGTGCCAATCCCTTGGTGGATTTGAGCGTGTTGATAGTGTTGAGGCATGAGGTGACGTCGCTGGTAGAGAGGATAGTGGTCATGATTTCTTGGATATCGGATGGATGAGGAGCCGCAATGCAGTCATAAATCGTCGCATTGGTGATGGTCTCGGGTTCAGGCCGAGGGGCATTGGGTGCGTCGCGCATGGGGAGAGGGATACCTAGGGACTGTCAGTGGGTGTTGGTGGAAACAATGATCCGTTCTAGAGCGTACTGCTTGCATGACAGGCCTGAAGCACGTTCAGAGCCCGTCGCATATCACCCTTGCTAAGAGTGACCAGGCTATTCACAGCCTCGGGCTGGATGCGGACTTGCTCCTTCTCGATGACATGGTCAACCAATGACCGGATGTCTGCCTCCTTCAGAGGGCTGAATCGGAACCGTGTGCACCGCGACAGGAGCGCCGGGGTGAGCTTGTGTGTGTAGTTGGCAATGATGCAGAATCGGGTGTTGGCTGTGTAGCGTTCCATGATACGACGAAGAGCCATTTGTGCGGTATTTGTCATGGCGTCTGCTTCGTCGAGGATGATCAGTTTGAAACCGGCGAGACCAGGACCACCGGCGGACTGAGGCGCCATTGAAAAGATTTGTTTTGTGCCTGTCAGACCCCTCCGTCAGCGCAAACCCCACAGACCTTTCCGATGAGTGCACACACTAGCAAAGGTCTTGATCTGCTCTCGAACCACATCAATGCCACGGTCATCACTAGCATTGAGCTCCAGCACCATCTGCCGCATATTCTTGCTGCCGTATATCCGCCGGGCGAGCGCGAGGATCGTCGAAGTCTTGCCGGTCCCTGGAGGTCCATACAGAAGCAGATGGGGCAGTCGCTGTCTCACTGTTAATGACTGACACTTCATTCGGGCGTAGGGCAAATACATTGGATTCGACGAATCGGTTGATGGTTGCTAGGATATCTTGATGGCCAGAGACATCACCCAGGGTGTTTGGGCGGTATTTCTCGACCCTAAGTGGATTGTCAGTATGCAAGCAGTCATAAAATCATATTCAATGGCATGAATACCCACCATGGTAGGTTGTCTTGAGCTTCGACTGGGAGGTCAGCCGCTGTCCTTTTCTTCCCACTGGCATTTTCCGAGCTAAATTGGAGGTCCTTGGAGGGCGCATCCACGTCCATCTCGTCTTCGTAGTCCGACATGATGACAGGTGTCTGAAAAGAGGGAGTCCTGGGTAGTAAAGTGATCGCGAAAAGCTAGTTGAAGCTTGACGCGTTTCCGCGCGTAAAGAGGTTCGGGGCGGAAAATCAAAGGGAGCTGGGGGGCGCTCCACTCCGCCGATGACATCCTCACTGTCCGAACAACTCGTGCACCTCTCGACCTCCTCCGCTTCATCTTCCTCCTGATTTTCTAGTCACCATCCACAATGCCGGTATGTACTTCGGCTTCTTCATGTGATGCCTCTAGACTGACCTTTCAGGCATATCACTCCATCTTCTTGGAGGACCGCGATGTCCCCGTGATAGGTAGAGTGCCCCGCCCGCAGCTGCATTCATGCAGTGGCCTCCAAAGACTCGAATTGACTGATGATGGCTTAGGGAACTTCCCGATCCTGCCTCTGCGCACTCGCACTCGCGGTCCCGCATATACCCTGCCCGCTCTTCCCCCCAATACTCCTGACATGGATGTCACTCCCGACAGCGAGTCCTACGATTGTGTCGACGAGATCCTCTCCCTTTTCCGTGCCAATGTCCTCTTCCGCAACTTTGAGATCAATGGCCCTGCCGATCGCATGCTTATTTACGGAACACTGTTCGTCAGCGATTGTCTCGGAAAGGTCAAGCCGACAATGAGTGCACGGGAGGCCGAGAAGGTACGTCACCTCGTCTGATCCTTGTGTTGCCTATTTGTAGCGGTCTACTGACGCCCTGGAATGCTAGGCCTTGATCAATGCTGCGCTCGATAACTTCGCCATCCCCGGTGATGTGTCATTCCCCCTAAACCAGGCTTTCGAGCCCCCACGCGACCGCCAGGATGCGGAGACTCTCCGAGCGTACGTCGCTACATATCGTGATCGTTACGTCTCGTCAACTGACAGATTGCCTGCCACAGATACATCTCCCAAGTGCGACAGGAGATTGCGATGCGGCTACACGCCAGATTATATCCCGGTGGGGAGGGACCATCAAAGGTAAATCTGACCAGCCCAGAGGTACCAGAGCAAGCTACTGACACTCCACAGTTCTGGCTTAGCTTTACGAAGAGAAAGTTCATGGGGAAGAGCCTGTAGCTTCCAGGGCGGTTGTATATTGTTTCATGAAATTCAGCGCATGAACGGATCCTTTTGCTGTGCAGCATCATTAACGTCTCGCAACCGTAGCTGCCGGAGCCGGATTTCGGGCAGCCTTGCTCGGTTGGTCTGAATGGGATATTGACAACTTATTTCCTTGTAGTGCATTTTATTTCCTACGCTTATAAGATAGATGCCTATTTCAGGGCCGGGTGGATCGTGATACTCATACAAATTTCGACATTTTGCCTCCAGTTGACTCCAGGTATACATGCAAAGCATTCGTACACGAAGATCAAGCTGTCATCTCGACATCTTGATCAGTGTTCGGGGTGGAGGTGACGACCACCTTCCTCTTCTTCCGAAATGTGCCCGCGGCCTGAATGTGTTCTGATAGGGGGATGACTCGAACGCCGTGGAAGAGGTATCCTTCTGCGCCGCCGCGTGCTGTCATCGTGGGATGTGTCCGGCCGGGTAATACTTGCCAGGCACGGACGCGAGAAGTCTGCAGCGTCGGTGGTAGCAGGATGGTCGGGTCGAGTTCGAATTCTTCATAAAGAGGCGACAGGTCGATCTCATCCTGTTCGGAACTTCTCTGGGCCTCCAGGTCCCGCTTCTTATTGATGAATGCTGTACGCCGCGCGGTGGAGTAAAGATCCATTAGCTCCACAAGCGGCTCAATGGTCGGTGAATAGATGGCAACTGGCGCTGATCCTGCAAGTCGCGGAATCAAGTGCTTCAAGACACTCGCAGGCTCAAGCAACGAGGCCATGACAAGCCCATCAAAGCCGCCCGCGCGGGCCTCGTCTGATACATTCTTCATTCTTTCCCACCGATTGCGCTTGAAGAAATATGCAGTACGCTTGCTGGGTTTGAGTGCGCCCAGCTCCTCCGCGGACAGGACTGGCGGCTCAGCAGAGATAATAGGGTCGACCGCCGGGTTGATTATTTGTAGCCACGATACCGTCTTGAGATGGGTGTGAAGAGGATGTGATTCGTCGGGCTCGGTGGTGTCGTAACCGAAGTATTTCAAAAGCGATAGGTTTGGTTGCGAGTAGGCATGGACAACGGTGATCGTGTTCCCAGAAGCTGACATGGGGCGTGGGCGCTTGCGTCTTGAAGTAGAATCACCTCTCTGCTCCTCCACATCTCCTTCATTTATTGCCCCTCGCTCCTCTGTTTCTGAATCCTCCTCGTCGCAAGGGTACAAAATCCCCATGCGCTCGGCCATCGCAGCGACAACCAGCCCACCGGTTTCATCCACCACAAAATATCGGCCGTTTAGCTTGACGTGGGCAATTGCATCCGCTGATGAATCTCCGCCATAGTGCACATTGCCCAAGCAACCAAGTAGGCCAATGTGCTCGTCCCGCAGTTCCATAGTCTTGCCCGCGTCTCTTTGTCCCAGCATGTAGTTCGCAAGAACACTGACATCCATCGGAAGAATGGTAAACCTCCGAATATACTTCTTACGTTTCCGCAACGTATATTTGGCCAGCGAGAATGCCGTCTTCTGGTCCAATGCCGAATGCGATTCCATGAGCTTTGCGACGATGTCCTTTCCGGCCCCGCTGGCTTCCTTCTTCAGCTCTTCAATTTCCTGAAGAGTCAGCTTTTGGGTGGACGCATCATCAATGGTGTTCTGATTCGTGCGCATCGGTGTCCCCTCGCCCGAGTCTGCCTCATCAGCCTCACCATCCGCCTCAGCCTCTTCGATCAGCGTTTCGGCATGCAGCTCGGTGGCAGACACCACTCGTAATTGATAACCATCGCTCTCCGGGGTATCGAGGATCTCAAAGGTCAGGTGATAGGGACGTCCGAGGACCTGGTTCGCGGCGAAGCTGCCATATTTGCCCAGAGAGACTATTCTGCATGGTCGAGTGTCAGTACTGGCTTATCGAGAGCTGAGTATATCATACGTACGTGTTCGGAACCAACTTGACAATCCGAGTCTGATCAGAGGGCAGCTGGACCACCACAAAGTGGTTCGGACGGATTGAGGAGTGCATGGCGCCCAGCAATGGCAGAGTGCGCCTACGACGATCGAAAGATCAAAAGATCAAAAGATCGAAAAGGTGACTTTTGCGCCAATCACAGGCCGCGCTGGGATCATCAGTTAGTCCGGTATTATATTATGTGTACATATGTAAGTTACAGTTTCCCTGTCTTTATTGCTCCAAAGGCGCCCCCCCCCCCCCCCCCCCCCCCCCCCACATTCACCTGTATTACCAATACTCATTACTTCCCCGTTATCGACTGGTGCCTGATATCATCGTCAGAGGCTGACCTCAACAGCGAACTAAGCGCCAGCCTGTTTCCAACCACCCGATGGCTGCTCTCATCATAGCTGCCGCGATTATTTCTGGTGCTACTATGGCTGTTCCTTGAGGCCTGGGATGTCATATATCTAAATTCCCCTGTGCTACGCTCATATTTGGGTAGCTCTTCCTTCCCCGGTCTTCTTCATGGTACTCCGCAAGCCTCCCCCACCGTGTCTGGAGAATCTTAACAAGTGGCATGCTCGTTCGGAACCCCGTTCCTCAGCTTCCCCCTCGACCAGCTCCCCTTCGTCTCAAAGACGAGCTCGTGTGAACCGAATTCCCTCGCAGGAGTCGGTGTACTCCCCCGACCTCAATACCTCTCCGGCATTCGACCTGATGCCACTTGAAGAAGCTCAAAGGTCCCCCGTGGGCTCAGCGACTAGTCAGCCGCCAAGCTCATGGTCAGATGGTCTGGGGGAACAAGCACTTGGTGACCGTCCTGGCACCGGAGGATCATACCATGCTGGGACAGACCACCAAGCGGAATGGGTTCCTCCGGCTCTTGTGCCAGGTCCAGAGAAGACCGGGAGCACAGAGCTTGGCTGGCAAACCACACCTGCACACCACGATGGAGCGACTGGGGAGGTTCCTGTACAGCTGCAGTCAAACAATCCATTTCTGAAACCGAGACTAGAAAATGCAGGGCAGAACATGGCAGACCAGGGCGAGTGGAATGACCGATCTTCACATGCCACAACGAGCAGTGGTCCCTTGAGCCAAAGTACGAAGACTCAACTGTTGCGTGTCGATATCATGCTGATTTTCTGCAGCGGAAGGATACATCCCCATGACGGCGCGCTTGTCCCTGTTGGATTCCTCAGAACCGCAAGAGCCGTGGAAGGAGGAGTCGCATCTCGGGCCCCCAGAACAAGCTGGTCTTGGACAGTCGAACGAAGCGTCACTTAGGGGGTCGCAGCATTCTATCAAAGTTTCGGCTCCTCAGGAAATCTATTTGCAAGGTGGACAAGCCAATCCATATGCCCCTGCAGTGGTGGTCCAACCTTCGGACGCACAGCCTGAAGATGCCCACGGCCTACAACCATCACACGCGCAAACCAGGCTGGGCTCCGATTCCGAATTTCGCACCCCGTCCGCAATCTCCAGTGGAACATCCGCCACATCCCATGAACTCATTGACTTGGATAGCCCTGACACTTTAGCCGTTGGATCCGAATCTCACCGAGCCTCATTATCAGTGTACTCTTCAGATGCTGGACCAAACGGAAAGGAAGTTGTTTCCGACGATGCAGCCCCACAGCGAGCGCCTACGTCTCTACTGCAGACGAGTGCTGGCTCTACCCAGCAGAAATCTCCGGCCTCGAGCAGCGTTCTCTCGCCCGCCGAGGCTTCTAGACAGAAAGAACAAAGAGCAGAAACATACTCGATCCGTCAAATAAACTGGACGGATCGGAATGGACAGCTACTCCAGTCACCTATCCTGGTCCAGAATCAAAATGGACCCTGTCCGTTACTTGCGCTCATCAACGCTCTCGTCTTGCGTGCAGACCCGAAGACACAACGTCCGATCGTCAAGGCACTACGAACTCGTGAACATATTTCTTTGGGTTTACTTATCGAAGCCTTGTTTGAAGAATTGACCATCTGCCTGGGCCCTGATGAGGAGTTTCCGGACATTGAAGCTCTCACTCAGTTTCTCACAATGCTACATACTGGCATGAACGTCAATCCTCGCTTGGTTCTGGTAAGTTTGAACCCTCAAGGGTTGAGAAAATTCACAGAAGCTGACTGTCAATTGCAGGAGACAACAACGTCCGTCGGTACATTTCTTCAAACTGCGGATCTACAACTGTACAGTACATTCGGTGTCCCCTTGACTCATGGCTGGCTTGCTTCATGGTCCAGCCCGGAGCACGCTGCAATGACCCGCATAGCTCAATATCACGAAGATATCCAGCTACTGCCCTTTCGCAAGCAAGAGCTTGAGGACCGTGTCATGCAAGGACAGTCTCTGTCACCAGAAGAAGAAAAGAGGATGGCAGATATCCAGACCATCCAGAAATTTGTGGAGATTGATAATGCGACGCAGCTAAGCCCATTTGGCTTGACTCAGCTGGCGACACGTTTGGAACCGGGCTCGGTTTCAATCTTGTTCCGCAACGACCATTTCTCAACACTCTACAAACACCCACAAACGCATCAACTCTACACACTTGTCACCGATGCAGGATACGCGAATCATGCCGAAGTGGTATGGGAATCGTTGGTCGACGTGACTGGCTTCAACTCGGAATTCCTATCTGGGGACTTCCGTGCCGTTAGCCACGGTCCATCCGGCTCAGCAGGACCAACGGATTCAACAAGTCAAGCCGGCCCAGACACATCAAGCGCTGTTGCTCCTAGCGCCGCCGCGGCGTCTGAAGTGCCCGAAGTGAGGCTGTCGTCGCAGGAACAAAGCGATGCGGACTACGCGTACGCTCTCTCGCTTCAATACCAAGAGGAAGAACAACGCGAACGCACAAGGAATAGGCAAGAGCAGCCTCCAGTGCGCCGTACCTCAGTTCCTGTTCGCACGCGCGGGTCCGCTCCTCGCATGACCAATGCGCCAATCCGCAATTCCAGCATTGCAACAAGCGGCTCTCGATTGAATCAATCACATGACGCAGTGGACCATAGTGACCCCAATGCCCCTCCACCTCCTTATGAGCAAGCTGCCAGTGGTCCGCGGTATTCACCACCGGTCCGACGACGAATGCCACCGGACAACCATCCCAGCCCGACGTATTCGCCGAATCGCTACCCACAAGAACAAACGAACAATAGTCTTGTCAGCAATCGACATAGCTCTGATCGAGGGCACAACAAGAAGGACTGCATTGTGATGTGATTACGTTTCCAGCACGCAGGAAGGGTGCATGTAATCACTATTTCCCGGGTCTTCACGGTGGAACGCATGCTACGACTTTGACGCACCCACATAGAAGAGGACGAATATTGTCACTCTTGCCTTTGTACTTCACTAGGTCTCCCGATAGCCTCTTGACCTGGGTCTTTATCTTCTGCCGTATCCAAAGTAAAACGGAGCGCAGCCCGTGTGGCTTGCCTTGGAGAAACGTAGAACGAACCTTGCAGAAACGAACGTCGAGATTTTCCAGCAACGTACCCATAATCAAGCCACTCCATCAATGGACTCTTGTGTAGTTTCTGCAGAGGAACGGAATCATCAGGTGGTTGATGGCTGTGTTCTATTGGAGGAATTATAAAATGCCTGCGTCTCAACATCAGGCCTTGAAGTGATGCGAAATTACGAAGTTCCTTACTTCGTCCGGGCTTTGAGCGTTTCTGAGGGCATCCTTGAGACAGGATGATTTCCCTCTTTTGTCCATCATTGAATACAGAGTCGCATTCGAAAGCCACTTTAGATATATTGACATGACCATTCGCGGGGCAAGCCATTGTGTCCGTGACTATCCTGGTCAAGATGATATCTTCCAGCTTTCTCAAGCACGAATTACATAAATGCGTGATTTCTCGTGTCACCTCTAGACTGTCGATGACTTGAGTTGGCAGTGCTATCTTCTGCTGTCTCTATTCTGCGATGAAGGTCCTACTCACATTACTCCTTGTGGGATCTTTGGGCAGTGCTCAGGCCCAAGTGGCGGGATACGGTCAATGTGAGCAAGCCATCGACTGCTTGACTGCTGGCCAACGCTGACAAGCGCCAACTGGCACATCATAGGCGGAGGATCAGGCTATTCAGGAAGCACCAGCTGCACAAGAGGCTACGCTTGTACCTCCCAGAATCCCTGTAGGTTACTCCACCAGCATTGGGGAGGTTCAAGGCTGAGGCAAGCTTCAGATTACTATCAATGTGTGCCTGAGACTGCCACAACCAGCACAACCAGCACGTCGTCAGTATCTACTGCGACAAAGTCAACATTGACAACCACGACCAAGATTACATCGCAGACGTCCACGTCCGCAGCAGCTAGTTGCACTGGGTCATTCAGTGCTATTGAAGCCTCTGATTTTGTCGCAGAACTTCATCCTGGCTGGAACCTTGGGAACACCCTTGACGCGACTCCAGACGAGGGATCCTGGAACAACGCACCTGTTGTTGCTTCGACTTTCGACGACGTCAAAGCGGCTGGTTTTAAGAGCGTTCGAATTCCAGGTCAGGAATTCTCTCCCTCCTTTCTGGTTGCGTACCAAAATGACTGAAAAACTGTAGTCACATATGCATACCACTTCACTGGAAGCTCCCCAGATTGGACCGTTGACCCAGCATGGCTGCAGCGAGTATCCGATGTTGTCGATATGGTCACCTCGCGTGAGCTTTATGCCATTGTCAATGTGCATCATGGTAAGCTGTTCCCTGTCACATTAGTTTACCTGATCTCATTGACGAATGACAGATTCCTGGATTTGGGCCGACGTCACTCAATCGGGTGCCAACATTACCATGATCGAAGAGAAGTTTTATCGATTATGGTACCAGATTGGCACAAAGCTAGCTTGCAAGTCGAGTCTTGTCGCTTTTGAGCCTATCAACGAACCTCCTTGCAATGATGCCGAAGATGCAGCTGAGATCAATAAACTTAACAAGATCTTCCTTCAGGCTATCAATGACGCCGGCGGATTCAATTCCCAGCGAGTCGTGACACTTGCAGGAGGTGGAATGGATAGTGTCAAGACATCGGAATGGTTCGAGGCACCATCTGGATTTTCCAATCCTTACGCCATTCAGTTCCACTACTATAGTCCCTGTGAGTCAAGTTCGAATAAGGCACTGTGTTGGCGGAGGTGGTCTAACACTTTACAGATGACTTCATCTTCAGTGCATGGTGAGAGCTAAGCACTATCATCAGACAGAGCTTGCCCTATTGATACACATTTGCAGGGGTAAAACGATCTGGGGCTCGGATTCCGACAAAACAGCACTGCTGTCTGACCTTCAACTGCTCCGAAACAATTTCACCAATGTCCCAATTGTCCTGGGCGAGTATGATGCCTCTCCCACTAACACAGAGCCCGCTGCCCGATGGAAGTACGTCGATTACCTGATTCGAAGGGCCACGGGCCTGGACTTTGCGTGTATTCTGTGGGACAATGGACTAGACCATCTTGACAGAGATGCCAACACCTGGCGAGACCCGAACTCCATCTCGATAATCACCAAGTCCGACGACTCTGCATCGAACAGTTTGCCTGACAGCACGGAAGACGCATCTGCAGCGACACAGTGGTCGTCGGCCTATATTTTCCATCAGTACGGGACTGATGTGACTACACAGAGCTTACCATTCATATTCAATGGGAATACTCTACTGTCTGTCAGTGATTCTAGCGGCTCGACACTGGTTGATGGCACAGATTACTCCGTGTCGGGATCGAATATCACTTTCATGGCCTCTTATCTTTCCAAGTACTTCACGGCTACAACATCTCCCGGCATTGTGACCAATTTGACATTGGAGTTTTCCGGGGGTGCATCTTCACCAGTCATACAGGTTGTGCAATGGGAGACCCCTACTCTCTCCTCCACCTCGGCAGTGGCATCCTCAGTCTCCGGATCCGATTTCTCCATCCCCATTACTTGGAGAGGCCTCGCGAGAGTTGCAGCTGTCAAAGCCGTGACAACGACAGGAGCGTATCTGGTGGATGACTGGACCACTTGGCTAGGCCCTCTTCAACAGGCCAGGACTGTGAGTTGAACCTTTCATTGAGCCTCTAGATTAACATCGCGTCCGCAATTGAGCTAAGAAATATTCCATATTAGACCTACAGCAGTCAATACAACTGGGACTCCTCGAATGTGATTATCACCTCATCCGCAATTGATGCGGTTATATCTGCAGGGGTCACGACTGTCTTCACATTTGAGTTCTTCCCAAGGGACAATGGCGCTGTGAACGCTGTCAATTTTACTCTTACAGTCTGATAATAGGAATATGGAAGAAGAGAGAGGCTTGCATCACCGATGTAGCTAAGAAGCTCTTGTACATCGAGTTGCCGTGATTCAACAACTGGTCCGAAGACCTCCTGGATAGTATGAAGACCATATACATCTCAAATCTGCAGGAGATAGGATGGAATGGAGGTTGACCATGTGAAGTTGTCTATATTCTTGACAGAGCCAGCCCGTCAGGTCAAAACGAGTATCGATACTGTACATTAAACAAGAGCAGACATCATCACATCATTTTCACAATACAAGTAGAACAGAAAGATATCATCACCAGAACGTTTTCCGTTCCCGCAATGGGAGGTGTGGGTCGTATTTGTCCCACACGATTTTGTTCTTCTCATCAAGATGGGCACCTTCATCCGTGATTTGGATGACCTCATCCGTCTCCAGGCATTCGTGCCGACTGAATCCCCACTTATCACGGGGGATCCAGAGAGTGGGTGATGGAGATGCCACAGAAGGCTCGAAATATGCCGTACGCATTTCCTCCTCGGTATACTTGACCTCGGCAATGTTCCGTCGTACCTTTCGACGCATCGCCGCGAAGTCCTTGTACATATTTGGATGGAACCATTTCCAGAAAGCTAGAGCGCGCGAACGGCGTTGCTCGTTAATCTCGTTGATCTCGGCTTGCGCATCTTCCTTTTCCTGCAGGAGCTCTTCTTCCGCATCAAGGGACCGTGGCAAGAAAGTGTTCAGGGGGGTAAGCGCTTCGTTCAGAGAAATGTGGGCTAGGACGTTGCCGATGAGAAAGAGCACCATGATCACAACAGGACCGACGGCGCCTTTGATCGCGAACAAACCAATCATGCAGACTTCAGCCAAGTAAAGCCCGGTAAGTAAGTGTTGCAGTGCACGTGGATACACCAGACCCTTGGTGTCAACCTGGGTCTCGTAAACAAACAGGAAGTTGTATCGATAAGCCTGGTAGACGAGATACAGGCCGACAAACGCGAATCCCAAGATCAATGGAGCAATGCAGGAATATGTCAATGCTGGTCTGGATTAGCTTGGCCAGGAGTGTACAGGAGACAGTACACATACCGATCACACCCATGTTGGTGAATACAGGAAAAACATTGCCCCAGCTCAGACTGCCCAATACGGCCCATCGTTGGAACAGACGACGCGGAGAATAGGCAAAAAAAGTGGTGACAAATTTGAACACGAGTGCGCTCGCAATTTGCACTAGGGCCATTGAGCTCAAAGTCAAGCCTTGGAGGAGAAAGTAGGAAATGTAAAAGTTGGTGGCCTTGGGCAAGTTCTGCGCCAAAAGGTCTTTGACAGATAGAGGATCCTTGATAATCTGAGACGTAGCTGCCGATGCGGCTGACGTCAAGGTCGTCACCAGGAATACCTGCACTACCTGGAAGACGAAATGGGCGCTCTGTGTAAAAAGCTCCACGCGAGCCATGGAGGGAACGCCTGCACGTCTGGCACAGACTTGAACAGCAAGTTAGCCAATTGCGAATAGTAGCACATGAAGGAATACATACTGCGACATATAATTGGCACTAGCGACATCAGCAACACTAGTGCGGCTGATGGAAGCAATCCCTCGATCGCTCCCTTGATCAGATCAGGTAGTTTGAGGATGAACCCAAGAAATGGGATGAGGTTGCACAGATACGTGATGTTGGAGATGGTCCCAACAATGGCGGCTGGGAACGACCAGAAAATCACCAGAGCTGCCAGGCCGCCTTGTACTGCGAACTTTCGAACAATGCGTTGCCACCAGCTGAGGTTGAGGGCTTCCCAAACGACCTCTTGCGGAGGAATGCCGATGAAACGAGGAGCCATATGGAACGGCCGATGATGAGACAAGGTCTGAAGTGCGATCTGAGCATCGGCTTGAGAGTTGAACTCAACAAACATTGCGGACAGTGATTTCGCTTCGCCGTTCTGATGCTTCTGCTGCAGAACCGCAACCTCCTCGGTGACCCTTGCCAACTCCGTTCGATACCAATGGATGGAATCGACCTTCTCGCCAAATAGTATTTTAAGGCGATGCGTAGGTCGTTTGACCTGATGGGAGCCCGAAGGGTTGCTTGACTCGCCATCGAGGCAGTTGTCCGAGGAAGTTTCGCCGTTCTTGAGCGCCTTGATGCGGACTTTGTTGGCTCTCCGGATTAGCTTGGTCTCCGCAGTCTCCAGTTTCTCTGCAAGCCTGTTTCTCTCGTTCACTAAGTTGTCTAGTTCCTTGCAGTCCGTTGTGATCCAAATGCGCCTAATCGAATCGCCGAAAACATGTCGCAGCTTCTTCTCGTTCTTGTAATCATCTGGCACGGACATGAACAGGACTGTCCTGGAGGAAATCCGGGAAGCATAAGCCGGAGAGTTGAGGTAAGCCTGGCGGAGATGGGCGTAGTAGAGACTTTCTCGAGTCACAATGTAGAACACAAATGCTGTTCAATAATTAGTGTTTGCGACAAAAGCAGCAAAGTTGAAAACGTACTGAAATAGACCAGGGCCATGAGGACGTTGGCATAGTATTTATTAGCGTCTTTGACGTTGCTGAAGCTCAAGATGTCAAGTTGGTTATTGCCATTACCGCCAGTAGCATGAATGGGCAACAAAATGGGCCAAGTTATTAGGCAGCCGAAGAAGCATATTGCGCACAGTACTCGCAGGAATCGCAAGAACAGATAGCCATCGAGCGAAGAATGATGAAGAACATGGTTGTCCTCAATTTTGAAGAACGTGCCAAACCAGTTGATCCAACCTGACGGTAATTCGGGACTCCGTTCGTGGTCATGTAGATCGGGCAGATGGGATCGTGGAGCGTACCACCGGCGTTGGGTGCGCCTAAAGATGAGGAATAGAGCAAACCAGAAGAGCGCATATATCAAGGCTGGAAGCAAGGTCATCATCAGCGCCGAGGCCGATGAGCCTCCTCCGCCAGTGAGCCCACTGGCGAGATTGCCCGAGGTTGTGGAAGGGCCATTTCGAGAAGAACCGACATTTGGGTCATTACTGGGATTCTGGAAAGCTTGTCAGCTCCTTTGCCCATGATGGAATTAGAGTAAGGTCACTCACGATTGGGCTCGACATCGTGGTACCTGGTGCCCTGCCTTCCTAGTCCACGCGCGAGACGGGACAGCGGCTATTAAAGAAAGCCAGAGCACTAGAAGAGAAAAAGAAGAGAAGAAGAAAAGGAAAAGGAAAAGGAAAAGAAACAAAAGATGTCAAAAGCACGAGCCAAAATTTCCCGTTCCAAATCATGACGGCCCACGGCTGGCGTGTGGGCTATGTATGTGCTCTGTACGGAGCAGTCCCACGCTACAAATTGGACCTGTCACTCCAAGTGAGATACGCATCGAATCCACTTTCCCGCGTGTGCGGGTGCTGATAGGTGAGTCGCATTGTACCAAATCTTCGGGAGCGATAGTTTGTCGATCTCGAAGTTTGTGCACCACGCTTCCCTGGCTCAAGAGTCTGGAGACTGGCATGCACCGCGCGCTGCATGTCCCAGCCCCGGTCTATCAGATACTGGATACCGGAGGCATCTAGCCCCTCCAGCCTCTGTCCAGCGATGCTCATATCGAGCGCAATAATGAGAGCAGTCAATACGGCGTACTCCGTAGATATCGAAGAATTGGAAGACGACTCGAGATGGGTCCCGGAGAAAGCAAACTATTGGGTGGAGGCGTGCCGATCGTGGGTCGGGAATCGCTTCTCTCTTAGGTGTGTGGATGTAGTTCGTGCCTTGACGAGCAGCGACCAATGGCCGATGTGTGATTCGCATTGGCATGCTCGTCGTGCTGCATCAAGACGAGATTGGCGTCGGGACGTCCTCGGATCTCATTCCTCACGGCGAACGATCCCCCTTTGTGCAACATTGCTTGCCCAATAATGGCAGATAATCCATTATTAGGGCTGATGAGTGTGCATGAGAAGCTTTCTTGACAGTGTCATCGGTCCTTCCCGTCCTTTCCCCCACTCGACGACTCGTTCTGGTGGCTGTCAACATGTCAACTGAGTCAGATGCAAGGGGGACACCCATTGGCTTCGTGGGCGTTGGCGGTGATGGGCTTGGGACTCGCGAAACTCAAGAGGATTGAGGCGATGTTGCAGTGCATGTGTGTGGCCATCAGAAGGCCATGCAGCGCGCAGTGCATCACATTCCTTGAAATGAGATGGACGAGATGGACGAGATGGACGAGATGATGGGAGCTGAGGTGTGGACAGCACAGACGCGTGGACCGGTACGTAGGCCCCGCGTCGAAGTCTCTGTGGGTCTTCATCTCGCACAGCGAACAACATCCTGATGGTGGGCGATGTCCGTGGATTTGGTGTGTATGTAACGACGAGGGATCACCCTTGATGCCACTGGCATCTGCGAAGTGCGAGCAGGTGGGAAAACTCAAGCGAAGCCTGCAGGACGTGCAGTGCCGTGCATGTTGACCACATCACGCTATCTTGATTTGAAATTTCTCCTGCAGACAGGAGCTTGTGCGAGTCCCAGCTTCTGCTCGGTTTTGCAAACTCCTTTCTATCTTTGAGAGCAACAGACGCGTACATGAGGATCTTCAATAAAGGAAAGAGCATGGAAAGATTTTCCCACCGGACAGGATATCGAAGATCTCCTCCAGCTATGATCTCCTCCACTGAAGCTAACGGCCTGCCTACTTCAAGAACAGCTGCCGCCTGAAGCACCCTTGCATTCTCCAATCGCCTTCCAACGACCTGCATACCAATCGGCAATTCACCCCAGGCTGACTCCGCACACGATCAAAGCCACATGGTACCTTGAGGACTGGATGGCCGGTGATATTGAAAGGTGCCGTGTGAGTGATGACTCGCATCGCGACAAACAATTCTTCCATAATACTGGAACTGGATCCATCATTACCAGCCCCCATTCTAGGGTGCAGCATCGCAACGGCTGGAGCGTATGACATGACAAGGAGTCAAACTGTTTGAACGCTTCATCATACGCCTGAGATGATAGTCTTTACGATACGCCTTGTCTTCGATCAATTAAGGCCGCTGCAAGATACGCAGTTATTTTTTCTCTTTTGGTTAACAGAGGGGAACAGCAATTTGGCTATATCTGGATACTGGCGCGAGGAAGTCATGAGATGCCATCAACCTGAAACAGAACCTGCGGTTTGCTAACGATGTTAATCCGGGTCATTCTTGTCCGTTGGCCAGCAAGATACGGCCGCCGTCTACACAGAGCGATATTCCATCAACGTAAGACTGTTCTCGAGCGTCAGTGATATATCTGATTGTGGGCATATTGAGAGCGCTTACCCCTGCTTTGCTGACAAGATACAGAACTGTCCCTGCAATGTCCTGGGAGGACCCTGCTCTTTTTGCTGGTACTTTGTCGAACAGAGCACTGAAGACATTCCCCTCCGCCCCAACAGGATTCATGTTACTTGGAACAACTGTAATGGGCTATAGTCAGTGCTTGATCTCTATGGATAGGGGTTCTGCTCACGTACAGCCAGGATTGATCCCCACCACGCGGACGTAGAATCGGTTATATTTGGCTGCCAGCAATTTGACCAAGTGGTCAGTCGCAGCTTTGCTCGTCGCATAACTTGTCAGGTCCACGTTTGTCACATTATGCATACTTGCACATGAGCTGGTAATGACCACGACACCTCTTCCCTCATCTCGGCCTTTGCTCCCATCAGCTGACAATCGACCGGCTGCAGCGGCCAGTAGAGGAAGGAATGCAACACTGAGAAAGTAATGGGCAGTGGTGTTGATGCGGAACGTGTTCTCCCAATCAGTTTGTTCAATTGACCACATCGATGATTGTAACTCTTCCAAGGGCGCCGTGAGAACATTGCACGTCTGCGGAGGATCCCGTCGGATACCAGCGTTCGAGATGAGCATATCCAAGGCTTGTTCCTTCTGGGCTATTATCTGGGCAAGTTTGCCAATAGCATCTTTGGATGACAGGTCACAAGGTAATCTGAGAACGGATGTCAGTCCCATCTCGTGGAAGGCCTACGACATGCCAACCCTTCTGCACTCCCTCCAGCATCACGTCCCAAGTCATTCAGCTCTTGAACAGCCTCAGCAATTGGGTCGCTCGGCAATGAGACAACGTAGACTTTGGCTCCGTTCACAACCAGTCCCTGGTCGTTCATTAGTTGCAAGGATGAATTCGCAATCTGCCGTTACTCACTTTCGAAATCATGAGCCCTATACCGCTACTCCCGCCAGTCACAACTGCCACGCGTCCTTTGACGTTATACAGATTCAGCAAATTGAGAGATGACATGTTCAGCAGAACAATGGTAGGACAATGGTTCAGAAGCAAGACTGATATTCCTTGGGAGCGACAAATCCTGCATGTAAGTCCAAGGCGGGGAAGTATACTTGGATCCGTCGGCTGCTCCGACAGGCCAAGGCTGCAGCTACAAGTGACAGAATTCCGACCTCAGTGTAATAATTCTTAGACTTGAGCACTCGGAAAGTGTACATAGATCACACTCACCGAGATCTGGGTCTCTCCTTGAAATATTACGGACCAGATTCGGAAAAGCTCAGTAGGAGGCACTATTCATTACTCTTCACTCTCGACCAAACCTCGGGCATCCTAAACAACAAACTAATCGATCCAAGTCTCACTCCTTGTAGTGCTCTTTGGTCCGCATCGCCGCCGCTTCCAAGCACTCACTGGTCACTGCATCATCTCTAGGGATCAACTTGACTTTAAAATCCCTCGGAATCGCAACGAGCGCAGTCTTGAACTGATTATAGTCCACATAATCGGTATTGGGTGGGCTTTCTTCACTTGCGACGATCTTGTAAGAAGAAAGAAGACGGATGAGAGCAGCATAGAGCAGCCTCGAAGCGATGAATTGGCCCGAGCAGGCGCGAGAACCCGCACCAAAGCTCAAATGGGACAAGCCGCTTCCCTCTCGCTCTACTGGAGGTTCAAGAGATTTGAGCCATCTTTCGGGATCAAATTTCCCGCCATTTGGCCCGAAGTGATCGATGTCTAGAATTTGATCAGAACCAGCAAATTAGAAGTGCGACAAGAGGGCTCACCGTGGTTTCCGGCTTGTGCGTTGATGAGGATCATCGTCTTAGGAGGAATGATTGCTCCGTTCCAGTTCACCTCTGTCACTGTTTTCCGAGGTAGACTCATGGCGCTAACGGTGTAATATCGGCCGGCTTCTTTGATGATTGCATTCACATAGGGGGCTTTCTCTTCGTAAACAGCGCTAGTCCAGGCATCACGGATGTCAGGATAATGGCGCTTGATATCTTCATACGCACGGTCCTGCCAGAGTTGGCCCTCAGGGGTAGACAGCGACCCAATGGCTGAGGTCAAAGTGCCAGGAATGGTCTCAAATCCACCAGAAACCAATGACAGGCAGATTGAGGATACCTCCACGCCGGTGAGCTTTGTCTCTTCGTCTTTCAGAATAGCAGCCGAAATACAAGGTTTGTCGGTTCCCTTCTTGATCATCGCGCGCACTTTATCCAGCAGGAGATTCAGGTATGCATCTCGGCGTTCTCGCAATTCCTTTGATCTTGCATTCTTCTCATTATTCGGGAGATAGCGCAAAGCGGGGATATAGTCCTGCAAATTTTCAGAGGCACTTCGCAGAAGTGAGATTGCCGAGCCGACGTGAAGGATCTCTCGCAGAAGGTCATCGTAGACAGCGTCCATACGGATCCCGTAGCAGAGGGTCAAGGTCGTGTTCAGTGCGTATCGCTGGATGTATGGTCTTATGTTGAGCTCGACGGCTCCATTGGAGCTATCTTTGTAGAGATCGCGCACGATACAGTAACTCTCGAGATCAAACATCGGATGATAGTTGCGTAGAGCTGGTCTTCCCAATGCGGTACCAGCTGCCTTGCGTTTCTTCTTGCAAGATTCATCCCAAGGAGAGGAGCCAATTGTGAAGCCCTGAGTGCTACTCACCACACCGTGGAAGGTATACAGCTTTGGCCGGTCAATCACCGCGTTTTGGTGACCGAGGAGCATCTTCCGACAGTCATCGAACGAGTTGACCACCACCGCGCGTGTGTTGCCGAGTCTAATTTGAAAGACAGAATGGCCGTACTGACGCCACCATTTCTCACAGACACTCGCATGATCGTCGCCGAGCTGGAGGAGATGACCGAATATGGGTACTGCCCCAGGGATTTCGGGTATGCCTTTGATGTGAGGAATGTCGGTTGCAAGTGTCCACTGCAGACGGATGTTAGCCCATCGAAACAAATAGCTTCGGTCATCGTACTCTGTATATCAGGTAGACAACCAAAGGGAACAAGAGCAGGTAGTATTGAGGGACCCCGCTCATGACGGCAAAGTTAACATTGGGGAGGATGTCTGTCATGATGTTTTCAAAAGACGTGGATCACAGTCTGGCGCGGTAAGTCTTGGAAAGGTAGCGTTAAATAGTCAGAGAAAGATTGCCATCTTTCATCATCAAATCGAGATCCAAACAGCACTCTTCTGTCGTGACCCCTCATCGGCTTCGTAGTGAGAGTGACTGTCGGACAGTCCGACGAGCCGGTGATAGGTGATACCACTAACCACTATTTCGATATTTGTTAAGAACATGTCCTCTGATTCGCTTATATCCCTGTCTCTATGTGATTTCTTCCACACTACTTGCTATCTATTAAGTCTTAGCTTTCTGTCCTGTCGCTCTTTTTAACGACCCATGACCACTGAGTGGCAAATATATATATTTCCATGCTTGTTATTAACCAAGCAAGGAAACTACGAGACTCAAGCCAAAGAGATAAAGAGGACAAGAAAGATGCAATAGCAGTTGTAAGTATGGTGGTGGTCACTTGTTCAGTCAGGCTTGAGGCGGCAGGTCACCCTCCAGACTAGAACACCACCTAATAATGCGAGCATTATCATTTTTATTATCATAGTGATTAGAGAAAACGTTTGTGATTGACCACTCGAACTCAGAATCAAACGGTTCCAGGCACCCGGGGCGCAGTTCGACCGAAATCTTTGACCGCCAACGGGAGCTTCAATCCCTCGTCGGGAACTGATCAACCCGTCTCATTTGTGTAGTGACCCGGGAAGCTCACACTGAGCCTTTGACTGTCGCCAGCCATGTAACTCTGCCGGCCGCGAATCTTCCGAGTGCAAAGACCGGCTGGCTTGCGGTTGCTGCATCATCGGCCAAGCCGGCTGCAACCCGCCTGGCGGCCTCGCAATCTGTTGCATAGTGGCATTATCACCTTTTTGTCGAGCTTTGAGCCAGATGAGAGCCCCGAGAGCGCATAGGATCGGTATCCCGACACCTACGCCGATGCCGAGCGCGATTTTGCTGGTAGTTGTCAAGGCTGGGGACGAAGACGGTGAAGGTGGCGATGCGCTGGTGGTGGAGGACGAAGCTGAGGACGAAGTGCGGGGCGAAGCGAGATTGATACCTTGTGCGGACGTAGCTGTAGAGGCAATGGCACTGGTTGTGGTGGCGGTGCTTTTTGGTTCTGTGATGTTGAAATAGGTCGACACAAAGCCATCGGGTCCATCTGGATTGATCCAAAGGAAAAAGACGTTGGAGTAAGCAAGGTCAAAGTCGTACAGCTGAACAGCCCAGGTAAAGTTTGTTACTTGATCACTAGCATGGATCTTCGCTGCGACTCCTTAGTGTCCCTTTCCAGTATGTGTAGCCAGCGATTACTTACCGTAGATGTTGCCTTGGCTTGCGGCGCTCTGTTGGACCAGACTCTGCTGCCAGAAGGTGACGTTGAACACGCCTAGCTCTGTAACCCATGACACGAGCAAATCGTCCCCTATTGTGTACACTGGATTGATGCCATTATTAGAGGTGGGACTGGTGAAATAGTTTTTGTTGTCGGCAGTAACGGTTAAAACCATTCCAAGAAGAGTGATTAGTAGGGACTCAGGCGACTGCATGCCGAAAGGAACTCGCTGGTGATAAGAGTGAAGTTAAAGAGAGTGTACAGTATACCTAACAAGATACGAAATTGGAAGGGAAGGTAACCCAGCCTTTTCTATTAGTGTTGGGCAACCCGGCAGATCTAGCCAGTCTCTATCACAGGTCACTCCGTTCCGTTCTTTTGCTAGCCGCCGTAGGGGCGAATGGTATCCTATACTAGGAAAGAGACCTTTCGAGCGCATGTTTGGCGAGAGCCGTGCAATCAGACAGAAGCACCGGTGGGATCGTGTCGTGATTGGGGGCTATCTGGGCTTAGCGTGCTATCAAAAGTTCCTCCACCTCGACCAACAAAAGCTTTGACAGGGATTCAAAGGACGACTAAGGCTGTAATGAGACACCCGTTACCATAATCTTGATCATAACATTATAGTGCCCGGTACCGAGTGACTGAGATTTCATTGACCAGACCGGAGCATTGAAAGACTAATATGGAGTCCGGGATCCATGTGTACCCACAGATTTCTCTTCGAGCGCCGGGTTATCAGCAGCGCCACGCGCTTAGCATGGCAGTTCCTCCTTTGTCTTGCGCAGCATTCCGCTAATTGCTGATTCCTCGACTCCCGGCGGCCTACATGAATGCATAGACGCTTGAGGCATTCCCAATTGAGTATTTCTCTGTTGCCATGAGGTTGTCTTTTTGGAAGCCTCCAGTCGGCCCCTATTTACCCTCGAGACTGGGGCACGGTTGTCATATAACAAACAGCCAATGCAAATTTGCGTGGCCCTGTGGAGTTCGCCGCACTGGCGGCTGCCAACGTCAAATAATTATATGTAGAAGCTAATCGAGTATTGGAAAGGTCATTGACACGTTTATAGACGAAACATTTCTCCATTGTTTGTTGATTACAGCTTATTACTGCGTATAGCGCGTCCCATGAGCTCCCCTTCGGCAATTGAAACCTCTCGGGCTTTGGAGTGTCCTGCATGTGGGCAACATTCAGGAATAGCAACCCAAAAGGTCGATAATAAAATAGTCTTACGGACCAAGGTGGCTGAAGTGAGTCTCATTCGAACCAAATTTTGGCTACATTCCGCTCGATATGAATGGGTCATGTAAAATGGTCGACAGTTCCCATTACGCGTTTAGAGAGTTCAAACCGAGTCAAGTACATCCCTAGTAGATTGATACCATACTGCGTACTAGTGAGTTTCAGCGTGGAGCAGGCGGCAATCACGCCCGATTGATTGGCGGGACGCCTCGGGGACTCCCGCCCGGAACGTACCAGCTTCACACTGGCACCTTGGGCCGCATGCAGGTAAGGTTCTAGGCCCAGGTCACTCTCTCTAAGAGAGTTAAAAAAAGTACAGTACAAAATAGGAGTCCAGGGCTCCGGGTGATCCAGTGTCCTCCCTCAACGTTCGTTCATTATATGTCATCGCTCAACTTTCTCTCCCCCCGTTTTTCCTGCAACCCCCGCGACACGCTCAATTTCCTCCCGGCGTCACCTATTCTGTCTTTTTTTACACCCTCGAGATGATCTGTGCATCTTGGTGCCCGGATATCTGGGATCGCAACTGACCATGGCCTTATCAACAACACAGGTGCGCTGGGGACGACTGTTGCTCGTGTTTCTTGGAGCTTTCGCCATCGCCTCCAGGTTCTGGCCAATCCCACTCGCGCATTACTCCTCTCATTCCCACCAGGCCTGGGATGACCTTGCAGCCATTGAAAATCAGACATTGGGAGTAAGTGCTTATTTGACGCGGATAAACGGCTTTCCCATCTCACATTTCTGCAGTTTGGGAAGGTTTTTGCCATCAACCTGCGCAGCAGACCGGATAAGCGCGATAACATTGTCCTGGGGTCATCCCTTTGCAATTTCCTCGTCGATTGGATCGCTGGTGTGCTTCCGGAAGAAATAAACTCCAAGTCCTATCCATATGTTGGTCTCACATATGCTCATCTCTCGATATGAACTCGCTAATAGAAACGCGAGTCTAGAATTGGAACCAAGAACACAAGCAGGCCGAATACGCTGCCCGCCGGGCGCATCTGAATGGAATTCAACGGTGCGCAACAGACGCCCTTCGCGAGGAATTGAGCCGAAGTGATACTAATAACGCGTTAGTATTGTTGAGAATAGGATAGGAAGCGCAATAATCATGGAGGATGACGCTGACTGGGACGTCAACATCAAAGCACAACTCCAAACCTTCGCCCTCGGAGTCCGGGCCCTCCAAGGCACGATGGAGACACCGTGCACCTCCCCATATGGCGATGACTGGGACATCCTCTGGCTTGGCCACTGCGGTATCGAATGCAAGACCGACCTTCCCTTCTACCTCACCCCCAACGACCCTACTATCCCTGAACCTCGACATTTCCTTCCCTACTGGCGTGATCCCCCTGCAATTGATCGGCCAGACAATGTTCGACTAACGTGCACCGCCAAAGATGGCGTATGCTCAAACATGTATGCTGTGAGCTACCATGGCGCTCAGCGGATTCTTGCCGCGCTGTCGGTGAATCCCTCCGGTCTTGCCGAAGAGATTGATATTGGTGCGCAATTTGACGTGTCTTTAGGCCGCATGTGCGGGAAGGGATACTTGCGCTGTTTTGCACCTTATCCCTCTTTGACAGGAGCTTTTCGCCCTGCTGGAAGCGCAGAAAGAGGATCTGATATCCACGACGACAAGGGAGAAGCAGTGGGGTTTGCTAGCTGGGGAGTGCTATACAGCACCATGCTGAATGTGAAGCAAATCCTTAATCGAGAGCCCGTGCACGCCACCTGGGATGACGTTGAGAAGCCGTGGAATGTTCCGGATATGGTCACCATTACGCCGGGCTCAATTTACTTCAAAGGAGAGGACGGTCAACACGAGATTGCCTCGGTTGCTGTTGATGAGAAGCAACGAACTCATAAAGCGACGCATGTACGTACATAAGAAGGGCGGGCTCAACTGAACGATCTCGTTTCATTTTACGTCTTGAACTGCCTCTTTCTTCACCACTACGATATACCCTTCTTTGAAAATGGCTCAGCCCAGGGCCATTTGATTGAAGTCGCGCTCAGCAACAGCCGAAAGAGGTATACAAGGCCCGTGACAACTATTCTTCTGGTAGTTCATAGTCTCACCTCGAGAAGTTATGACATAGGTCGGCTCGTGGGCTGCTTGATTACGTCAAGCTGGTGTGGCTAATATCAATCACGAATTGCATATCGCGCTCGAACGACGAGACCTTGTATGAAAAAAAAAAAAAAAAAAAAGAAATCAAAACATACAACAGCAGGGATTCGCTGGTGGTCACCCACCCAACTACTAACCTGCCGGCGTGTGGCTTAAGTACGGCTGAGCGGACGGGAAGCCCTGTTCTCCACACCCTGTGGTCGTATGTATCAGAAATCCCATATAGATGGGCTATAAATGTTTCACTGATGGTAGTATAACCCTCGGTGAAGATTGGCCATGTTTTCGTTTTCAAATTAGCCGTCAAGTAGTCCTAGAATGGCAAAAGATCACCTTCTTCTATTTGGCAGTTTGCACACCATCCCTTCCTTCAGGTTAGAAGCGATATGGATGGTAACAGCAGCTCGAGCACCTTGGACATTGATAACTTGAACAATTTCCAAGCCAAGCGAGTTCAAAGAATTCATGACAAACCACGCGATACGACATTTCCACTATTGGTCGTTCCTGTTTCCGTACTTTCGAGGTATGCATGTCGGACGTGTTCTTGTAAAGAGAACACAGTATCTATCCCCTTCCAGAAAATGGAGTCAATCCGTAGTAACCCGAGTCGAAGACATGGAAGAGCATCGGCCTTGAGGCGCATGTCCCGGCGTAGTTGCTGTAAGCACCCCAGATAGTAGGTAGCTTCGTCTTTGTCGAAGGAGCTAGTGACCATGAGCAATGTTTGAAAGCAGATTGAAGAGAACATGGTTGCGCTCCAAACAGGCCAAAGGATTTCACGATCACTGGAGCCCAAATTGCGAACAAATTCGGCGGCGGCAGAAATGCAAGCTCTATTCTGTGATCGAACTTGCTCACGCAACGCAAAGTATGACGGAGATTGAGACTCATTAGCAGGAGACTGAAGGAATGGTCTTAACATCGCCCGCGTAATGCTAAGGTGTATGTAATGGTACTCCATCTCCAATACACGCTCCAGTCCAACACGGGCGCTTTCTTCCATTGACGTAGCGGGATCAGTGGAGCCCAAGAGCATACTATGACGCCACAACGTAATGCTCTGGATTAAAGGCTCAGTGGTGTCGAGTGTCTTCTCATAATCGGAGTATGTCACGTCAATAGCCTTGGGCGAGCTAATCTAGTCAGTTGCTAATCAACTCGGGGATTCTCGTGATGTCGGACACACGTACTATAATTGTAGCAGGACCCGGTCAACCAGTGATTCGAGTTCAATCCGCTTTAGGAAAGATGACCATGCTACAGAGCTGAGGCCACTGTCTAACCGGTCATCACCATCGAGCATTCTCAGAGACCAAGTTTCAGAATTGAGAAGTGGAGGGCGACCAAGACTTAACGCGAGCCATTTATCGACCATGTAAATGCAACACGATAGACGCCGCCGCTGGGCAATCTCACACGGAGATATTCGCCACGATTTGGGATCTAGGTGCAAGCCTAGAGAATGAGCACATGCAACGAGTGTACTGAGCTGAGTCCACTTGAAGCTGCTATCCTGCACAATCGGATTTGGGAATGGCCGAATGACTAGAAGAAGTAGAGTTTGCACAGTTGAGATGGTCGGCATGAACATCTCATATGAGAGCACGTCGTTTATGAGTTTGAAGAGAGCCTTCCCAGATGGCTTTTCGTAGGCAAGGTCGATGCATAGTCGCTCGTCGAAGTCGGTAAATGGTTCAGCCAGTAAATATGCAGCCGCGAGAAGATGAGACGGACTGCCGCCGGCGTCAAGCGGGTTTGAGCAACTGAATATTGGTAAATTTGGAACAACAATCCGGTTCAAGAGAGTGATCAGACGGTGTCCTATATCTTGTGGGACTATGGTCTTAAGCTCCTGCCTCTTGGTTTGTTGAGACAGGTAGTCACAGCCGGCCTCTTCTCTGCTAGAGGCAAATATTGACGGAGGACAAAGCAAAAACTGTGTCGGTTTGCCACCGACATCCACAGACTGGATGTCGAGACTTTTGAAATGGAATTTTCCAGTCGTGTCATACTGGTAGTGCCGTAAAAGGAATGGGTCCATGTCACCACTACTACCGAGCAGAAGGGGCGCCACAGTGATCGTGTCAAGGTGAACATTAGCCGCATTGCTCGGCGTGCTCTCTGGGGTCTTCTCCGCTTCGGATTGTGGCGCTGGCACGCTGGGCGAGGCCGCCGAGGCGTAGACAAAGCCATCCGGAGTGAAGCCGGTAGGCATTGACTCGTCGGCAAAGAAATCGGTGACGGAAGGGCCAGCTCCCTCCAAAAGATATTCCATACTTGAGGTGCCCAGGAAGTGAGGTGCAATTGCTTGGTTCTGAATAGGCGCAAGGGTATTGAACGAGATCGAGTCATCGGCCAGTGAAACAGCATCTCGCCCATCTGTCGAGCTGGGAAAGACCTCGTGTATCTCTCGCGAGTCGAGCGGTGACTCGGCAAATCTCCGTGGCCTGTTTGATTGATGGACGAAAGTGCATTCTTTCCGATGAAGAGTGCAGAGATAGCATGGTGGTGCCGAATCGATGCGACATGCTGCTTTCTTAGCCCGACATGAGTCGCAAGCTCTATTTCGTTTACTCATAAACTTGCGGCCTTGACTTGACATCGTCCTTTAAGTGCTCAGAAGCAATCAACGTGACTGTTGTGGAGAATAAAAGAATGAAATGCATGGCCGTCACATCCAGAGCGGGGGGTTGTGCCACTAACTCATTTGGGAATGCAACTGATAAGTCATTTCGACTACTGGTAGTCCCCCAACTTTGCCAGTGAAACACAACATTACAATGTAGCAAATCAACTGACTAGCTAGCCCCAAAATATTTGAGCTAAAATTATGGTTCATCGTGAATACGACATTCTAAACGAGTTTGGTCCAGGATCACGTCGAATGTATATGCCTAGTATGAATATCTAGGTAGAAAATGAGAAACAAAGGTATACGTCCTCTTTTTTATCACATTGTGCCATGTCCAAGATCTTGCTCTTCCTCGTCCCCAAAATGAGCATTACGGATGACTTGAGAGGTGTCTTCGATATAAGCAAAGCTTTGCGATAACCCTCTCTCAGGATGGTTATAGTGCGCAAATGCATGAGGCATCCCATCATACCGCTTCATCGTAACTCTGTTCCCGGCTTGCTCCAAAAGTCTGCCGTAGAATTCCCCTTCATCCCGCTCGAGATCAAACTCAGCGGTGACGATATGTGCTCTGGCAAGATTTTGAAAAGAAGGGGCCAGTACTGGAGTACAAATCCAGTCATTATTTAGAATCCTTTCCTGTGTGTCTAGTCTGGCATTAGTAAAAAGGTGAAAAGGTAGATCAAAGTCCATGTTACCGTCGTTCTCTCCAAGCCAGTACTTGAGAAACCATTGTTCCCTTGCCAGGGGGCCCCATGGAACATCGTGATACAGCAATACACTCTCATAGGGGCAGGTGGTGCTGTCGAGTGTCAGGCGCCGCAAACAGTACCGCATATCTGTTGCCGGAACGACAAGCAGCTGAAGCTTTAGTTTGACGCCTTCGTCGCGAGCAAAGTGGGCCATTACAGCCGACATATGACCTCCAGCCGAAAGTCCACCAATGGAAACGCTTGACGCATCGATGTTAAGGCGAGCGGCATTTGCAATCGTCTGGCCGCATCAAGCACGTTGTTAAATCTTGTCCAGCGTGTTTAAAAAAGGTGACTTACCCATTTGACAGCTTCCCACGAGTCGTAGATGCTTGTTGGGTAGGGAAACTTGGGTGCAAGGCGATAATCGACATCGATGACCTTGATTCGGACCTTTCTGCATATGTACCGGCACCATGCCGCCTCAGTGCTAAGACTTCCAAGCACCCAACCCCCTGAATTAGGACTCATTAATCAGTACCACCATATATGGGACTCCATCCAATATCTCTTACCGCCATGGACATTGAGATGGACAGGAAAAGGACCAGGACCTTCGGGGCTATAGATTCTGAGTGTAATTTGCCCGGGTGGTTGAAAGACAGGGATCTGTAAATCCTCGACATGGTAGACAGGTGGGCCTTTGAAATGAGGGTGGTTGGTACTTAGCGGCTACCTAGAACTTCGATGGGCATGGGGTGCAAACCTTCAAACGTAGGATAAGTGAAGCTATGTGCTCCTGGATTTTTGCGATATTCTTCAATCGTCACCTCGTCTGCTCTCACCATCTGACTACCATATTTCTCCCATAGCTCGACCCATTCAGCGTCCAATCCTGGTAGTAGCCGGTCAGGAATTGAGAGGCGTTGCTTGTCAGATTGATGCATGTTGAGTAGAAGGATGCTGGCTTGAACTGTGAGAAAGTGTTGAGTGAAAATGGTACGGAGGTAAGCGAAATTTGACTTTCTTAAATCAGCCCAGGGCCTCAAAACAAAATTCCGCATCAATCGTTGCTTCGAATTCTGAATCTACGATTGGCGGCTTTCGCAGCCCTATCAAGCAAGTTCCGGATAGGCAAGGGTCAAGCTTAAGTGGGGATATCTGCCGCTGTACATGCCCGGGGCCCCGCGTTCCTTTAGAGTGAGATCTGGGAATTCAGAATCCCCAGCGATTGAATAATGCAGAAAATCCAGTTCTAAGACGTTGCGAAGGTCAATGGGAATAACCTATTCCAATCTCTTTTATTCCTCCACAGTCATGCCTATCATGCTGAAGTTAAATCCCATTCTAAACAAGAATGTCTCTGACTTCGGTGGAATATGCAGTCATTTTATTACCAGCGGTAGACAAAAGTAATGGTTCGAATATGTGTCCAAAATGATTTTCCAAATCGCTTGAAAGAATTTGCGAGGCTTACATCGTTCAAGCCCCCCTATACTTCCCTCCGGCCATATTGCAGGTCAACCTCGGCCAGATTCACGAACTTGGTTTTCTGGGTCAACTTCCAGATAACAAAGAGCATGATGAAAAGCACGAGAATAATGTACGAAAACACAAAACTGACCGGCTGCCACGGCGTCAGCAGCGTTCCATATCCCTGTATCAGAACGAGGAATATGTTGAAAATGGTGATGAAATAAGCGCCCCATGGGAAAAGAAATGCTTGAAACGGCAGTTCCTCTGGCCTGTGTCCCTGAAGCTTCCAGGCGTGGCGGAAACGCAGGTGCGTGATTCCAATGCATCCCCATGCAATCAACGCGGCTGCGCCCGCAATATCCAAGATATACCCGAATGCTGTGCCGGCGCCGCTTGCAACGTTCATGATGGCCACCAGGCCCATCAAGTTCGACAATATCGCTGCATATATGGGGATTCCTCTCGATGTGGTCTTTTTAAGGAACGCGGGCGCACGGCCAAGGTCAGCGAGGGAGTATAGAACACGCGACGCAATGTAGATGGCCGAGTTGATGGCGGAGAAGGAGGCTGTCAAGATGAACATGTTGATTAGATTCGGAGCTCCTTGCCAGCCGGCCTTTTGTAGGGCAAGGCTAAAAGGTGAGCTGCCTGTACTGGATCCCGCAGTCAAAAAGCCAGGGTCATTTGAAGGTACAATGATCCCGGAGAAGAAAACCATGCCCAGGAATATCAAGGCTATGCGGACGATGGTTTGTCGAACGGCCTAAGTTTAGTTATATCCAGTTAGCGGCTTCTCTGTTGGGTCTCGAGCTGATCTGTTTGTGACCAGGGACCAGGGTTCACGTACCTTTGGCACATCCTTTTTCGGGTTTCGACTCTCTCCGGCGGTAATAGCAATCATTTCAGTCCCAGAATAGTACACTGCTGCAAGGACGAAAGCCTTTCCGAAGCCGTTGATCCCGTTTGCGAAGGGACCAGGGTCACGCCAAAAGCGGAACCCAATATAATCTCCACCTATTGCGCCAGTGTTGACTAGGATTGCCAGGAGATATCCCGCTAGAACGCAGATTATCTTCCACAAAGCAAGCCAGAACTCTAGTTCCCCGTAAACAACAACGCCGAGGAAGGCAATGCCTTGATAAATTGCCCAGAAAATAAGGATCCAGCCATACGTTGGGACTTTATCCGTCCAGTATGTCAACACCACGGAGACCATGTTGTACTCCGCCATGAGGTTGGCAATCCACTAGGCAGCCAAATGAGTCATCGCCTACTATTATCAAGGCCAAATTTCGAAGAAATCACTTACCATATACCAGTAGTTCCACCCGAGTGCAACGGAGGCGGCCGGGTCGATGAATCGTCCAGCCATCTCGGTAAAAGCGCCTGCCGTTGGGTAGAGTGTCGACAGCTCACCCAGGCTTTGCATCACGAAGAATACGTCGATTCCAATCACGATGAATGATAGCAGAGCGCCAACCTGAGTACCTGGTCAGCCATATTACACCGGATAGTCATGATTCCTCTGTCAACGGGGTGGGGGGAGAGTGGCAGAGTGCACCGTACAGGTCCCGAGTATGATAGTGCAACCCCAGTTCCATACCATAAACTTGCCCTAAAGGTCGTGAGTCAGCCCAGCATACTCTCTCGAGAGGGAATTGCAGCTTTGACCAGCACGACATACCCGACAACACCACCCAAAGCAATCATCTGCAGATGGCGCTGCTTCAGCGCCCTGTGTAGACCATGGTCGACAGCCACCGTATGGCCTCCAACATCAAGAACTTCCCCTGCGCCGCTATCCACATCGCCACTGACCGGTTTCGAGTCCATGATGGCGTTACCTTTTGCCATAATTGATGACGGGCAGTGACTGCACAATTGATGGGAAACATCAAGCGGGGAGATACCCTTTCTTATAAGGCGCATATCACGAGATAGGCCCCGAAGGTTTGAGAGCTCTCAGATAGGATGGGCGATAAGGACGCTAATAATGTAGTCCGGAAGGCAGTCGGATGCCGCCAATCAAAACGAATGCCGCAGATGTCAAGCAAGTGCTTCATATTTTGACGACGCGATACAAGCCTTGTTTGTAGCAAAGTTTCCGATCTAGGCTTGGAATTTCCAAATCCGAATCGAAAACCACACATCTGATCACGAAGGAGGAGAGCAATCTGGATGCATTTGACTATGGAGAAGGATGCAAAAGCAAAGCCCTTTCTCCACACAGAGGGGAGGAACTGCCCGCATGGTCTAACCCAAACAGGGAAGGAGGGTCTCGAACCCCCACAAGCGACGTTTGATATGCAACGATGCAAAGAGTCCAAGCCCAGTTGACGAACACCGCTAGACATCGAATATGAAAGTGCTTGGAGATGATTGTTGAGGCTATGTACCGGGCACGGTACTGAGGCTGAAGTGTTTAAATAAACCAAATACGTTCTAATTTGGACAGCCGGTAATATATATCCCTTTTAAAAGACACCAGATTGAGATGGCAATGGAATTCGGGACATGGTGGAAGGCGAATACAGTCCAACTCTTTTGTTCAAATCTACAACGGGACCTAATATTCAACGAAGTGAAGGTCGCAGCTGCAGCCGCAGCATAGGTGCTCATAGTAGTGGGCGGATGCTTTCAGCGTTTGACAGAATGCTCTGGAGAGCCTCCTTAACTGACAGCGTTGCATCAGTAGCCATCCTATAGCCCGCCTGAAAACCCGTTCCTCCAGCACCATAATTATGAACGACAAGTCCCTTGCGCTCAGGATCCGCCAGCTCGATCTCTTCCATTGAGACACGGGCTCCTCCCTCTTGCGACGGACGCATCCCCGAAAGACAGCTAGGACTTCTGTGTCTGGAGAATCAAGTTCCGGAAGTAATACTTTCGTACGTGACAAAATAAATTCTGTCTCTTCTCTGAATGTGTCTCCGGCGCTTTTCAATGTCAGTATTGAATCTATTGATGCAGGTTATACTCCCACGCTCCCGGGACTATGTGAGAAGGAATACTGAGCGGACACCTTTCTGCATAAAGCCTCCAAGTATGACGTTTCCATTGGATCCTGGTCGTGGTATAACATAGGTCTCGTAGTCTTTGCCGTGCCGCATCACGTTGCAACTGACATGACGGGCTTTCGCTAATACAATCTGGCCTCTGGTAGGGAAGCACCTGGGACCTTCCGCATCGGGTAGGAACTGAGCAGCGTTGCCTGAGCAGTTAAACACCACTTGTGTATCTTGACTTATGAAGGCTGATTGCAGATCAGGCACCTTTCTGCGGATAAGTCGAACACAGTATTCCCTCGAGAGCTTTCTGAAGCAGATAGGTGATATGCAGCGGAGCGTTCAAAGTCACTGTTGTAAAGGAGATCCCAAACCCACAACCTGCCCGTAAATCCTTCTCGGGGATGACTCTGAACTATGGTAAATACGGTTAGAGGTGATATTGTTACGGTGGAAATGGTATTCCTAAGTTTTGAGGCCGTATCGTGGATGCGGTGAATAGTGGCAGTATAGCCACTTCCCTTGTATCGTCAACAACCTACTCCGTACTCCGTACATACATCAAAATCGTCATACAGATACCCTTAAGTACAATCCACAGTCATTACCGTTCATTAATCTATATGATTATCCACCTACGGTCCTTCTTTCCACTGAGCCTACTAGCTATTACCTTTTTAATATGCAGCCGTTCCGTGCAAGTAATGCTCACGGTTTTAAGATAAGCTGACATTGATTGCAGCTTCTCCTATCTTGGAAGCCAACGTGATTCGCGGGATTCAGCATAGTTCTGATTGGCGGTATCGGGGGAGCGTAGCCTAAACTGGAGGCGGTGGGAAGATAAGGTTATCCCTATCTACCGTCGGGCATTCTGCCCAGTTGCGGGAATCGTCCGCCGTAGTGCGGCTGAGCAGTGAGCGGATCATCGCCTCTTTTTTCAGGTTGCTCAGCCACGCTCGTGTCTCACGTCACGTGAGACGCGAGACCATCAAAGTTTGAGAGCGAACTTTAAAATCTCCGGGGCATCTGCACTGGTCTGCAGGTCCCGAAACTCTCCTGCCTCTGTATCACTTCGAAACTACACAGCCAGAGTGTTAAGGCCAAAGTTGGCTTAGGACGCTGGCGGCTGCAGCCTCAACAATGCAACAGCTAACACAATTCGCTCGGCCGATCAGGGGAAATGGCCGAGTCTGAACATGTCCAACATGGCGGGGAAAGGTCCAGGATGTCATCGACGCAAGGGATAGGGTCGTGGATGCCGATGTCATTGCGGCGCCCATACCTTTTTAGTGTGGCTGCGTTCTTCATACTGATGGCAATCGCCATTGAATGTCTTCGCCAATATTCGGATTATCATCATGGCCTGGTTCATCTCAAGTCGTACACCGTTCTTGGAGAATTCACATCAGGCATGTACACATATGCCCCAACAGCCTTCGCTGTCCTGGCAGCCGCGCTGTGGAACGTTTGTGCTCTCGATGTGCTCCGGCTAGAGCCATACTTCCAATTGGCCAAGCCCGAGGGAACTTCCGCAGTCATTCTGTTCACCAATTACTGCTTCTTCTATGGCATTGTGACTCCGATCATGGCGGTACGGAATCGTCATTGGATTGTCGCGGGTGTCTCGTCCATGGCAATGATTCTGCGGATGATGTTGCCATCCCTTCTGTCCGGTCTCGTGGTGCTTACTGAAGCGAACATCGTCTCATGGAAGCCTGTCAACGTCTGGTCCGGCCTAGTGAGCCTGGAGACCCAGAATACCTGGTTATCAGATGAGGCATCGCGGTCTAGAAGCGTTTCTGTCATTGATACAGACACTTTTCTTTTCTATACCAATCTGGACTACGCTCTACCGCCAATCTCAAGGCCAGGTCACTGGGACCATCCTCGCGACTCGGTGTGGGAGTTACGCCATCCAGTATACTGGTCTGATTTACATTGCACAAATGTCCATTTGGATGATATTGTTCCCAAGAAATGGTTCAGATCCAACTCCACGAGGCTGTCATGGGATATTCGCGATATTCAGCTCGACATTTTATCAGGTGCTATGACTGATACCAGATGCACAATCGACATAGCTTTCAATAGCTCCATCCCGGTACATCAAGGGAAGTCCCGGTTACGACACTGGGAGCCTCTTGATCCTAGTGGTAGCACCCGCGCTCTCTCGATATTCACCTACACAGGGTGCGCATCAATGTCTTTGATTGGTCTTGAACTCGATGTGAATATTTTCCCATACAACTCTGGGCCTTCGAATGCCACGGTCTTCGGATGCAGCAGCACGTACTCACGCGCGACAGCCGAGGTCTTGCTCCCTGTGAACACTTCACTTGCTACCGTGAGAGATTTGTCCCGTGCAAAGAGCTCCTCTGCTTCGAAGGAGCTAGATGTCTCCGGATTTCAGAACATGCTTCACACAAAATACCTGAGCGGGGACCTGAAGTTATGGGAAATGGCTGTGTCGCATCCATTCGCTGCCTTGACTGGATCAATGTATACGGGTGAAACGTCTGTTGACGAGACCAGCCCTGAGAGCCCTACCAGTTACCAGCAAAAGATCCGTCATATTTGGAATCGCCATTTTGTTCTCGCGATGAACAATTTCTTTGACACCGCTGCCAACCCCAAGCACGTTATCGCCAAGGAGATAACTACCAAAATTATATTTGGGGTTGATTCCAAGCCCGCTTTCATCGCCGAAGCTATTCTTCTCATGGCATCCTTAGCGCTCCTCGCCATGTCTCGCATCTACCCACGGCGGCCGAATTTTCTGCAAGCCGATCCGGGTTCGATTGCCGCGCAATGCGCAATTGTGACAGATGTATTGGCTTCGACCGAGTGTCTGACTCATTCCAATATAGACTTTCACCAAGCCACCCCTCGTCAGCTTCGACGATTCGCCCGGTCGCTGTGGTGTCGATGGATCGACGGGCCCACGGGAAGACGAATATCCATCTCTCCGTGCAAGCAGCCTCAGGTCTCCTGCGTACAAAAGCGTGCTCGAGCACGTCCGAATGTTCGGCCGCATTTTCTCAAGCCTCTGGTGTTCTGCATTGAATGTGCTTTGGTGGCTGGAGCTCTTAGCGCGTTCGGGGTATCTGTCCAATATCTTCGCATGGACAAATTCAGCTACCTCACCCCAGGAGCAACGTTTCTCTATCTCTATCTTATATACGGCCCTACTGCAATTGCCTCCATGATCAGCTCCTTGTTCACCTCTGTCCATCGCCATCTGAGCTACATGGAGCCGTGGATTCGATTGCAAGAAGGCATGGCCCTTGCAGGACGATCGTTGACAGTCAACTATGCCTCTCATACGCCCGTCACAATTTGGAAAACTTTTCGCAAAAACAAACCATTCCTCTTGATTGTTTCATCCTCCATCTGTCTGCTAGATTTCCTCTTGATCATCGTCAGCAGTGGGATGTTTGAACCAACGGTGTATCATTGGTCCGATTTGACAGCAGATCTTTCCACTGGATATAACCATTCACGCTTCTTCAACCCAGAGGTACGGGTCCGTTTTCAAGGCCACAACCTGATCGCAGACACCCTTACCAGTGGCGACTCTCTGCTAGCGTGGACAACTACCAATACTTCGTTCTTCCCGTTCATGATCGACTCCGAGGATGCTGATTACGTGGATTGGATGATGTATACAGCTCGCACACGTGGCATTGGCATCGAGCTTCAGTGCATGGAAATACCTTCGGGCAATTCATGGGTCAATTTCGGCGTGAGATACTGGACATATTCGCCTGGCAAAGACCCGACTGGTACGAATTGTACAGTGGATTTCCAAACCGGGAAATACGACAATCATTCCTCCAGTAGCTCTGTTCGTCTCGCTACCTCTGAGCAAGCAGATCCTTCATGCCAGAGGTCTTTTGTGGTTATTGGCTTCACAAATACCAGTGGTGTGCAAATAGCACATGAGGAAAGTCCGATGGCTTTCCATTGCGAACCGCAGGTCCAGATTCAGGAATTTGAAATCGATTTTGATCCCATGGGACTGATCAAGAGACAGCGGCCAGTCCCAGGGAGCGCCATTACGAGCGGTCCAATGTTTGAGAACGCGTCAAGCAGCCTCGTCCCGTTCAATCAAGCAGTCGTGCGTCAGCTTGACTGGTCTGTACTCTTGTCGCTACCGTTCCACGACTCGCTCAACACCAAACCCGCAGACCTGATTCAATTCGGAGATCAAAGTGAGGACCATTCACTACGCGCCATCCAACTCATCTACCAGTCGGCTTTCAGCATCTATACAAGCCTTTGGCGCCATTTGTACCTCGAGAGCCTCCCGCCAAGGCCCCAGCGAGCCCCGGTAAATGCCACTGCTGCTGAGGCGATATGGTCAATTGATCCGTCCAACATCGTGATTATCACCATGATAATATTTCTGTCGATCGATCTATCCCTGCTCATAGCTGTCTTCTGGCTGCGCCACAAGCACTACAATGGCCCACCCACCCCACGTTCCATTGGTTCGCTCATACCCTGGATCTCAAGCAGTCGGTTGCTATTTGATATCCGGGGGACAGCGGAATGGAGTGAGGCTCGTCGCCAGGAGCATCTTGAGGTACTCCAGCGGCGGTATCGATTCGGGGAGTTCGACTGCCCGGGTGGATCTGGCAGGGTTTCGAAAGTGGCTCTTGACTGGGATGAAAAAGTTGTGGAAGATGAAAGAGGGGAAGACTTCGAGATGACTCGTATATCTCCGGCATCGGCCTCGAGAGAGGAACCCGGAATGGAAGTATCGTTGGTTGAGACTGGATCCGAGACGACGCTTGTTGATACGCATACAGCTGGACATAGGATGTAAATATGCATATATCGGCTGTACAATGTAATCATACATTAAATGTCCCTTCTGGTACTGAAAATACTAGGCCATTCGAGCGAGGTCATAGGGGTGTCCATCTAGACAGAGGGGAGGATGAAGTATCAGAGCGTCAGACCACGCGGAGAACTGGACTACCATCGAGCCAGCCAGCCAAATATGAAGCACACCTTACGACCAAAAACAAAAACTTCGTACCAACTAGCCCATCTTGCCATTCATGCGCGCCACCGGTGGCTCAAACTTCACCCTCTGGCCTTGCTATAGCTGCAAGAGGCGTCACAAACCGCTCGACTATTGCCGGTTTTAGACGTTTTGCCATCGACCGTGTTGACACCAGCATTGTCTCGAAGTATACCGCGGATGTTTTGGCGACAGGATGGGCTAGGTCCATATGACCTAGTTGTTGCGAGGAGTGAACTATACGAGCGCTTTGCATGCAATGCTTTGGAAGAAAGCATGCCCTCTGGAAACGGAGACGGGGACCAGCGTGAAGTTATTGCTACGATCTGCTAATCATCACAGAATGAAGATCAATTAAAAGGCAAGGCGAAAGTCTTCCTGGCCTTGGGACTTCTTTGTGAGGCCACTCCTCTCTCGAGTGGATCTTACGAGTTCGTTGCCCATAGCAGATACGGAGCGCAGACCATGTGCTGCGCCTTGCGAAAAAGCGAAAGACGCCGCATGTCTACTTCCAGTTGCAAACCACGAGAAGACACCAGACGATTCACGTTCAACCCCTCCACCCGTTGCCATCCTGCCATTGCATGACTCAAGACCATCTAGAGGTCTATCATGGATACTCGCGGAGTCATCGATTTTCCACTCGGCCAGCATCTCCAAATTTAGGATGTCTGAAGTCGGCGACAGATCTGAAATAGAATCGATGGATTCACAAGCGGTGGTTGGTGACGACCGGTTGCGAACATTGATCCTGGTTACTGGAATCTGGGTAGCCTTTCGAGAGGGTTGGTCCCATCACTTCACCTACCACGACCCGGTGGCCAAATCCCACGTCAAAAAGCTCGAATCTCCGGTGGAATCAACATTTCCAAGCTCAACGGCAACGATAAATGAAAATCGTACTATCGTCCCCCTCGAGGTCATTCGGAACTCTCGAATCGGGAATTCCGTTGCTTTGAGAATCGGCTGTTTCAACGTGACTTCTCCTTCGGGATGGTTCAAGGCCTGTAAGAGCCTAATTAGGCGTTCCAACTCGACACGAGCGATGTAGGAAATACAAAGTCAAGAGCTAATAGCATGGATTCCAGTCTGTATCCCCTACCCTTGCCCTCCAATGCGATTATCGGGGGTAAAAAATCGATAAGACCATGACCAGAGCGTAGCGCTCGTTCGAGAACTCATATGGGGGAGAATTGTGTCACCCGTCATTGGAAAGGCCTTGCCTGTACAATAAATATTGAGGCCTCAGCAACATTCATCAATCCATGGAAATCATGTAGAAGCAGTGAGGAACTCGGCAATTCGGCGATCCATCCATTCGCTATCGTCTGGGTTCCCGCCGCCACCGGCTATATGTCCCCAAATCGATGGTATCACCGCTAGCTCCCCATGTTGTAGATGTACGACTTCCTTTTGACTGGCTTCCCACTTGAAGTACTGGTCAGTCTGACAGGGCATGAGAAGAACTCTAGTCTTCAGATTTCGAAGGACCTCTTCAACTGGACGGCGTGGATCTGGGACTAATCCCAGGTTCGACCGTTGCCACATCCCAAGCATGACCAAAAGATTGTCAGGATGCCAGTCCTCGTAGTTAGTCCCTCCCACAACCTCGCCCCACTCATCAAGGGTCTCAAATCCCTGTCTCTCAAACAGGCGCTCCTCAAACCACTCGGCGCTCGTCAGCCAGGCAGAGTAAGCCCGTCCAAAGGCATGCAGACCCCGGATCGGGGGTTTCCCTTGTGAGCGCAATGAGCTGTCACTGTAGTCCACAGAGTGAAAAAGAGCGGCTTTGGGCCCTTCCAAGAATTGATAGTTGTGAAGGCTAGTCTTGGCGGACGAGCATATGATCACCGCATTGCGAACCATGTCAGG
Organism: Penicillium parvum; assembly: GCA_030035635.1. NCBI lineage: Eukaryota > Fungi > Ascomycota > Eurotiomycetes > Eurotiales > Aspergillaceae > Penicillium > Penicillium parvum. Next base: position 3,836,520 of record JAPJNL010000003.1, read on the forward strand.
ATACATGGCAAGCCAATGATAGGTGCATTGCCCGCCCATTGAGAAGCCAGTAACGACATCCAGTGACTTGAACCCCAAGTGCTCTTTGGCGAGCTTGTGTTGGGCCCGCACACAGTCTCTGTAATCGAGGGAGGAGGGGAAATTTGGGGTGTTGGAGGGACTGGAAGATTCACCGTTGCCAAATTGCGCGACCACAATGACTCGATAGTCGCGAAGGGCTCCGGCAGTGAAGTTCAATGTGGTGTTGATGCGCCCACGAAAACATGTGGGAATCAGCGCAGTCTTCTGGCCAGTTGGATTGAATTCACGATACGCCAGTTTCACTTCAGGAAGGGTTGCACCATTCTGAAAGGTAAAATCTCTGATTTTAAAGTATTGAACGCCGGTGCCATCATACTGTGAAGGCATGGTGGGAGGAGAAAAATGGAATGCGTAGGAGGAAGGGAACGAATCGAGGAAGAAGTGGGTGGGAAATAGCTGAGGAGGAGTTGGAGTTGAAGAATTGGAGAAACGTCAAATGTTTGTGCGGGGAAACTATGTGCATCAACCATCGGATACTCCGACAATAATGATTTTCTGAGAAGATCTGATTCTTCACGATATTTCCCACTCAATATACGAGATGGAAAGATGCCTGAACCTCAAAATATGGCCGTCGCTTTGATTTCCACCGCAAATCGAGGATCGGGAAGCTCCTTGACTCCAATCGTAGCCCGACTGGGAGCACTCGCCCGATCTGCCCAGATCTTATTCCACTCTTCGTTCATGGCAGTATATTGCGTCTTCATGTCCGTGATGTAGACTGTGGCGTCCACAATATTGTAGAGGCTGGCCTTGCCGCGTGAGGCGCCTTGGATGATGCTTTCGATCCTGCGTAGGACGGCCGCCGTCTGGACCCTGACATCAATGGTGTAGGTTCCGTCGGCATTTCCTGTGACTCCGTCGTACGTGCCATCGGGGCTAACAGGGGCAATGCCAGAGACGTAGATTGTATTATGAGTGGCAGGCTGCACGACACGGGCATGCGAGTATCGAGTCGGCCCGATACGTTTTTCGGGGTCTAGAAGGAAGGATTCGCCGTTGGGAGACATGATGATAATAATGGAAAGTTGCGATAATTGTGATGGCCCAAAATTCTGGCTGGAAGGAGTTCTTCTATATTTGAGGATGGTGGTTTCCCTTATAGAGCGGGATCGGATGGTCCGACATAAGACTGCTCATAGATCAAGGACTGCGGCATGGCCGAAAACATAACCCTTGAATACAATTTTTGGTCATTTGGAAGAGCAAACTGAGCAAACCGAATAATATGTGTGCGAGTGGCTCTAGTTCAGTATCTTGTGCATCACCTTTCGTTTGCAAGAGAATCTCCCGTGTTGAGCTGCCTCTGCCGTACGGAGTTTCCTGGACGATGCGGAAATCATGTCACTGCGAAATGGCGAATTTGCTGATCCGAATAACGGGCTGTATTTCTCAAATCTTTGCCAGGTCTGTAGTAGTGATGAATGAAAGTGATCATAAAGAGTCAAAACTTCATGTCGGTCTCCACACGAGACATTGACCCCGCTATGACCGATTTGGGTTCTTCCATCGACAACGCGAGGCATTCTCCCTCTTTTCTCGTGCTGCTACACAATCCTCTCTTTCTGGGAGCCTTTAGCAGCCAAACAGCCTCTGTGTGAGCTGGGATGAACGGCAATGCCTCTCATCTCGAGTGAGATAAGACGAGATAAGTAGCGCGTCGGGGTAGAAGTGACTTTCAAGGCTTATCTTCCCCGCTTGGTGTTCTCCCGCGTGTCTTCCTGCCTCATGGTGCATCATGATCTCTGAGTCTGCCGCGAGGGCGGAGAGTTCTTGCAAGAGATGTCATCGACGGAAGAAACGCTGCGACAAGACGCTACCGGAGTGTAAGGCATGTCAACATGCAAAGGTCGCATGCAGCTTTCTCCATGATGAATCTCAGGTGGCATCCTACCCAATCGCGTAAGTACTGGATACCTCTCCGATGGTCTAAGGCTCACGGAGAATAGATATGTGCGCGGCCTGGAACGAAGAATCAAAGATCTCGAGCACAAGCTGGCCTCATTCACCCCTCAACATTCTCAAGATGATCCGCTATCGAACCCGTGGGGTCAGATCACAGATTTCCAGCTTCAAGACGAAGTTCTGCCGTCGGGGAATGTTACGAGTACCCCGCCCAATTTGCCATCTACGGGCAATCCTATACTCAACTTCGACGCCTTGCCAATCCCATCAACGCATCTACCTGCGACGGAACAGAGGCACGGAAGCCTCGCAGGAGAGCTCAGGTTGTTGTCATTGGAGGCAGCTGCAGAGCGATACCTGGGCTCTTCTTCTGGTCTCTCTTTCGCCAAGCTCACTCAGACGATCCTGCAGCGCCTTTCTCCCGATCAAGATGGCTTCGTATTTGAGGAAGATACTGGCGACAGCCAGCAGCAAGACTACAGCTCTCTTCCCGCCTTGCACACAGCCTTCAAACCTGCATTCAGCGAAACGAATTCGTCAGTGGTAGAGCACCTATCCCTGGATTCATTCTTCGGTCCTTCCTCAATTGAGAACTGCGAGGAGTCCGTTGAGCTTGCTATGTTGGAGCCATCGCACATTATTTACATCCTCGAGTTCTACTTCGCCCATTCGCATACACTATACCCTTTCATTCGCAGGAAGGAGTTCGAGGCAGTGCTGTGGAGAGTATATGCCGACCCGTTGGATCCACAAGCCCAATCATCATTGTGGCAATTTAAGATCTGGATGATTCTGGCAATCGGATCAACCACGCATTGTTCGGTATCTCTGACGGACGAAACAGAGCCAGTCCGATTTTTCAATAAAGCAATGACATATTTTGAGGCCGCGATGGGTTGTGGTGACATGGTGAGTTTCGGAGCGGTTGGTCACAACTTTGCCGGACTAACGAAATCATCAGGCCGGCTTAGAAGTATTGATGCTCCAAGTCTCTTATTCGTTCTTCAACAAGATTGGACCCAGTAAGTCTGAATCACAGCATTCGCGGCCGCTTGGGCTGACGGATAGCCGAGCAGATACTTGGTTTCTTGTGGGTGTCGCAGCCCGCATGGCGACGGGCATGGGACTCCACAGCTCCGAAGTATACGAATCCCTGACAGTAGAGATCGCAGAGCAACGGAAGCGGCTCTTCTTTTCCTTGTACATGATGGACCGGTATGTCATTTGCTTTCTGCACATCCAAAATTCATAATTCCGAGCCAACGTCTCACTGTGTACTTCAAGCGTCGTTTCTCTGGCCCTGGGGAGACCTTTCGCCATACAAGATGATGATATCACTGTCAAGGTGAGCCATGAGTTGTCAAAGCATCATACGTATGGAGCGCTAATAGCACTGTTTCAGGCTTTTGCAGATGCCGACGACGAAAACATCAAACCAGATGGTATCATCTCGCCAGAGACACTGGAACCATCTACGATGGCAGTGCCCCTTCATATTCTAGCGCTCCGAGAGATTGCCAGTGATATTGGGAGTCAAGTTCATTCTGTGAAACGCAGTCAGCTGCAGAGTTCAGATGCCCGAGAAGAAACAATCCAAAGTCTTCACAGACGACTGATTGAATGGCGTCGTAGCATGCCATTTCCCTTGCCGGACTTGCAGTCAAAGGTTCCCCATCTATGCACAAGTTGGTTTGATCTCAACTATTATACTCACATCATCATGTTGTATCGGCCCTCGCCACTCAGCCCTAATCCTGAATCCGGAAAGATGAGGATCCTTGCTGAGGCCTCTGGCATGGCTATTCGACAAGCAATCAATCTGCACCGCCAGCGTCGATTTGCCTATAATTGGCTCAATCTGGTGGCCGTGTTCAACTCGGCATTGTCTCTGATGTATACCTCGACGGCACACGCAGAGAACCTATATCTAACACTGAATCATGAAAAAGCCATTGATGACCTCCGGTTGGCCTTGGAATTGTTGGAGGCATTTGCGATGAAATTTCCTTCGGCGAAAAAGATTCAGGGCATGATACGAGCAGCACTGTCTAAGCTTGAAACGAATAGCATCTCATCCGCGGGGTTCTGAGATGGAAGCGGGATAATATAATGTGTGGCTGGTAAATATGTCGCGCTTCAAGTGTGTGAACAAGATAACACTGGTAGCGGATATAATCCGGGTTTTGGAAGTTATTGAGAGAAGTTGGGTGCAGAAGTCTCTTGTGTAGTTTGTGTAGGAGAAAGGTGAACTTCATTCAACCAGCGTGACTGAGCGGTGGAGGGGGATGAGCGGCAGAAAAAGAAGCTGTGTAAACATCGTTCTTGCTCGCAGCATCTTCCAGGAACAATCGGCCACATGGACAAGTCGACAGGGTTCGACGCATCCTTCGAGTCCAAGCAGCCATTCCCACCTCTGCTTGATGACCTGACCTCGCCAGAAGAGACGCAGGAAGGCTATGCAGAAGACGAAAGCGTCACCTCCCCTGGCTACGACGAGGTCGAGGTCGAGGACGATGCCGACTTTCAGTCGCACTATTCCCTAGACCCTCAATCTTTCTCCGATTCCGAATCGGAGGACTCGCCTGATGAGATTGGGAGACATCATCCGTTTCATCAATCGTCCAGCTCTCTACACGGTCCGAATGCCTTCGCGCCGCCCTTCTATAACCGCCCTCCTACTCCGCTTCCTCCGTCGCCCTCCTTAACATCGTTGCTTCGGCCGCCATTCTCAACTACCACCTCGCGCCCTACTACGCCTGACAGCTCCGATGTTGAAACGCCCAACGACACTGAGGCTGCCGTGGCCAAGTCTGCTCGTCGAGCAACAACCGTTCCGCGCGCCAGCCCCAAGGTCCCAACCTACGAATATTACGGGTTTGTTCTCTATCTTGCTTCATCGCTCGCATTTTGTAAGTACAGACAATGCAGCGACAAATTTCAATTTCCGGTCTTGTCATTTCTGCGCACACGCTGACCAATGACAACTTAATAGTGATCTACCTCCTATGGTCATATCTCCCATCGCCATTCCTCCACCAACTTGGCATCTACTACTATCCCAACCGCTGGTGGTCTTTAGCCATACCGTCATGGCTGGTGATGTCTATCGTCTACATCTACGTTGCGCTGGCCTCCTACAATACCGGCTACCTGACATTGCCCATGAACAGCATCGAGAACATCGTTGATGAGGTTGCGAATGTTGCGGTCATCGACGGCAAGGCGCGGCGCCGACCTGGAGGCGCGACCAAGATGAAACCTGGCGCGACCTCCTATCAGATCATGGGTCCTCAAAATCGCAAGGTTAACTGGCCGGAAATCTGGAGTGAGGGAACTGATGCAGTCATGGATATTCCCGTGGGTGGTGTATGTGAAGTCTTGTATGGTCAAGAACGCGATGAAGATGGAGGCATTTCGATGAACACCTTTGCTGCAGACTCGTAGCGTCTGTTGTGGATCGAACATTGTGAATTGCTTCCAAAAGTCTCGACCAATGAATGACGTGACTCCCAAGAGGGTCGGTCACGTGGTGATAACATTCCTCCATCCGCAACTCTTGTTGCTCACCTTCCCTCCATACGACCCAGTGCTCAGTACGACAAAATGTCCGGAGAACGGCCCTCAACTCCCCCGCGGCAGAGTGCCGCTCAGCCCGGGCAACTCCCCCGCGGGCCGTTGACGCCTGAACAGCAGCGGAAGATTGTAGGTGCCTCATTAAAACAAAGCATGGAGGTCTTTACCTGCTCACGAAGCCGCCACTAGGAGATCAACCGCATGAGAGCTAAGGCTTTGCGCGAAGAGCGAGAAGCTGAGCTATCCAAGAGCCCGTCGTCGCGAGCCACGCCCTCTATCACGTCGCAGCCCGCCCAAGGAGTCAAGCGCTCTTTCAATTCGATGACAGCCACAAGTCAGCCAGCGAACGTGCGAGACGCCCGTTCCAATGCATCTGGCTCGAATCATCCCCTCGATGACATCATGCCTGCTCGCAATTTCACGCGATATGTCGATTACGACTTCAGCAAGATGACCGATACGAAGGGTGGATTCTTGACTCAGGAAGACGACCCGTTCAATAAGCAACTCCACGTCTCGAATGGCAAGGAGGAGCAAAAGCCCGCGAACATGACACAGAGAGAATGGGAGCGTCATCAATTATTACAGTCGCTACGGCGGAATCGCGAAGGACCTTTTGAGCCGGGTCTGAGCGTCCTGGATGATAAGAGCAAGCAAAAGACGTGCCGCGAATGTGGAAGCCTGGAAATCGATTGGAAGTGGGAGGAGATGCTTCGATGTTGTATATGCCACGCGTGTAAAGAGAAGTACCCGGAAAAGTACAGCCTCCTGACCAAGACGGAGGCGAAGGAGGATTATCTTCTGACAGATCGTGAGTTTGTTTCTGTTCAACACTGTTTGACTGTTACTCACTCTCGCTGCAGCTGAGCTTCGGGACGAAGAGCTTCTTCCTCATCTGGAACGACCGAATCCGCACAAGTCGACATGGAACAACATGATGCTGTACCTCCGCTACCAAGTCGAAGAATACGCATTCTCGTCAAAGAAATGGGGATCCGCCGAGGCCCTGGATGCTGAATTTGAGCGTCGCGAAAGTGACAAGAAGAGGAGACGAGAAGCCAAGTTTAAGACCAAGCTACAGGATTTGAAGAAACGCACTCGCGTAGAGGCATACCGCCGCAATCGCAAGGGGGCTACTGGTGGAGAGTTTGGTGATGACCTGAGCAACAATCGAAAACACGTACATCAGTGGGGGCGTCCGATCGAAAATCCAGAGACGGGCATCGGGGTCAAGACCTGCGTGGATTGTGGCATGGAGGTGGAAGAGTTGGAATTCTAGATTACCGTACTCATGAGACCACGAATACTAGCAAGATTGATACGATGGTACGATGCAATTTTGCTTTTCGCGAACGATTGTCTCTAGATTCCTGGTAGAGCTAGTATTCACCCAGCAGAATATCCAGGGTGTCTTCCAGTATCATGGGGCTCAAATATATAGAAGTTCAACCACAAATCACTCCGTCCATGCCCTCGCAGAGAAATCACAATGGTGGGCTCGACAGGATGTTCAGATGTTTCCATATGATTCAAAATTTACTGTAAAATATTCTGATGACCATCTGCCATTCTGCGTGGATGTTCCAGTATACTATGTGCGTATGACACCTGAGGAATAAGGCACTAATATTCCTTGTCCTCACTTTCAACCTCATGTATCTTCTGGGTGGGAGTCAATGTGCTTGAGCCATCACCTGTTCATCCTTCCTGCCGGCTGATTCTCTCTACCATACACGACAACTACTGCTGACCTTCATTTTCCTTTTTCATACCGCTTCTCTCCTCGCGCCACTCCTTCCTGAGCCGTCCTGCCTCATTCAGCAGGCGGTCAGCTCCACGTGAAACCCCCCCCCCCCCCCCCCCCCCCCCCCGAAAAGCCAGCCAGACTCGCCCATAACAAACGAGCGCACGCCCTCGATCCCACCGGCTCACATTCATTGACTTTCGCTCTCTTCATCCTGTCTGGGCTTCAATTCTCTTTCACCGGCTGACACGGCGTGGAACGCGGTTCCCCTGCTGTTGTCGCCCCCCTTCGGGGCTCATCTCGCTTACGGCGGTTGCAGATACGAACGGGAGTCAGGAGAGTTGGCAGCTGTAGCTCGTCGCTTCCGCTCTCCCGCAGAGCACTCTCCCCCGACGGCTCCTTGACACTCAACTCGGCGCTGTCGCGTGGTGGGATCTGAAAGTGTACATGGCTTGGCAATCTCCGTCAGCCATGGCTGGACTTGGAGGAATGCCCGGAGCGATGGGCGATAGCTCCAATGGCGGACATCCGCAAGGGACGGAATACACCCTTCAAGGTGAGTTGGACTTGGCCAATCCTCACCGTAGGTCTACTGACACCATTCAATCAGGTGTGATGCGCTTCCTGCAGACAGAATGGCATCGCCATGAACGCGACCGCAATGCCTGGGAGATCGAACGCGCTGAGATGAAATCTCGCATCGGAAGACTCGAGGGAGAACTACGGACAAGCAAGCGGCTCCAAGAGTCCCTGGGCAAGCATGTTCGGTTGATGGAGGCTGCTCTCAAGAAAGAGCGTGAAAAGGTGAAGAAGCTCTCGAACAATGAGAAGATTGAGGAACCGACGGACCCCAAAGATGTCGCGCGTGAGAGTGTCAACTTTTTGAAAGGTGTGTCAAGTTCTTTCTCGCTGAGTCTAACCTAATTTACTGAACCGTCCTTTCCAGCACAACGGTCACCACCGAGCCAGACTGCGGGCGCGAACCAGACAGACCCAGAAACCTTCAACGAATTCAGTCAAGAAGACGAACGGGACAAATCACGAGTCTACCTATCCAAGTGCGCGCAAGAAGTTGCTTACCATGTCATTCCCACGTCCCATCCACCCCCGGATCTCAGTGACCCTGACCTGTCGAGCCATCTCTACAACAACAATCACAGCAATCAACAATTGTCGCAGCAAAACCTGGAGGAAGCGTACGTGCAGCAGCAGCGTCAGAAGGCCAATCACATGATCTCGCGTGAGTCGGTGATGCAGAACCACCAGTTTTTGGGAAACCAATATGGAGAGAATGCGGTCATGTCCCGTGCCCAGAACCAATACAACCACTCCGTCCCTCGGGATGCGGCTGAGCGGCGTCAGATTGAATCGCAGCAGACACCAGGGACCGCAGTCGAGAATCGAAAACAGACTTACGAACAGGACTTGATTGATGGTCGGGGCGCTGCCTCACAATCGGCGTACGAGGCTCAGATTCCCCAGGTGGCTGTGAAAGAGGAGACGCAATTGCAGAAGCCGACAGATGAGAACGCAGATGATATGGATGGATGGAATTTCGATGAACCCACAACGCAGGAACAAGTCAGCGAGCCTATGCCGCCTCACCGTCCTGACACCGATGTCTTCCCAAATGCCAACTTTGTTCGCTCCAAGTCGCCGTCTAGGGGCGGGTCCCTCTCTCACCGACGGAAAAGCTCCGGATCCCGACGCAAGAGCGATGGTGCAATTGACTCTCGAGACTTTGGCGCTGGGTTTGGACAGCAGGATACCAACTTCAAGGTCCGGTTTGCCCTACGTGGGCATCTTGATGTGATTCGCTCGGTCATTTTCACCGGAGGAGGCAGTCCTTCAGAGCCCGAGATTTGCACGTGTAGTGACGATGGAACCATCAAGCGGTGGATCATCCCTGCGACTTATGGTACCTTTGGTGCGCATGGCCCTAGCTCGAGCAATGATTTGGACATCACCAGCTACTTCACTCACCGCGGCCATGTTGGTGCAGTCACCTCTTTGGCGGCCTGTTCGCCGTCGCAAAACATCTCTAATGGTGGCCGGGTTCTGGGCGACGGATGGGTCTTCTCTGGCGGCCAGGATGGCAGTGTTCGTGTGTGGGAACGTGGGCGAATCGACCCCAAGGCCACCTTGGAGGGTCATGCCGACGCTGTGTGGGGACTCTGCGTGCTCCCGGGGACGGCAGGCTCTGTCTTTGGTGACTCAAGTAGTCACTATGGTGGACCGGATCGCATTCTGTTGGCCTCTGGCGCAGCAGATGGTCGTATCTTGATTTGGGCTGTCAGTTCCCCGCCTCTCATTTCCTCGCCTCAGGCTGGTTCGCGCCGGCAAGGAGGAAGCCGACGTGCAAACTCGATCTCCTCTGGATCCAACTTCCCGTCTTCTCCGCAGCCCAGTGTCGCGACTACGACTCCCTTCCATTACACTCTCGTTCACCACATTTTGCGCACTGATTCTCCATCCCCTACATGCATCAGCCCTCTTTCTCTCGCCGGTGTCAACTTCGTTGTCTCCTACACAGATGCTTCCATCCTTGTGTATGACACTCGGACGGGCGAGGAAATCGTGGGCATGGCCAGCCTTGAAACTTACGACGGGACACCATCTACTGGTGTCAACTCGGTGGTTGCGACTACTGTTGGCTTTGACGGCTCCGCCCACCTCGATCCGAATCGCACCATGGCAGAAGAGGAAGTCGTGCACGGAGCTACTGGGTCAAGTAGCGTAGAGGGTGTCATTATCAGTGGCTACGAGGACCGATACATTCGCTTCTTTGACGCCAACAGCGGTATGTGATAGCACTTATTATCTGCTTCTTTTCAACTTTCTGACTATCTCTCAGGTCAATGCACCTATACAATGTTGGCTCACCCGGCTGCAATTTCCTCGCTGTCTCTCTCTCCAGATGGGCGTGAGCTTGTCTCGGCTGGTCATGATGCAAGCTTGCGATTCTGGAACCTTGAGAAGCGCAGCTGCACCCAGGAACTAACCAGTCACCGGCTAATGCGCGGCGAAGGCGTCTGTGCCGTTGTCTGGAGCCGTGACGGACGCTGGGTCGTCAGCGGTGGTGGAGATGGTGTTGTCAAGGTCTTTTCGAGGTGACCGAACGACGAGACGACAGCCCTTGTATGATTCTGCGTTCCTTTCTCTTCTGCTTCTACCATAGTGGGCATCTCTTCGGGATTCTCACTGAGGTATGACCCCATGAACCGGATGAGCGATTGGCCGGACCTGTTTATTTCGAGCATTTGCAATGGTGTCCCATCCTGCTGCCTGGCATATGGTACTATTCGACGTGGTTTCTTTCACTCTTCTTCTACATGTGTACTTTTGACCCTGATGCTGATAATATGCTGTCTTCGCGGTGATTCCCTGGCGTACATTTTGGTCATCTTACGCATCTTTGGTGTGTTCGTTACTCCGGTGCATGCCCGGTGTCCATACAATAGGGCTCAGTCCTTCCCACGTTCCCTTGCTCTTCGCTCGATCTCGCTCCGAGTGGGCCCAGCATATTGCCCACCATGTCATTTCGTATCTTATCGAATAATACCCGGGATCCTTCTGGGTAGAGATCAAATCTCTATTCAAGGCTTCTGACGACCGGCCAATTGTCCTGTCCATGAAGACCCACTGTGTATATAGCATCGAATCCCATATTTACCTGTTCTGGATTCCGAGCAAGAGGAGTTGACTAATCTTGGATATTATGAACGCCACTCTGCCGCGACTAAACATTTGATGCAGATCGTTTCATTCCAGAAAGCGCTTGGTTTACCGACCTGAGCTCCACGCATCCTTGAACAGTGTCCGTAAGCGTTTGGCTTCGGGCTCGTCCTTCAGTCTTTGCTCCAAATAGCCCTGCAAATCATCCCAGAAAGCCTCTGTTTTCAACAACTCCTCGCCACTTGGTCCAACCGCTGGCTTGGGAGGAGAAACATCGCGTTCTTCTGCAGGTTCCGGTTGAGCAGTTGTGTCGACTGTCTTTGCTCCTCCAATAATCATGATACCAAACTCAACCTCTTTCCCACCGGTCAGCATCTCTGGCTCATCAGCGAGCACTTCAGCGACAGTCTTTCCAGTTCCTGATACAGGCTTTCGGCGGTACAGGATCTTGATCTTGTCGAGCGCTACTTGGTTGCCCTGTGCATCGGTCACCCGCGAACGCACAGCATCTCTGAGATCATGAACTGTAGTTGTAGAAAGAGGGGTGTGGGCCAAAGAGAATTCGAGTGCAGGATTGCGAGCAGACTTGACGCGGACAGTGATGGATTTCGAGGAGCCAGGTGCCTGTGTTTGCTTCACTTTCTTAGGCATCTCAGGGTGCGGGGGTTGCAGACGGGGGAGTGTGTACTATTGGAATGAAGGCAAATGGGTCAGTTGAAAGTCCGAGGAGGTTGTAATTGTGATAATTGCAGGATTCGTAGAGCGAGACTCACTGGTACACGCAGACCAATCTGCTCCGGGTCAAAGACATGGTCAGCTCGCAGCTTAATAGGACGGGAGTCCAGCGTAGAAAGAAAGGTCTTGGTAAATGCCAGTTCAGACATGATGGGCGAGAGACTTGATTAAGCAAAGAAAAGGTGCCGAGAATAAGAGGCCTCTGCAGCTGAAGTGAGATGTTTCGCTTGTTGAGTGTCTTGATGTTGCTGTTCCCCACGTAGCGAAAGAGGAAATTCTGCCTCATGCGTCAGGCACCAGAGAGTGGGCTGACCGCCTTGATCATCCGGATTTATTGCCGCTCTTCACCGCTGCCGAGAAAAAAAATAGCCCGAAAAAAGTTCGAAGCGACCTGTAAACCACTGTCGCATACACAACATTTCGCCATGGGCAAAGGACGTCGCATGAAGAAGCAGGGTCCTCCGGCCCCCCTGGACGAATCGAAGATTACTATGTTGAAGAAGCGCAAGGCCGGCGAAGGAGATTCAGCACCCAAGGCTGCCGCAGCTAAGAAGCGGCGGAGATCCGATGCCGACAAGGAAGAAGTTGAGACGAAGAAGGCTGCCCCGAAAAAGTCTAAGGTCAATGGCACCGCTGTCGCAAAGAACGAGACGAAGCAGACAGCAGGAAAGAAAAAGCCTGTGCCAATGGACTCGGACGACGAAGATATGGACGAGATTGAAGACGACGAATTCGATGATCTGGACGGAGTTAGCGAAGGATCAATAGACAGTCAAGACGAGGTTGAAGGGCTGTCAGATCTAGAGGATGAAGATGACGAGCTCGAAGATGACTCCATTCTTGATTCCGACGAGGAGGACCACCCCCGTGAGACCATGTTTTCGGACGATGAGGATCTGTCCGATGCTGCGGAGAAGTTGACCGCCGCTAACATCGAGGGCCTCTCAAGGAAATTGGATGCAGCGAAGAAGGCGGAAGAGGAAGAGGCTGAGCAAGAATTGCAGGAAGCGGCTATGCAGACCAACATTGCTGGCGATCGTCCTGACGTGTTCGCCGACGAGACCCAGCCAGGCCTTGCACCAGACCTGCAGCTGTTGCGCCAGCGTATCACCGATACCATCCGTATCTTGGGTGATCTCAAGACTCTGGGTCAGCCTGGCAAGTCACGAGCGGACTACCTCGATCTCCTGCTCAATGACATCTGCACCTACTACGGTTACACCCGATTCCTCGCGGAAAAGCTGTTCAATCTCTTTACTCCTATGGAGGCTTTCGCTTTCTTTGAGGCCAACGAAACACCGCGCCCCGTTGTCATCCGTACAAACACCCTGCGAACGAACCGCCGGTCCCTCGCTCAAGCTCTTATCAACCGTGGCGTTGTGCTGGAACCCGTTGGCAAATGGTCCAAGGTTGGCCTGCAGGTCTTCGAGTCTGCCGTGCCACTTGGTGCTACTCCCGAGTACTTGGCTGGACACTACATTCTTCAAGCTGCGTCCTCGTTTTTACCCGTCATGGCTCTGGCACCGCAACCCAATGAGCGTGTGCTGGATATGGCTGCCGCCCCCGGTGGTAAGACGACCTACATGTCAGCACTGATGCGCAACACTGGCTGTGTGATTGCAAACGATGCCAGCAAGCCTCGTGCCAAGGGTTTGATCGGTAACATTCACCGTCTTGGGTGCAAGAACACCATTGTCACCAACATGGATGCCCGCACCGCGTTCCCTAAAGCTTTAGGGGGCTTTGACCGTGTACTGCTCGATGCTCCTTGCACTGGTACCGGCATCATCTCGAAGGATCCTGGTGTGAAGACATCAAAGGATGAGCGCGACTTCTTGGCTATTCCCCATATGCAACGACAGCTGCTATTGGCAGCCATTGACTCGGTCGATCACCATTCCAAAACTGGTGGTTACGTCGTTTACTCTACTTGCAGTGTCACAGTCGAGGAGAATGAGGCTGTTGTGCAGTATGTCCTGCGCAAGCGACCGAATGTCAAGATCGTGGACACCGGCTTGGGCGATTTCGGCAGCCCCGGCTTCATCAGTTACATGGGCAAGAAGTTTGATGCTAAGATGGCTCTCACCAGGCGTTACTTCCCGCATCGTGAGAACGTCGACGGTTTCTATGTCTGCAAGCTGAAGAAGACTGGTCCTACTCCTGTGGCCAAGCCGGGTGACGAAACTGCTTCAGCTGGGGACCGTCCCGCTCGTGCCACCTCGCAGGCCGCATCTACCAATGATGAAGTGGACAAGACTCCTATTGTTGACGAGGATGGACTGGCTATGGACCATGAGGGCGGTGCCTTTGGTCCGTTCGAGGATGACGAGGACGCAGAGCGGATTGCTCGTGCCGAACGTAACCGCTTGCGTCGCAAGGGCCTCAACCCGAAGGCCGTGTTGAACAAACCCAAGAAGAACAAGGGCGAGGCGTCGCCTAAGCCCACCGAATCGAAACAGTCGAGCCAAGAGCAGGAGGCCAAGGCTGAGGCTACGAAGAAGTCCTCCAACGAGGGTAAAGGCGAGGAGAAGACCGTGGCAAAGGGCGCCAAGAGGGAAAAGGAAGCCCAGAAGGCGGCCAAATGATTTGACTACTTTTGAGCGTCTCCTGTATCTATATGGTCTGGCAAGTCGAAAAGCATCTTGTTTTACGTGGGTGGACGGCGCATTTGGACATATACCTCGAGCTTTTTCTACCTTGCTTCATGTTTGTCAAAATGCATTCCATTCATCATCAATCTTGCAAAAGTAGTCTATATATAACGTAGTCTATATTTCCCGTGGATGCCATGCAGATATATCAAGAGCACGCAAAAAAAAAAAAAAATAATCAATGCACCACTCGCCGGATTTCCCAAACCGCCGTTCGCTCAAAAAAAATCAATGAGTGACAAACAGAGAGAATGACAGGAAAAATCAAATGCTCGCATAACTTCGCCGCGCTCGAGAAATGCCTCATGTCCGGTAAATCTTGATCACACTCTTGATAGTCTTGCGACAGATTGGACAGAGGTCAACCTGCTTGGCGCAAGTTACACAGGAGCAGACGTGCCCACAGTCGCAGAAGACAGCGTCTTGCTCTTCTGAGTAGCAGATCTGGCAAAGGTCCATCTCTTCATCAGCAACCTCCCAGTAGCTGATGCCCTTGCCGTGCCTCTTGCCATCCTTATAGCCACCCACGTACTTGTTGCCGGTCTTCTTCTCGATATATGTTCCCTGACCGTGGCGTACGTCTTCAACCCAATCACCATCATAGGTATCGCCTGTCGGATACTCCATCTTGCCATGGCCGTGACGCTTTCCGAAGACGAAGTCGCCCTCGTAAACAGTGCCCGTGCCGGAGTAGTGCTTACCACGGCCGTGGTAGTAGCCCTTCAGGAAGTCACCGCTGTAGTAGTCACTGGTAAAGGTGGCTTCTACAGTCTTGGTTCCAGTGAAGCCTTGAATGGGATGATGTCGCGACTCAGCCCAGAGATACTGCACCAAGCGATCTGGACTCGAGAACAGGCCAGAAGTGCCAAGCTGGGAACGTCTGTCCTTACTCAGCTTGTCTCCAATGATGATACAAGATCCATGGGGAACGACGACATCCATGAAGTTCTCGGCGGGAGATACAGTGGTGACCGTCGTGCCGTCGACTCGCTTCCACATGAGGAAATCCCGCCGAATGGGCCATTGCAAATGTTTTCGGATCGAGGCTTTGACGTTGGCCTCCAGCTTGGAGAAAAATGAACCGACGGTCCGCAGGATCTGCTTGTCGGCGTCAAACAACTGGATGAAATAGTAAGTATGTCCCACAGGCAAGGTGACCTCAGACACGGATGGGCCCTCAGCTATGGACGCCGGGCCAGCTGAGGGTGGAGCAGAGACAGAAGTCGTGCCGGATGAGCTTGTCTCAGGTGCGACAGAGACAGTGCTATCTGCTGCCTGCTGGTCATGAGCTGCGGCGACGGCTAGGACAGCATCATGCTCAGCCCTCTCTTGAGCGAGGGCGTCAGCCTCAGGAGATGAGGTCGCCAACGGTGGTGGGGTCTCCATGCTAGTAGCATGGGACTCTTCCCCACCAAGAGTAGCGTCAGGAATGATACTAACAGACGAGCTGGCTATAGCATCACCGTCAGTGACAGATGAGGCTGGAGCAGGGGTTTCCGAGCCAGCTCGCTCGACAATGGACTCTTCAGGCTTATCTTCAAGGGCGGTAACTGAAGGAGGGTCGGGAATGGCGAAGAACTCGGCATCCTCCTCCGAAATGGTTTCCATCCAGAACCGCATAGTTCTTGTCGAAATGTGAAGCGGGACGTTAAGATCCGAAATAAGATCCAACGCCAATGTGGGACCACACTGAGCTCGAGTATGTCCAATATGCCAGAGACGAACCCGCTCGGGTCCAATGGGCTCTCCACCGGTCGACTTCCACAAAGCAATCTTCTTGCGCAGATCAGCGAGACGGGATGAGCGAGGTAGGCTCATGTACATGACGCCGTTTGTAGCCTTGGCGTGGGACATAAGGTCATAGGTGTCAAAGAGACTGCCTAGTCGATCGTATTGGCGCACGGAGTATATTTCAACTTGGACATCATCCACTGGCTTCTCACCGGCTGGCGGGAGGGGCCCATACAACCCTGTCTCATAATACTGCTTCAAGTTTTCAGGGACTTCCCAAGGGCCCTGTGGACCGGGAAGGAGCTCGGAGACCATGTCACTGCGCACGTACATGACGACGACCGGCACATCATGGCCCTTCTTGTGGTCAACGGTTTGGGAGGCATCAAGACCAAGGTGAGGGCCCATTGCGGTCTTCTGGGTCAGACACTCAACGCGATTGTCGCTGCCATCATCAAATGCCAACCATTTGGTTCCTGGCCCCGCTGGCCGAAGAATGCTGAAGAACTTGCCAGAGGTACGGCGGCCACGATGGACGACATAGCCATAGAGGACATACTTGCTACCTTGGCCATCGACGACAAATGGGTCAAGGTCGAGTTCCTCGTCCAGCTCCACCTTGTTGAACAAGAGCTGCCAGCGCATGGCCTTGTCGAGCGTATGACGGCCAAGCTCAACATGAAGTATGGGTGGGAGAGACCAGCGGCCCGGCTTAGCACTCAGGTAGCCCTTCACAGCCTCGCTAGTTGACTTGACCTCATCGGCCCGAACACACAGACGAGAGTTGAAGTCGGTTGGAAGAGTGTTGACAGACTGGGAGATGTGGACTGGACTGTCGAACAACTTGGCGAACTGTTTACCAGCATCGGTGCCAGCAAGCTCTAGCTCGAGAGTGCGACGGAGACGCTCCCAGAACTCAGAGACATCGCTTGAAAACTCGCGCAGGTTGCGCAGAGTAGATGTAATTCCGTCGGTGTCAACGTACTGGAGAGACTGGGTGCGACGGCGCAACTGCCATAGAAGCTTCTGAAGGGCATCACACAATGGCTTCGGCTTGACATCACAATTGATCAAGTGTTCGAGCACATTGACGCGTTGAATGATCTTGCAGAAAGGGGCAATGTGAAGCCATGAGGCTAACCCAGCAACCTCGGCACTATGGTTGATGACTGAGTCACCGAGGGGACGGTAACCAGTCAAGGCAAGACTGTCCCAAGTGGGCTCAGAGTCGCTTGGGTGCCACCAGAGAGACTTCGTGGGGTCATCAATCACACGAATGTAAGCATCGAACGCGAGTGTGTCGTTGTTCAACAGGGCACGATGCTGACCACGACGGCGCTGATGGATCTGATCCCAAGGACCGTGGAAGTATGTCCAACCCCAATCCAAGTTGTGGGGATTGAACTGATGGCAAGATGACTGCATCCATCCGGTTCGAGGCTCTTCCGGATTGTACACGATCACGCCGATCTGAGCAGAGACTCGCCAAGGGTTGGTGGGTGTATTGTCGGTGTTGATAGATGTAGATGCCGTCGCGGGATACTTCGCCTTGAAGCCCTCCAACCAAGCGGCGGAGTCACGAGTCGCCGGAGTCTGCAATTCGACATCTGGTGGCATGTCGTTGAGATTCGCGTCCGCGGCTCCCCGACGAACGGTAAAGTGAGTCTCTGGAAGCTCGTCATCGGGAGGCGGCAATGTGGGCGAGCACTCAATGTAGACACTCAGCGAGCCGACATTGTTGCCGCGAGGATAGAACTTGATCCGCCACCAGTAACCGCCAATGAAGGCGGGAGGTGACCGCATAATCTTTGCCCGGTTGGGAGCCTTGGGCGTACCCCGAACACCCTTGAAGGTCCAGGTCAGACGGGCCTTCTCCCCAGGCACATACTCAGGATCATTTAGATCCCGGAAGAAGTTACTCTCCCAATATGAGTCTGACAAGGCATCAGTAAACCCAAGCCCGATTCTTGCGAAACGATATGAAACTCACGATCACAGGCACTATAGTCGGCATCGGCACTGTCGATCTCCTTCAGCTCTTCCTCGCTCGGTGTAGTTGTGTCCTCCTCAAACCCGGCCCAATAAGCATGCTCAATGTTTTCTCCAGGCTCAACTGTGACAGGCGTCGTGGAAGACCGAGGGGAGCCGGGCTCAGATGGTTCGACAGAGGCAACGGGGATGGGTGACAAGGCGTCTGTAGGATTCTGTCCCTGAACGAGATCGGTGGCTGAGGCATCTAGAGGCGGATTGCTGGCTGGCACTTCATTGGCGATCCCTGTCTCAGAGACCGACAACCGAGGGTCCGTGGTCACCGAGTCTGGAGAGGTATCTGGAGAGGTATCTGGAGAGGTATCCATGGCGGAATTCTCAACCGACAACACGCACAATGCTGGAAAGGAATGATTTCTGCGACCACCGAATTGGATCTCAGCACGGGAAGACCGTCAGCTTGGAGTGGACTGGAGAACTCAACCTAGAGTTCTCCGGGGAGAAGTATAACGAATGGAGATAAGCCTCGGCCGATAAGCCGAACTTTCAAAGGAGGGTATATAGTATATACTCCGTACAGGGGACGGAGTAGAGAGAGGGGAGGTATGAAGGAAGGAAGGAGGAGGAAACAGGAGGAGGGAAAGAAAGAGAGGATGAGTCAAAGAAGAAGAAGAGGAGGAGGAGGAGGAGGAGGAGGAGGAGGAGGAGGAGACGTTGAGGGGATTTGGGGATTTGCCTCAACCCAAAAAGGAAAAAAATGGGAAAAAAAGGAAAATGATAAGAAATTTACTCTGAAAGTCCGGGGATTCAAGAGTCTCCCTATTCTATCGTTGATACACTATACAATTAATCATTCTACTACACATATACCATTTAGTCTCTGTCTGAATTGACAGTATCTTCCATCGATCTATACATCTCTAGTGATCTATCGCAGAACGTTGCGGTGAGGGACCTGATCGACGATAAAGACGAATCCACTTCGGAGCAACCTTAATTCCTTTTTTCCTTTTCGGAGAGTCTCCTCCTCTCGCCACCTTCCGATCTTCGCTTCCCCCTTTTCTTCTTCTTCTTTTCTCTTTGCCACCGGCTTAGGGCATCCTACTGTGTCCGCTCCTGGTGGGTCCGAGGATGAATCCGCCAATTGGTGCGATGTCTGCCACAAAAAAAAGGGTCGGTCTGGAATGACATGGTGCAGAGTGGAGATGTCGGAGAGGAAGAAGACATTGCCGGCGACTTCTGCCACGACTAGCAAGGAGCACTACTATAGTACTACTGACTGACCTGACCGCTCTTCCAATGAGGCGGCCTGGGGTAGGCGATATCGCCATCCTCGTGGCACCAGGGCCAGACGTGCTGGTGCATGCCCTCGTGTTGATGCCGCATGTCGCGCCTGGACAATCATCGATGATTCTGGTCTGGCCCGGTCAGGACTCAAGAAAAGAATATGAATCTCGATTCATTCGAAGCGAGGCGGGCGGACACAGCCCGAGTGGATCGATCTCCGCGGTGATTGGCAACCCATCGTCGGGTGACACGGGACCCTGCATCATGCGGCAGTCTCAGCTCACGAGTTGCTTCATTTGGGCACTGGCGGCTGAGACGAGACACAGCTGGTCCGTGCAAAGGAGGCGGCCACGATGAGCGGGAACACCACGGTGGCCTCGGCGTATACCTTCACGGCTTTGGCATCCGTCTTGATCTTGCCCCAACTGACGGCCTCGTCGGGCCGAGCCCCAGCGTCGCTGCCATCAAATTCCTGGGCCGTGTTGACATACACCGCATGCTCAGCCCCATTACGCATCAGGCACGCATTGGCAATGTGATGCTTGACCACGCCACCACCCAGAATGATCATGCCTGCCCGAGCCGCCCGTACAGCCATGGTGTTGATGCGCCGTACGTCCTCCACAATGTCTACCCGCAGTCGTTGCGGCGATGTCTTGAAGGTGTGGAAATACAACATATCGCCCAGAGAACCATCCGTCAGGGCGGGGCAGAAGACGGGGATGTTGTTGCGGGCAGCCCAGTAGAGAACCGAATCCTCGTGGTTGATCTCTCGACCCAGTCGCTCGGTGATGCGGCTCGGTGTCCAGTGCAGTTCGTCCTCCTCGTCTCCGGTCTCCTGGGCTTTGCGCTTGGCGGCCTCTTGCTCCTCCAACATTTTGTCCAGAATGGGGATCAACCAGTCTTCAAAGGCACAGTAGTTGTTATTGGGTACGAGCAGATTCCCGATTCGGTTCAGCCCCTTGGCCCGTAAGCCCGCACCAGGAGTGGTGAACGATCCGAGGTAGGTTGGAGCCAAACACTTGATGAGATCTTCCTCCACCCCACCTGCTGTTGTCACGATGCCGGACACGTGTTTATGTTTCACAAGGTATCGGAGCGTGTCACGGAGGCCGGAGGAGATCAGGTTGGAGGTAAAGCCGAGGAAGATGGTCGTCTTTTCGCCAGTTTCGGGGTGGGTATAAGCGCGCTAAAGAGCAACTCCGCGTCAGAATAGAAATGTGAGTGGAAGTCAACCAGATCGGAAATCTACCATTTCATTGATGATGCGAGCGGCCTCGGCGACAGCACTGCCCTGGAAGCCAGTGTGGGTCAAGTTGTCGACCAGCTCGGCCACGGTGATGTTGCGACCTTGGAACTGATCAAAGTCGACACCATGCACTTCCTGGGTTCCCTCTGGAACGGGCTCCGAGGCCAGCAGGACCGAGTTGGTCGCAGAGGCGGGTGGTGCAGAGACTGGTTGAGTGCCCATGGTGTATAGGCCCAGGGGGGTGAACGGGAGGGAGGAGGAAGGAGAGCAGTGAATGGATATACTAGGGAACTGTCTGGTTCAAATTTCCAAGGGGCAGTTGAGGTATCCAAATATCAAGATGCAGTGGGGGAACCTGAAGACTTGGAGTTATTTTTTTTTCCTTAGCGGGGAAATCCTTATCGCCGGGGAACGAGTTGTGGCCTGGGGCATCAATGTGGGCCATGATATCTCAGGCAGAAACTACTACTAGACGATCACATCTTTTATTACGGAGTACTCTGTAGTGATTTAACGGAGTCTCATTGACAACCCTGGAAGTTTCTTCAGTGTATTCTACGCAGTACCTTAGCAGGGTACTTGACACTTCAAAGTACAAATAAGGTGACGAGCAGCTGAGCTAGGTTTAGCCTCTACACTAGGGAATTTAGAAGATATAGTTGATGATCCGGGCATCCTGTAGGTACCTAGCAGTACTTTGTGCCCTCAGTGTTACTGCTAGTTTTTCGATGTACTGCGAAGTAGAAGACGTCGGAGACCAAAAGGGCAATTGATCTAACCCGATCGGGCACCGTCTAGACTCCCTGCGCACGGACCAGCTGCGTCGCATCTTTCCGCCTGCGCGTCCCTTTTCGATTCTTTGATTCTTCGATTCTTCGATCCTTCGATCCTTCGATTCCTTGATTCTCGAGTCCCCCGTTTGCTACTACATCCCACGGTTTCAGCATCTATTGGATATAACACCCATCCCATCTCTCCTATCCGTCTCCTTTCCCCGGCTGTAGAGCCCCCCGTCGGGGCTCCTGTTGGCCCGTGCCACATCGGTATCACGTGCACTCCACTCCCATTGGTATGGATTCTGCATTCCCTTGTGACGCCCCATTCACTGACAGCACAACCCCAGGTCATCCCAGAGCATGACCTGGTAATGTCTCGATTCAACCCTCCATCTGGGTTCAACCCCCGAGACCGTTCTCCTCCGCGTTTTGGGGACCGTCGTCCTCCTGCCGGTCCTCGTGGCCCCGACGATGGGGGTCCTCCGTTCGGCAGAGAGCCGCCTCGCGGCCCTCGCGCCCTGGTCGATTCTCCTCGTGGTGGGTTTGGCGGCGGTCGAGGACGCGGTTATGGTCGGGGCGACTTTCGAGACCGAGACCGAGATATACGAGACCGTGATCGTGATCGTGATTTTCGCGACACTCGCGATGGCCCCCCATTTCGCCGCGACATGGACCGGGATTGGGGACGTCGCGAGCGAGATTTTGACCCTCGGGAGCCGCCTCGGATGGGCTTCGGTCGAGGGCGCTCGCGCTCACCCACGCGCGACTTTCGAGATTTGAGAGAACCTCCCGGTCGAGATTTTGATTTGGTTCGCATGCGGCGGAACTCCCGGGACAGTTTACTCTCGGCATCTTCCGGTGGGCCAGATATTCCTGCTCCTAGTGGCGGTCATCCACGCGGCGGTTCCATGCGCGGCCGCGGCCGCGGCGATTGGGAAGGAGGCCGGGGTCGGGGTCGCCCGCCATTTCTAGATGATCGAGAACCATTTCGACGCCGGAGTCGGTCCCGTGATGCATGGCGAGAACGTGGCCGGGATCGATTGGCCGATAGAGACCGAGATCGAGACCTGGACCGAGACCGCCCCATCGACCGTGAAAGAGTGCCGGATCGAGGACGTGATCGGGACCTCCGCGAAAGAGACCGAGATCGCGACATGGACCGACGGGATCGATTTGATCGACGAGAAGACTGGGAGAACCGACGCCCTGATCGGGATGAGAGGGACCGGCCTGGGGAGATCTGGAAACGCGAACATCCTCACAGTCGAGCATCCAGCCGTGGCCCGATGAACATCACCACGGCCTCTGTTTCACACACTGCACCTCCTGGACCAGATCGCCAGCCAGATCAGACTCCGCAGGATCAGAATCGGCAATCATCGTCTAACATCGGCCCGCCCGGTTTGGACCCTCGACGAGACAGCGAACACTCCGAGCCCGCGCCCCCGCGGCCCGAGCCCACCAAGGAGGCAACAATAGTCGGACATCAATCTCCTCCTCCATCAGGTCCGCAAGTACCGGCCTTTGGCTATGTGCCAGCGCCCGTTCCAGCGCCACCATCAGCCAAGGAAGCGCCTGGCGCGTACAGGCCAAGTGAATCCCTTACGCAGGCCAAGGTCTCGCGGCCAGATCGATCTCCCCAGACGTTGGTTCAACCACCAACGGGCCCCAAAGCCGACAGAATTGACAGATCACCAGACTTTCGACCTCTGGACAGCAACCATCATCATGAAGAGACGAGCCGTGCTGCTAGAGCGTCGACCCATCTGTCAGATCGATCTCCACCGACGGCCCCGGCGGCAATGGTCAAGAGGGAGTCGCTTCCTGGCCCCAGTGAATTCCATGCCCCAGGACGAAGGGAATCCATGACCACCTCGCCCACCTTTGCAAGACTTCCCCCGCCTGCACCTCGGGCGTTGTCCCGGGATCCGTCTATCTCCCCTCAGATGCAATCATCGATCATCCCTACAGCTCCGCGCGCATATCAGCAGCGACCGGGAGCTTCTCCACGGGGACCGAATAAGGGAAACAAACCATGGGCTCGATCTACATTCGGCCGGGCCCCGTCTGTTTCGAATGTTCCGCCTAAGAAAGAAGTGGAGGATCATCATCATCTGCCTTCTGTTGACGACAGAATGCAGCTGGTGGCTCGACCGCGGTCACCCAATTCACTCGAGGACCCCAAGACCAGCAAGGCTGTTGTTCAAAATACCGCCAGGCCGGCATCTCCTAGTTCCCCTTCTATGCAGCTCCCCATTCGCAGCAGTTCTCCGCCCGTTCCCACCGTTGAGGATGTTCCGATTGAGGAAGAAGCACAAGATGCGACCCAGGATGACTCGGCTCGCATTCCTGACTTTGGGCGATCAAGCGATGAGGAGGATGAAGAGAACGTTGTCTTCAACCAAGAATACCTGGAAGAACGGAAGAGGATCTTCGAAAAGGACATGCGGTCTCTTCGAGCGGAGATGCCTCCGCCTCCATTGGAGGACCCCATTATTGTCTCCTTGCTGCTCAGAATCCAGTTACTTGGCATGATCGCTCATGGCGAGGTCCCAGCACCAGCGCCTGAATCACTCCCATCAGTGGAGCGAGAAGATACGTCTGATGTTGCCGGACAGGATCGCGTTGTCACCTTTGCTCCGCAGGTAGCTCATCCTAGCAAGCCCGAGCCACTGCTGGAGACAGTAGTCCCGCCTCTGAGGCCACAACCCGAAATATCCATCGACAGCCTGCCCTTCTTGCCATCGGGACCCCCCACCCCTCTTTCTGACCTGGACATAGTTCATGAGAACATCTCAACTCAGGAGCGCCTCAAGGAGACGTTCCTGGGTGAGCTTTCACAACGACAAAAGGAGATCGCGAAGAAAAATGCGGCCTTGAGAGAGGAATACATGTCTATCTACAAACCCTGGCGACTACTTGTGTGGGAAATGGATCGTTCGAAGAACAAAAAGCCCATGACACCTGGCCCTGCATCCCCGCCAGCTCCCACAGTCCCTGCCACTCCAGTGCCTCCCCCGGAAGGTCGCGAGGGGCGGCGATACAAAGGAAACAGCGAGCTCGACTTCCTGAACGCATTGAGAGCATCTGAAATTTCGGCACAAGAGGAACTCGAGCGTCGTCGAACCAAGATGGCAACTGCTCGTCCTGATCTGACTCGCGAAGCAGTCATCCCCGACATGCTAGAGCACCACGAGCAGATTGCTTGTGTCTACAAGGATGTAAACAACCAGGTTGAGGCTGACCAAGCCATGGCTGTGTTTGGTTTCTTGCCACCACCCAACGATTTTACCGAGGAGGAGCATGAAATCTTCACAAATGCGTTCATGGCGCATCCAAAGAAGTGGGGCAAGATTGCTGAATCTCTTCCTGGTCGAACATTCCAGCAGTGCATCATGCATTATTACCTCACCAAGGAGGAGATCAAGTACAAGGCGAAACTAAATAGGCGGTGGAGTCGCAAACGAAAGACGACCAAGTCGTCTCGTCCCAAGTCCAATGCTCTTATTGCTGATTTGGGTGTGGTCAAACCTGACTTTGATGGCGAGGAGGAACCTGCCCCGGTCACTGACACTGGCCGCCCGCGGCGCGCTGCGGCTCCTACTTTTGGCGATTCCAATGAAGCTGAAGGGGCTGCCACCGGTCGCCGAGCTCAAACAGGCAAGGATGGCGACCTGATCGAGAAGCCTGCTTCTAGACGCGGCGGTCGAACCGCCGGTAGTCGCGGCCAACGGCGTGGCAGGGTCATTCAGGCTGAGTCCAGGACGCAGGCTCCTGCTCCACAAGGCAACCCTCCTCTTGCTGCTGTCCCCAAGATGGAATTTGGTGGCGATGGGATGGCGGAGCCCGCCTTGCCTCAAGATCGAGAAGCATTGGAGAAAGATATTCATCAACCGCTTTCTCGGTCGAGAGCAGGCCGTGGGAGGGCTAAGGAGGGTATGTACGTCTTTGACACCGCTGAGGCGGAGACTGCGATGCAGTCCAAACAGTCCGAGACTGGATATGGATCTCTCCAACCGACGAGTTACTGGTCCGTACCGGAGCAACGGGATTTCCCTCGTTTGCTTGCCCATTTCGGGCGTGATTTCGAAGGCATCTCAAATTTCATGAAGACCAAGACAACAGTGATGGTATGTGCTTCCGAAGATCTCTTTTTCATGTTTGCATTGCGAGGCGCTAACGCAAATGATGAAGGTCAAAAACTACTATCAGCGGCGGCTTGACTCAGGCCAGAAGGACTTTGAGGAGACGCTCCTGGTTGCGGAGGAGAAGAAAGCTCGTGGGGAGCCCACGGGCCCTCTCCCTGTCCCAAGCGTCGCTCCCAAACGTCGGTACGAGGCAACTCCATCGGCTATTGTGCCGCGTACACTTGCACCCCATGACACCCTCATGACCGAGGCGGAGGAAGCACGGTTTACCTCCAAGGGCAAGTCCCTTGCAATGTCTCCTCAGCCGATGCCACTTCATGGGCACCATTTGCCTGAGAACGAACGGGCCTCCACCAGGTATCCAACGCTTGCTCAGGCTTCTACTGCCGCATCAGTGCCAGTCGTGGCGGCCACTCTTGGTGAAGATGCCTCACGGACGATGCATGCACAAGCTGGTGCAGGCCATCGCTCTCAAGGACCGCGACTGGGATATTTTACCGACGATCGTCGAGAATCATCCATGTTACCGCAAACGACTATCCCCGGCCGTCACAACCCGCCGATGCCTTCAGACTTGGCTCGAATGGATCCTTTGACATCACAGGGCTATATGTCTGCACAGGCACCGCCGCCTCTTCTTACACCGTCTCATTCTCGTCACCCCAGTTTCACTCAACCGCCGGGTTCACCAAATCAATTACCCAGGCCTGAACTTGACATCTCGTCTCTTCACCGCGATCCGTTCAGTCAAAGACAATACTATGCGCTCCCCGGCCAGCCGGCCGGTGCGTCTCAGTCACCCCGACCTGTGTTGTCACCCGTCAAAGATTTCTCTCGACCAAGCGCCAATGCGGCTCCAGAGCCAACGCCGCGCCAGGTGCCCGCGAAGCGGTCCAATATCATGAGCATTCTCAATGACGAGCCTGAGGAGCCTCAGCCACGGAAGCGTTTCGCCAGCGAGCAGACCACTCCAGGTCCTGTCTCCGGGTCTACGTCTGCATCGAGGCCGGCTTATCCACATGGCGATTCGATGCTTTCTGGTGCTGCGGCTAAACCACCGAGCTATTCTCTACAAGGTTCGTACGTAGGACCTGCTCGTGGTTATTCAGAATATTCTACCTACGGGCCACCTCCAGGCAGCTCAGGGCCGTCGGGGAACAACGACTGGATGGCGCGATTCGACCCTCGAGCGCAACAAAGTGGCCCTCCATCGCAGTCACAGCCGCCGCCACAGCCAAGCGGTCGACCGTCCACAACCGTGTCATCTCAAAACTCTTACTCGCCTTATGCATCTGCTCCTTCTCAGCCTCCCGTGAACAACCTTCCCGTGCCCTCCCCTGCACCGACTCCGCCGCCTGCTTCCCAGCGATCCTCCTACCACAATGTCTTCTCCCAGCCGCCCCCTGTTCAGCCAGTTGGGTCTCGTGAGCCGGGCCCTCAGCCGGTGGCATATCGGCCCGCCTCCCCTCCTCCGCGAGCAAGTAGCGTGGCTTTCGGCTCTCGACAGGAACCGCCGACGCCTGTTCAGTCGTCCAGCAGCCTGTTTGCCATGCCGCCTCGTCAATCTGGTGCTCAGCCTCCGTATACCCCTGCTGCACCATCGACTTCCGCCGCTGCCCAATCGCACGGTCAGAGCTACCAGCAACACGTGCAAACCTTGGTCAACGGTTCTCATCAAACACATCGCTCGGCTTCTGCCAGCCTGTCCGGTGGCGCCTCTCAATACGGACACAGGACCCCTCCACCTCAAGCACAGGCTGGTCGAACAATGCCATCGCTCGCGACTCTTGGTCGTTCGTACACTCCGCCGTCGGCGTTGCATCCGTCTAGCAGTGGAATGGGGTACGCACCACCACCACCACCGTCGACTTCTGGGCCGATTCCTCCTTTACACCAACGGCCGGCGGGCCCAGGCTCACTGGGCGAGTCTGCATCCACGCCGACACACCATCGTGTCTACAGCCAAGGGTCTCCACAGAGTGGGGTGCCAGGACCGTTACATCCCCCGTCGCACCCGCCTCGCTAGGATAACACGCGACTGAGAGACCGTGTATCATTTATGCATGTATGTTTGAATGTACGCAGTAACAGAGCAGTAAGCCATGCATACCCATTGATCCTTTGTTGCATATATACCGCCTATCTTGGGCCAAAATAATTCCGGGCGAGTGTCTTTGGTATGTTTCTTGTACGGTTTATATTTGTCCTGATACCCAGTCGAGGCAAGAGACGATTGAATCACTCTAGTATCGGCCAAGGCTATTGAAACCTATCCAGTAGATTTAATTTCTGTATTTACTGGCCGGAATAGTGAAATTCAGGATTTGGTTGCCGCGTGACACCGTTCTGAGAGCCCGCGGTCAAATCGTGATACATGGCCATGGCTTGCGGCTCAGATGCTGTATATAGCACATCAACGAACTGCATGCTCGTCGAAAGAAGTAAGCAAGACAACATAGCAAGCCTCGAAGATATTATCTTTCGCGCAATACAATCTCTAAAATTTAGATTCGAGTTGAGCATCAAGATTTAGAGTTGATTTTAGAGTTGCGGCTCCCAGAGTATATTTGCACCGTGATCCTCTTCAGTCTGCTTCGAGCTCTACGATGGATCCATCCATGATCTTGGTTCAGGCGTCCTCCACAGTCGCTGTACGTGGGAGCAGTATTTCAACTTGATTGATCACCATCTACTAGAGGGTGAAACAGAGAATGTATCTGTCTCCCAGGGTCGTAATCGAACTTTCCCCAGTCCCCAGAGCAGCACAGAGCAAGACTTCCCTGGTATGACGTACCACTTGATAATGGTTGGAAAACACTTTGTTTGGCAGTGCAAACAATGCAGCCAGTGCTACGCAAAGCTGAGCTTGATGATGATAGACAGTAGGCACCTTTTCCGGGTCTGATTCTTCCGTTTCTGTGCCCTTCTCCCTTCTCTTCTCTGGATTGCGACTCAATAATCACTCAGTAAGTCCCAGTCAACAGCGCGGCATCACATTTATCCCAGGACCCCTAGACATACGGCACAATGAAGCATACTTTCACACACGCCTTGTCCGTCAATCCTACAGGTAATGGCGTGCAGCGACAAGTCTGTGATTGGCCATATCCCGACGCCCTGACCTAACTGCTAATCCCTCACACACCGCGTCTCTTCCAGACTCGCTTCGGGAACCCGGAGGGAGATGGCATGTGGGACGCTATATCTCACGGCTTTTCTGTCAATCATGATGTGCAGGAAGTCGAAGGGCAGATGAGCCGCGCGCGACGTGGTCTGGATGGATGGTAGCACATGTGAGATCTTTTGTGAGCCATGGTCGGTGAGGCACAGGATTTCTACGGTGACATTTTAGAGGAGCAAATACGTGATCAACACGCGCAGCTAACACCTATGAAAGGAAGTTGCGGAGGACGAAGTAACTGATGTGAATGCTATCAAAGCACCTAACGGGACCTTTCTCGGCGATGTCTCCTTGGCAGACTACAAGGCCTTCTTTTAGCAATGGATCGATCAATTATCGAGATGTTGCTGCCAATAGCTAAAGGAGTTCGGCAATGATCGCTCGGTTCTGTTGATCTAAAGGGATGGAGTACACTTGGGGCGATGGAAACAAGAAAGGCGACGCGTTTGTGTGATATCACACGCAGCAACTTGCCCTATTCTTCTATGTCGTGTCGGTCAATCGAGACAACTAATGCAAAGGCCTCTCTCATGTTACCTCCGGAAGCAGATCATAATCACTGTTCGTGACAGGGATGACAACCGGGTTTGCAGCACACAGTGAGTCTTGTCGATCGCCCGAGGCGCAAGGAGGACACAACCTGTTTGAACTCTGCGCATCCCTCGAGTCTGACATCACAAGGACTCGATAGGCCTGTTAGGCGCCGGTGATTCCCTTTTCGGGATACCGATAGGCGCTCACTACCCCGGATCAGGGCAAAGCTAGCGCCATCGCCAATCACACGCCGACGATCGCTGGTGATGATGTCGGATGTGGGTCTTTGATGAACATCTATGGCGATCTTGTTCGCGTTTTCGGTTATGGAGTGCGTGTGAGCAATACCAGGGAGTCTCATGGGAGGGCCATGGATTCCAGTCCTTCATGAAGAAACACAAGGGCGTCAAAAAAATGGCTGGGAATTATGGAATGTCGCGCTTTACTGCTGACGGAAGTTTCTATCGCTCGTCAAACCAAAGAAAGACATCTGTCTCAGCATAAATGAATCTCGATGGACTCGGCCGTTCTCGAAAACCAGAACCAGAGCCAGAGCCAGACTCAAAGATGCGATCGAACCGCGTGCATTACGTAGCAGCCTTGTGGGGAAATCCATGCGACTGAAGGTGGGTGACAAACCAGCAGACGAGTATAAAATAACACTGCCAGCTACAACGGTTCTTGAGTTTCTCCCCTTTCTTTGCTCCTGTGGTCTCTCTATCATCGCCATCCCTTGCCGTGGTCTACTGAACAGACGCTCCCCACTTCCCCAGATTCTCCTTGTTGTATCCACTACATACTGCTGTCCCCTTTTATTCCTGGCCTTTGCCCGATTCTACACTCTCAGCAACTGGGTGTGCTTCGTCACCCCTATAGCTGACCATGGCGTCTGGAGACGGGACTATCTCCCCGACCGTGGTCGAGAAAGAGCCCTCTTTGAACGAAAAGAATCATATCAGTCCAAATCGCCACCCTGCCGAAGCACATGCCGAAGACGCCGCCGACCCGGACAATGATAGTGAAGGGACTTCTTCCCCTGCGGAAAAGGTGCGCTCCGATGGGAAGCGTGAATTGACGGAGGATGATTGTTACGACAAACTGGGATTCAGCTTCCCATGGTACAAAAGATGGTCGATCTTGACGGTCATCTTCACCGTCCAGATGTCGATGAATTTCAACAGCAGTGTGTATCCGAACGCTGTCACGCCGTTGTCACAGCACTTTCACATCAGCGAACAGGCGGCGCGGGTTGGCCAGATGATCTTTCTGGTCACCTATGCCTTTGGCTGTGAGTTGTGGGCTCCCTGGAGTGAAGAATTCGGACGCTGGCCTATCATGCAGCTCAGTCTGTTCCTTGTGAACATCTGGCAAATCCCCTGCGCCCTGGCCCCGAACTTTGGCACCATCGTTGTATGCCGTGCGCTTGGTGGATTGAGTTCTGCAGGTGGTTCGGTGACTTTGGGTATGACGGCCGACATGTGGGAGCCTGATGACCAGGGGTTCGCCGTCGCCTATGTTGTGTTATCCTCTGTCGGCGGGACCACGATCGGTCCCATCTTCGGTGGCATGATACAGCAATGGCTCGATTGGCACTGGAACTTCTGGATTCAGTTGATCTTCGGCGGTGTCACCCAACTCGCGCATTTCTTCCTCGTGAGTGAGACACGAGCAACGATCCTGATTGACCGTGAGGCTAAGCGACGCCGTAAAACGGGTGAGGATCCGAATGTCTACGGACCTAATGAGCTGAAGAAGCCTCGCCTAAATGGAAAGGAGATCTTGGCTGTATGGCGTCGACCATTCGAGATGTTCATCCGCGAGCCTATCGTGCTGTGCCTTTCGTTGCTATCCGGTTTCTCGGATGCACTCATCTTTACTTGCATCGAGTCATTTACTTTGGTGTTCAAGCAGTGGCACTTCAATGCGCTAAAGATTGGTCTTTGCTTTATCTCTATTGTCGTCGGATACCTGGTCGCCTATGCCGTCTTCCTCCCCGACGTTGCTCGTCAGCGACATATTCGAAAGCGCGAGGGCAGTGCCTCGCGTGTTCCTGAGCGACGACTGCTCCTGTTGCTCTTCATCGCACCTCTGGAAACGATCGGGCTGTTCGGATTTGCGTGGACATCGATGGGACCCGATTACACTCACTGGATCGTTCCACTGGTGTTTATCTTCCTGATCGCTGTGGCTAACTACGGCATCTATATGGCCACGATTGACTACATGGTCGCTGCCTATGGACCATACTCAGCTTCGGCGACAGGCGGAAATGGGTTCGCTCGTGATTTCCTGGCCGGAATTTCCGCGATGTATGCGACCCCGATGTACAGCAATATTGGCGGCAAGTTCCATCTGCAGTGGGCCAGTACCATCCTGGGCTGTCTGGCCATCTTTGTGACGATCCCCATCTACATCTTCTACTGGAAAGGTCCTCAGATCCGTGCCGGCAGCAAGTTTGCACAGACCCTGGAGGCCGATCGGTTGCGTGGCGCCAGCCGGC
The DNA here is from genome assembly GCA_030035635.1 of Penicillium parvum. Taxonomy (NCBI): domain Eukaryota; kingdom Fungi; phylum Ascomycota; class Eurotiomycetes; order Eurotiales; family Aspergillaceae; genus Penicillium; species Penicillium parvum. Next base: position 3,868,279 of record JAPJNL010000003.1, read on the forward strand.
GGGCGAGTCGTGCGAGTGCCAGCCAGCTTGGTGCTTAGCAGTCCAACACCATATGATTGAATAACCTGAACCCGGTGAACTCTACGCTTTTCTGTTTTTGCCTGCTTGATGTTACCGATGTCTCTGTGCCTGTATATACCTTTTAGTTGCTCCGTTTCGCGTAAACGAACGCGATAACGTTATGACATATTACGACTTGATAATCTTTGCAATCCTCAAGTAGGTTTATCAAGTCCCTGTCACATCAAGTCTCTTGTCAAAGCGGGCGAGCCTTATCAAATAGCTTCCGAGTCGTGCTTCGGGGTATACCTAAGATACACACCACAGAAGTATATATAGCGTATTTCCGATGGTCTATGGCAGAAACGTTCAATCATCCGCATAGACTTAGGTAGTCCATAATTAGTGGACTTCAGACACTATCATAGTGTCCACGAACCTCATTCAGCTCGGTCTTCAAGCAATAATAGAATCGATGTACTCCGTACTTGTTTACAGAATCCCCGCGCATTCCAACCACCTTCCGCGTATTGCCATGACAGAGTAAGAAACGCGGAACAAATTCTCGTAATAGCCCGCGATTTCTAGCATTCTGATTCGATTAAATTGTTACTAATGCCGTGCCTAGCCGTTGGTGGAGAAGTCCAAGTGGAGAGACGCGAAAGTGCGGAGTAAGAGCTTCGCACAATTCACCAAGTCTTGCTCGGAAAAGCGCCGTGCATGGTACGAAGGTTTTATTTATGAGCCGCATGACCCCTCTTGTCGTCGGTATAGCTCATCCTCAACCTTCTTGGCTTATGTCAAAATTGTTGTCGCCATGACGGTGCAAACGCTGGCCATCGCCGTTGTCACGGTCGTCTACTTTGTCATCCGCTACTTGAATCGCACCGATGTCCCCAAGATCAAGGGTCTTCCAGAGATTCCCGGGGTGCCACTCTTTGGCAATCTGCTTCAACTAGGAAACAAACATGCGGTGGTTGCGGGCAAGTGGGCAAAGAAGTTTGGCCCAGTCTTTCAAGTGCGCATGGGAAACAGGGTAGGCAGACGACCTCACCTCATCTTGTCTGGAGAAAACGAGAGACTGATAAGAAGTAGCGTATCGTGTTTGCGAATAGTTTTGACTCGGTGCGCCAGCTCTGGATCAAGGATCAGTCTGCCCTCATCTCGAGACCGACCTTCCACACTTTCCACAGCGTTGTCTCTAGCTCTCAGGGTTTCACCATCGGCACTTCACCTTGGGATGAGTCCTGCAAGCGCCGTCGCAAGGCTGCAGCCACGGCCCTGAACCGACCGGCCACGCAATCCTACATGCCCATCATTGACCTAGAGGCCAACTCCAGCATCAAGGAACTCTATCGGGACAGCCAGAACGGCACTCGTGACATCAACCCCACCGCGTACTTCCAGCGATTTGCTTTGAACACCAGTCTGACTCTCAACTACGGTTTTCGTATTGAAGGTAACGTGAACGACCAGCTGCTGAAGGAGATTTGTGATGTTGAGCGAGGCGTGTCCAATTTCCGAAGCACTTCGAACAACTGGCAGGATTATATCCCGCTGCTGCGCATCTTCCCCAAGATGAACAACGAGGCAGAGGAGTTCCGGGTTCGACGTGATAAATACTTGACATTCCTCTTGGATATGTTGAAGGAACGTATCTCGAAAGGAACTGACAAGCCCTGTATCACGGGTAACATTCTCAAAGACCCTGAAGCCAAGTTGAACGACGGTAGGTCTGCTTCATCAGTTGCATTGCAAGGTATCTGACGGGAACGCAGCCGAGATCAAATCCATCTGTCTTACCATGGTGTCAGCTGGCCTGGACACCGTTCCTGGAAACTTGATTATGGGCATCGCATACCTCGCATCCGAAGAAGGCCAGCGGATCCAGAAGAAGGCCTATGAGGAGATCATGAAAGTCTACCCAGATGGCGATGCCTGGGAGAAGTGCTTGGTAGAAGAGAAAGTGCCCTATGTCACCGCTCTGGTCAAGGAGACCCTTCGCTTCTGGACTGTGATCCCCATCTGTCTACCCCGAGAAAGTACCAAGGACATCGAATGGAACGGCGCCACTATTCCTGCCGGCACCACCTTCTTCATGGTAAGACTCATGGCCTTTTTCAGCGCTCGGACTTGACTAACAATAGACTAGAATGCCTGGGCGGCTGATTACGACGAGGACCATTTCAAGCAAGCAGACAAGTTTATCCCAGAACGCTATCTTGAGCTCGGCGAGGGCTCTGGGACCCCCCATTACGCGTATGGCGCTGGCTCTCGGATGTGTGCTGGATCACATCTGGCAAACCGAGAGCTCTACACAGCCTTCTTGCGTCTGATCACTGCTTTTGAGATGCGTCCTGCCAAGGACGCACGCGATCGGCCTATCCTGGATGCCATCGAGTGCAATGCCATCCCCACGGCCCTGACAACAGAGCCGAAGCCATTCAAGGTGGGCTTCATTGCGCGTGATCCGACGAAGTTGGAGCAGTGGATTGCTGAGAGTGACAAGCGGACCAAGGACCTGTGATTCTTGTCCTAGTCTTACGAGAGTAAAATGCCTGTGTAGAAAAATTGAAAATATTGTCTGAGGTATTGTACAGAGAATAAAATGGCCCACAGGTCCATCATAAGGTGAAGCTGCAAGCTGCAGTTGTATTAGAAGTTGATCATGAGCAGTAGCAATCAAATACAATGGCATGAGAAGGCATCAGTCTCCATGATATACAACCTTCTTAGCTTTGAGGAAAAAGCGTGGAATTACCGAGTTCCTCCTAATCGGGCAGTCAGACTTCCCGCGGCGCCACGGGTGCCTCCTCCCACCCCCGCATCTTTTCCCTTCCTCCTCTCCCCGACAACCCTCGGCCTGTATGCAATTGCAACTTACCAGAAACCACAGAAAGCGAGATGGATATCTTGCCGTTGCCGGAATCTCAGTTCTGGGACAAACCGGTCTCTGTGGATGGGGATTCGCGCGATGACCGTCCACGCAAGAAACGCCGCAAATACATCGCGAGAGCTTGGTATGTTCTCGCTCAATCGCTCGACTCTGCAGAAGTTTTTCATGCTGAGGCCTGTGATAAGCAACGAATGCAAGCGGCGAAAGATCAAGTGCAATGGGGAAAATCCTTGTTACCGCTGTGGTCGACAACGCATTGACTGTGTTTACGTCGAGAACCCGCGGCGAGAGAGCACGAGCCAGCCTGAGTATGCAAGATTAACAAGAGGCCAAGCCTGCATTCAAATGCTTACATCCCTTCAGGAATTTCGAGAGACTGTTCGATCAAATGAAAACAATGCAGGACCGAATTACTTCTTTGTCTACCGCTCTTCGATCATTGACGCAAAGCGACAGTTCACCTGTTGCCGGGCGACTGAGTGTGGTGGGTGCACCAGGCGGATCCGGAATGGTACCCACGCAGCGAACAATTCGACGTGTTTCGACAGTCAGAGAGGTACCATTCCAAGGCCCAACAACATCAGCCTTCAGCTTCGATCTGGCCAAGTCCAGCCTGGAGCAGCGTGGGATAGTTGAACGAACCGAGGCAGGTGAGGAGGATCATCTCACCCAGGAGCCTTCGCCACTAGCCTCGCCGTTGGCTCCTCACCGCGACTTGGATGTCCGTCAGGCGGTTGATCCGCTTTGGTCACTACCAAAAGCAGAGGCCATGCGTCTTTGTCAGGTTTACGAGGAAGAAATGGGGATCATGTATCCGGTGCTCGAGCTTTCGGAACTGCTGGACCAAGTCAATCTCCTGTACGGCATGATGGAGCGCACAATCGAACCGGAAACGCAACCCAATGAGCGAAGCTCACTCGATCCTGAGGACGTATACATTCTTCGGTTGGTGTTTGCATGTGCTTTGACAGCGGAGGCAAGCGGACACAGCGAACAAGCCATTGCGCTATTCGACAGCGTGCGCGAAGTGCAGGATAATTGTGTCTGGGGCCAACCCGAGATTAAGAACATCATATTCCTGACGCTCGTGGTGCGTTCTTTGAAGGAATTGCAGGTATTTAGCAGCTGACATCTCTACAGTCGATATTCTACTTTCAAATGGACGAAGAAACATTGGCCTGGCGGACCATCGGGATCGTGGAGCGCATGTGTTTAGAGAGAGGTCTTCATCGGCGAGAGACTTTGAACCAACCAGCCATCGTGGCAGCGGGAAAGGACAGAATACTCCGGCTGTTCTGGTCCATCTACATTTTAGACATGCGCTGGAGCTTTGGAACGGGTATGCCATTTGCACTCGAGGACTCAGACATTGATCCCTGGCTTCCTGAGCCAGAGAAGACGCCATACTTACGGGTGATGATTCGGTACAGCCGAATTGCCGCCAAGGTCTGGAAGTTCATTTCGGCATTCAACAACACGAATGAGATCAAAAAGGATGAAATGAATTATCTGGATTGGCAAGTCTTGCGCTGGGCGCACGACCTCCCCGAAGCGCTGCGCTTGGCTCACCCAAGCACCCCAGAGTCTGGTGCTGCGATCGAAGGCCCACGGAGTCTACGCCGACTTCGTGCGCTCCTCTATTTGCGCGCTAATCAGTTACGGATGCTCATCCATCGGCCTGTCCTTCACACAGCTGGACATATCATGCGATATCCGGCCGAGTCGGAAACGGTGGTCCATATTGCCAAGGACACAATTCGGTTCATCACCAGGCTCAACGAGACCTCAGACATCTACCAGCTACAACAGGTTGCCTTCAATTGGTTCCTTGTCTCTGCACTGGCAGTTTTATTTCTCGCTGTGTCGCAAGCCCCGACGCAGTTTAGTGGCTCGTGCAAGGAACAATTCTACTGGGCCTTGGAATTGGTCAAAGGTTTTTCATCGCAGTCTTATATCTCACGAAGACTGTGGAGATCGATCCGGAGTCTTCGCAGACTAGGCCCTCAATTAGGCTTGGGTGCAACAAAGGTCCGGCCAGCGACCGAGGCTGATGCGGCGGGACCATCACATCTCCATATGTCGCATCTCCGCGCGGCAGTCTCAAGCAGTCCAAGCCAAACTCCAGTAGATGGAGCGCAGATGACACAAGAACTGAAGGAGTGGTTTGAAGCTGTGGGCAACCTGGAGGATCAAATCATGGGCATCGGTACCGGTCCGGTGCCAGACGAGACTCCCTGGCAGCAAATGCCAAATGGAGAATTCATGTTTGACTATGGAGGCGAATTGTCGAGTGTGATGAAAGATTGTTTCTAGTCATGTACAGTGGAGGCCCATTGCAATGTATTTTTAAGCCTTCTGCTCAACAAATAGGGTCATGCGATTCCTGGATGCAGCTTCTGTAGGTCGGCAGCTGTCCAGTCCGTCACTAGCATGTGGCCGGGCTCATGAGCAAATACCAACCCGTCGATTTTGTTGCCAGCCAACTCCACTGCCATTTGGGGGGTGACGCCGCATGCCTAGGGCGCGGATCAGCGTGATCAGTCGTGACAATGACCTGCCGATGTAACCTACCCAGAAGACCGGTACTTCACCATCTTCAAATTGCTGCGGCTCACCAAAGTCCGGACGATCAATATCGGTGATTCCCAGCTGCTTTGCACCGTCCCATCCCCAGGCGACGGGCTCACCATGCGTGGAAAGGTAAGGTCTGGTCACTTCACGCACGCGTTCGATCTGCTCCGGGCGATAAGGGCGCATTGAGACGATACAATGACCGACCGTAAAGATACCAGCTGGGAGAAGCGGGATGTTAGATCGATACATTGCGACGATCGATCCTGTCTTTTGATGCCGCGGTTGCAAGCCGGCTGCTGTCAAGGCATCTTCGAAGGAGAAAGAGCAGCCGATCAAGAAGCCTACATGGTCTGAAGTCCACATGTCGAGTAAGTCATGGCGACTATGGAGATATTTCCCTTGCTCATAAATGCGGTACATGGGAAAATCGGTGCGCATGTCGAAATCTGCACACTGGATGCATCCGGAGGGTTTGACGGAGTGAGGGTCTCCAGGACAAGATGTCACTCCCAGCAACGGACACGAAACTGGATTGCGCAGGCACAGACTATGGAAGTCTGGAGCATATTTGGCTGGCAGAACGAGTAGATTCGCTTGAAGATATCCCTGTGCGACACCAGCAGTGTTAGTCAAGCGGTTTTGACGACACAGCAGGCGCGCCTCCTGGGCAGTGATCTCAGTGCTTCCCATGATGTCAATGAACTTGAGCAAGAGAAGATGACAATCAACACGGCTCGTGTTGACTTCTATCAAGAAACACCTCGGTTATCCAAAACCGTCTCCTCTAGCGAGTCTTCTCGTCGGGATCCACTTGCCGATGGTCTGGGGAAAGTTGGGGGTTTCTCCACAAACTCCTTTTGCATGGAATCCAGTCAAGTTGATTCTGTTATTCGGATCATCGGGGAGAGAAAACCTCCCATTCTCACGACGGAAACGATTGTCATGCAGAGCGGAGAGGCTTGAGACTCAAGTGGCCACTCCGGCGATCAGGACGGGGTACATACTGGTCTTGCCAACTCGTTCCTCTGCTCTTATCACAACTCCCATCGGCCCGACGCCCCACGGCCAGCCAGTGCGGCATCACTATCTCAACAGAATCCCGTTCTCTATTTCAACTATCCAGGGAGCTGGCTGGCTAGAGATAGGACTGGATCCGCTCCCCACTATCTTATATGACCATTTCATCCTTTGCCGGGAGTGTATATCTTGTTTGAAGCTCCTGCGAGATATCTTTCTCTCGCTACCTCTTGCCTGCACATTTCCCTTTTCATCCCTTTCCCAGTAATAACCGAGGGAGGGTCGTCGAGATGTCGGCGACCGCTACTCACGATGACGCGGTGGTCCAAGAGCCGAGACTTTCTGTTCAGAAGGAGACCAGCCATGAAGCTCCAGAAGAGGCTTCCACAGGCGACGCGATGGATGTGATCCTCGATCGGAAAATGGAACGGAAGCTCCTGGCAAAGCTCGACCTTGCTTTCGTGCCCATAATCATGTTCACTTATCTGACCTGCTTCTTGGATCGGTCTAATATCGGTATTGCCCAGACAGCTATCATTGAAAGAACTTCGCCGCTGATGAGAAGGCAGGAAATGTCAAAGTAGCCCACATGCCGGAAGACATCAACGCCTCAGAAAGCCAGTTTTCGACTGCAATCTCCATCTTTTACGTGACATATGTCTTGTTTGAATCACCATGGGCGGTTCTCATGAAGAAACTGACCCCACGGAACATCTTAACCGGCCTCTGCATTGTCTGGTCGTTGACCACTGTTTTCACCGGCTTCATTGAATCAGTGCCGTCACTATATGCGACGCGGTTGATCCTGGGTGCCTGTGAAGCTGGGCTATTTCCCTGCCTCAACCTTTACCTGACCATGGTCTACCGTCGTGAGGAACAAGCAAAACGTGTCTCCTATCTGCTGAGCTGCGCTGCCATCTCGGGGGCGGTGGGCGGTCTCCTGGCATACGGGCTGTTGCACATGGATGGTATTGGAGGCAAAGCGGGCTGGAGGTAGGCATCCGTGCTGGAAAATAGAAGCTCACTTTGCTGACGGAGATCCAGATGGGTTTATATCATTGAAGGCCTTTTCAGTGCAGCCTGTGCCATTCTCATCTGGTTTGGACTGCCCAACGACCCTGCTGAGGCCTACTTTCTCAGTGAAGAGGAGAAGTGGATGATGCGAGTACGCAATGAACAGCGGCGAAAGTACATGGGCAGTGAAAAGTTCAGTTGGGAAGAAATGCGCATCGCTTTGAGCGACCCGAAGCTATTCTTTTCTGGCGTCATTCAGTTCTGCCAGGATATTCTTCTATATGGATTTAGCACATTTTTGCCCACTATCTTGGAAGGCATGGGGTATGACTCGCTCATGAGCAATGTGTTGACCGTTCCGGTGTACACCTGGGCTGCTATTGTCTTCATCGCAGTCGCGTTCTGCTCTGACAGATATTCCAAATTTGCATCGGTGTGTGTATCTCATGAACAAACAACGGACACGAGACTGACTAAATCTTAGTTCATCTTCACTGCAAATGCTTTTGGACTCATCGGTTACATCCTGTTGTTGACTGTGAAAAATACAGCTGTGAAGTACTTTGCGACATTCCTGATTGGCATCACCACTTACACGGGTGTTGGGCTCAACGTTGCATGGCTCAACGTGAACATTGCTCCACAATACAGACGCGCTCTGGAAATTGGCATGCAACAAACGATGGGCAATTGTGCCGGCATCGTGGCAGGTCAAATCTATCGCCAAGCACCGTACATCCTAGGCAATGCCTTCTCCCTGGGTGCACTGGTTGTCGCGCAGCTAGTTGTCACCGGCCTGGGATTCTACCTACGCCATGAGAACAAGGTGAAGGAGCAGATTCTGAATGGAGAGAAGGAAGACACCCGGCGCGTTCAATCGGGTGATGCAGCCCTGGATTTTGAGTACCACTACTAATCCTCGACTTGCGCTTTGTCAAATGACTGGATTCCATCAGGATGCATATTTGGATGAATAAAGCAGTCCGAGAAGTAGGGCAAATCGATGAAGCGAATAAATTAGTCCGACAGTTTCGCATCAACTGAGAAACCTGCAAACCTCGCTTCGGCGCCATCTTCGACTGCAAACATTCCAAGGACAGGGGCCTGTAAAGTCAAAATCTGTCATCAAAGCTGTATCGACGTGTGTGATACTCTGCCAATGCCTGTGGTCGGTTCGGAAGGAGAAATGGATTGCGAGCTCGGTATAGACGATCTTGAAGCACACACGGTCTTCTAGGATCGCCTCGTGGACTATCCTGTCACGATGTAATTTTACACGATTCACATCTTCAAATGTGATATGCTGTGCCTGGGAATCGTAGGAAATAGCCAAGAATCGGTGCTGGTCCTTGTAGACTGCCAGGCCTGCTTGAAGAGGGGCATGCTGAGACTTGAACAGAGTGACAGTCGCCATGCCATCCAGTCTTCCTTGTCGCTGACCGAGGAAGCTGACAGTTTTTTGGGAACTGGCCAGATTGACTGGTCTTGCGGTCATCTTGATATTGCTTCCTTCAATGTGGTAGTCTGCCAGCTTTGGCTCTCTCAAGTAAACCCAAGCAGCTGCGTACGAGCAACCACTTTGGTTCAGTTCAAGAACTCGCTCGAGCAAGGGGCTAGCGAGCAGTCTGTGAAGAATCGGCCACTCATTCTGATACCAGTCCACTGAACCTAAGAATGTTTCTCGGCCCATGATAGCTCTGCCTTGTTTCAATCGAACGCCCAGCATGACGATATGCCATGTCCCATTTTGATCTTGAACCAGGTCACCATGCTCAGTGTTCTGAATACATTAATCGGTATCATAAGGCAGTATGAAGTGAGTTCGCAGGACAGGCCTCGAATGGGCCCCAGGCAGTCTTTGACTTGGCCATGTTCAGCATGTTGTGACTGAAGGTGCCACCCTCTGCGCAAAGCAAGTAATAATAACCATGCCACTTATAGATGTGCGGACCGTCCGTATATTTCCGCGCCCATCCTTTCCAAATCAGAACAGGCTCCGTTAGCATCGCGCCAGTCGTAAGGTCGATTTCAAAGTTGTGGATGTCAAATTCCGTGCCCGTCTTGCATATCTGATCGTAGAAATGGTCCTCATCAAACAGCAAGGAAGGATCAATCCCTGGAAATGAAAAGAAAATGGGATCCGACCACTTGCTTGAGATCTGTGTCGCGACACTGGGCCAGACCGACTGAAAGTGGGCGCGCCATACGATTGGAAAATAGCAGTTCTCAGACCATAAACTATTCAATCACACGTTGATCGAATCTCATTTCGCACTAATGTGGGGACAAGCTAAGTCGGAGTGAGGAGCCGCCATTGCAATTCAACAGCGCGATCAATATGTCAACTCAGCCCGGAGCGATTAGTGGGTCATATATCGGCCAGGGCCTAAGGGGGTTGCATTATCGGCTTCGGTATACAGTGAAGGCTGCCCACTTTTTATCGTCCAATCCCATACTCCCGAGACAACTGGATTCGGCGCCGCGCTGGGTTGTAAAAGGGGAATTGCTAAAAACACACCCCCTGGGTCTAATTACACACCCCCATTTCCTGAAATGGTAAGGTGTAGTTTTTGTATTTCAACTTTATATGACAGGCTACATCCTCGCATAGCCAAGTTATCATACCGGCTATCTATTAACCGTGTGAGACATAGTAAGAAACTTCTAACATTTTAGTTGAGTTTAGAGAAATCTGTCTCGAATAACCTGCTTTTGCCCCTACTTTTAACGCTATAGAATGATATTAGTTTCTGAGTGTCTTCTAGGTCGATAGGGGCCACGCTAGTAATTTAGCTATCGCGAGGATGTAGCATTGTCACATAAAGATGAAATACAAAGACAGCACTATACTCATATAGGAAACTAAAGTGGGGAGGGGGTGTGTAATTAGCAATTCCCTTGTAAAAAGCGGCCTGAATCACTGCCAACTTCATCGCCAAAGAGTTAGCCTTGTTTAGGACGGACCATGCTATTGAAACGTCCAGGTTCATCAGGAGGTCTTGCCAATTGACCTGCTTCGTTGCAACTAGTTGTGCTTCTGGACGAGTTGGGCATTGTGTCTCACAGCCGGCTCTTGCCAAGCCTCTCTGCACCAAGTGGAGCGACAGTCTGGTGCCTCGATAGATGTCTGTTGGAGACAACTCCTCGAGGTCAGTTGCAAGTCCCTTCTCATCTGTGGTTGCTATAGGTATCTTCGACGGCGAATACGTGGCTCAGATGGGTGCGCTGCAGCATATGAAGTGACCACCTGCTCGATATTGGTTAGTAGTGATCGGTACGGTGGCAGTTTCAGCATCTGCTGGAACAGATTGGGGAGGTGGTCACGGCCGTGAAACGAAGCGGGCAGGAAGACCGGTCGTGCTTTCTTTTTTTTTTTTTTTTTTTTTGGCTGGCGACCCTCTTCTTCACTGCCCTTCCCCACATATAGCACCTTCACGGTGGTCACGATAAGAACGACGACACTGATATACTTTATTATGACCGAAACTTAAGTCATGCTGGCAACACTTTTCAAACTCGCGTCAACAGAGGAGAGACCGATGGGGAGGGAAAAGACGCGATTCGTGGAGGGGCTGAAAAGATAAAAGGACGCATCACACGAGGCAAAATTTGTCCCTAAACGCTAAGAACTCTCGGCCATCTCACACCATGAAATCTCAACGGTCGTCTTGAATCTTTATCATGGTTACGTGCACGGTGTTTCAGGCCGAGGAAGACGAGTCTTCCTGGTGACAGCTCAGCAATACATTAGCAGTGGAACAGTGCCTTTCAGTAAGCTCCCCTCTGATCTGACAGCGAGGAGAAAAGACCACAGATTGCATTCAGTGATGGAGAATTACCTCGACCCTGGCTCTCTCGGACGAGTTTCGGCAGACAACCTCGGCATCCACCCAAAGGGCAATTTGTCAGCTTTTGGAGATCCCCGATTGAGATGGAGACATTTGTGAGGTGGTTTGGGTTCGTGCTATAAAGCGAAGGATTCCTCGTGATGGCCCAAAGCCGCTGTTAGTTGCAAAATATCACCATGGGATCCATCCTTGTTCGCTCGCCGCGTGTCGTCAAGGCCGAAGGTCCTTGTTACTTCACCCCCGCCAACAACGGCGGTGCCGCTCTACATCCGCAGGATCCTCAAACACCAACCTTGTTTCGCCCATTGCAAATCCGAGATGTGATCCTCAAGAACCGGGTGGTGGTGGCACCCATGTGCACGTACTCGACAGAGTCGGACCCCACTTCACCCGCCGTCGGTGCCCTGACAGATTTCCATATCGCCCACCTCGGCCACCTCGCCTCCAAAGGTGCTGGCCTGGTGATCATTGAGGCGACGGCAGTGCAACCGAATGGAAGAATCTCTCCGAATGACTCGGGCCTGTGGCAAGAAGGGACCGATTCAGAGCAATTCAAGGGCCTTCGTCGCGTCGTTGACTTTGCTCATAGCCAAGGAGCCAAGGTTGGAATTCAGCTCGCCCATGCCGGCCGGAAGGCCAGCACGGTTGCTCCATGGTTATCCTCGCAGGCGAAGACAAGCAGTGTCAAAGCAGATGAAAGCGTGGGAGGCTGGCCATCCGATGTGGTCGGCCCGACGGGCGGCGAGGATCAGATCTGGGCTCCAGGGGACGTCAAGTTTTGGCCACCTCGGGAACTAAGTACCCTCGAAGTCGAGGAGGTAATTCGTTCTTTTGCCCGGAGTGCCAAGTTAGCCGTCCAAGCGGGTATTGACTTGATCGAGATTCATGGCGCCCACGGTTACTTGCTGAATGAGTTCCTGAGCCCGGTCACCAACCGCCGCAGTGACAAGTATGGCGGCAGCTTCGAGAATCGTGTGCGTATTGTGCGGGAGGTTGTTACTGCAATCCGTGCGGTGATTCCTCATGGCATGCCCCTCTTCCTTCGTATCAGCGCGACCGAGTGGTTGGAAGGTCAGCCGGTCGCAGCGGAGCTGGGTAGTTGGGACATGCCTTCGTCGATCAGGCTGGCCAAAATGCTCCCTGAGATCGGTGTGGATTTATTAGACGTGAGCTCTGGCGGCAATCACAAGGACCAAAAGATTCAGCCACACACAAATTATCAGATTGAGCTCGCTGGCCAACTTCGAAAGGAAATCCGCGCAGCAGGCCAGCAAACGTTGGTGGGAGCCGTCGGCCTTATCACGGAGGCCGAGGCGGCACGCAATATTGTGCAAGGGGCTGATGAGGCGCAAGCTGCTGAGGCGATGCTCTCTGGGCAGGAGCCCAAAGCTGATACTGTATTAATGGCTCGCCAGTTTCTTCGTGAGCCGGAATGGGTCATCACAGCAGCGAAAAAGCTGGGAGTTGAGATCCAGTTGCCCTTTCAATTCGCACGCGGTCTCTTGTAACCGCGGGAGGAAGTCGAAGCGAGTGATACCGTGATCTTTCTAGCCGATAGACTAGCCGATTCTTGCAAGATTTCTATTGAAGAAGATTGATTGATCAGCCGGCTGTTTTGGACTTTCCATTGCTCCGAAGGTCGTTGTGAAGGGGGTTCTGCGCCAATGTTCATGACAGCCCTGTACGCCAGTCGCATTCCCTGAAGGGCTTACTATCATCCAGCTAGATTGCAAGTTTTGGGCAGGTGATTCCCTAAAGCCCAGGAACTGCCGATCAAATTGGATCGCGCACCAATGACGATCTTCGAGTTGTCTAGTGATGAAACTACGGTTGCCCGATATACAGCGCCAAGGCAAAAGCCAAGCTGACGGCGTTGCTGATGTTACAGTGCATTGTAAAGGAATCCCCTTGTATTTCCCTGTGAACATTATATATTCAAACAAGCCCCCTGCCACTTGGCATAAATTGACAGCAAAAAGCCAAACCCAACCCCCCAGCGTCTGCCTTGTTTTGCATTCCTCAGCGAGGCCTGGGCAAGATCCAGTTCCCTCGTATTCCACTTCGAAAAAGACCAACATAATTTTCTAACATTCATAGCCAACACTAAGATGGGAATTGGCACAGTAACAGGGCTTCTCATGGGCCTTTTCGCCCTTCCGCCAACTCGGATGACGGCCGTTGCCGCTCCATGGCCGGTGCCATCGCCGCCTGGAATTCCTTCTCCATCAACTGCCCAAAGCGAGCTGGCCGACTTGACTGTTGCACCTCAAGGATCGCAGGACGGTTATGACAGGGACAAGTTTCCTCATTGGATTACTCAAAGCGGGTTTGATACCCTAGCTCCCTTCCCTTATGCATGTGCTGAACGTCTCTCGCAGAAGCTGCGATACACGCGATGTGGTTTTAAAGCGAGATGGCAAAGACGTGACTCAGAGCTCTTCTACTTGTGCAACCACAGGTGGAATATGGTATTCTCCGTATGATGGGGCTTCATGGACTGACTCGAGTGATGTCGATATTGATCATCTCGTCCCACTCTCTAATGCGTGGAAGGTGTGTACTGTGCCGAGTATTGAAACGAAAATCCACTGAAAATAAGCAGTCCGGCGCTTCTACTTGGAGCCGCAATCAGCGACAAGCTTTTGCCAACGATTTGACCCATCCCCAACTACTGGCGGTGACCGACAACGTCAATGAGTCCAAGGGCGACAAAGGCCCCGAAGAATGGAAGCCCCCTCTGGGTGAGGTTATCTTTACCCTTACACTGCCTACAAAAACTGACATATGGACAGATGCGTATCACTGCACTTATGCTGAGATGTGGGTGAAAGTCAAAACGGTCTATAACCTCACGATCACTTCAAACGAAAAGATCGCGTTGCTCGAGATGCTGGAGACTTGCTAGACGCAAAATGATGTGCTCCTGTCAGCTGTTCGGAATGAGGGCCCAGATTGAATTACTCATGTTCTGGATGGCCATGCAAAACTCGGTATATATTCGTTCCAAGACGTGTGCACTCTTTCTCCATAGATTAGAGACATCAATGACGTTTTGTAAAGTTAGCTCCATCGAAGAATGCCTTATATCGTCCTCATGTGACGAGCATTTTAAGAGGGCATATTGGCCTATACTGCTCCAGATCCATAGCTGTCAGAAGCAAAGATATATGTCCTTGGTCCAAGAATATTCATAGAGGACGTTCCGTTTTAGCCTAAATCTATCAGCATCCTTCTCCAGTCAAAGCCGGACAAGTTCCGAGACCCCACAGTAATCGGCATAGAGTGAAATTTTGCTCATGCAAACTCGATCTTCCTCATGTAGGGCAGCTGGATGTCTTAGCAGATCTATCACAATAGATTCGAAGGCTTACAGTTGTTTGGCAGCCAGGAAATAGATGAACGCCGGGTGACGAATGCAATCTCCAAGTGGTCACGCGACCCGATGACAAACAAAGTAGTCCGACATCGCTTTGCCTGATACGTTGACACACAAAAACCCCAATCTCTAGCCCAAAAATGAGTAACTGATGCACCAAGGAGGGATGGATTGTCGAGTGGAGCCCTCGATCAGCCAAGCATTGCGCCTCATTGCTTGGTTTCGGCACGCCGATCCGCTGGTGATGCCGTGCCCCGGGAACTGGCCAGTGCATCTTCATCATACGGAGTAGTCGGGGCGGCAAATGATGGAGATAGCGGAGATTCTCCGTGGGATGGGCAGCCCGGTTCGGTCGGTTGGTTGCCCACACTGTGTCTTTCTTTCCTCTCGCGTTCCAATAATCGTCACCTCGCATCTCCTCGCCCTACTGTTCTTAACTCGGCATTGACATTCTATCGTGGGAGAAAACATGGCCTTGCAACCGGAAGAACTGCCTGCCGGCGAGATTCATGACGCCGAGAAAGTCATGGACTCTTTTCAGGAGGCGTCTACGTTGGTGTTAACCGAAGAACAGGCCCTCGCAAAGGCAAGGAGCAGTCCAAACGAAGCACTCTCTATCTTGATCACTTATGCATACGATGATCGTGACAACCCTCGAAACTGGCCAAAATGGCGAAAGTGGTATATCACCTGTCTTGTGAGCATGTTGAATGTTTTCACGTATGTCGTGACCATTTCCCTTCGTGCTTGACGCAACACCTTACTAACAGGGAGGATGAAGAACCTGGTGTGCAGGTGGCATTTCTTCTGGGGCACCTGGGATTCAAAAAGATTTCGGAGTTTCGGCCGAGGTCACAACTCTTTGCTTGTCACTCTACGTGCTAGGCTACGCAATCGGACCGGTGCTTCTCGCACCTTTGTCGGAGTACTTTGGACGCCAGCCGGTATACGTGGTTTCTTGGTTCCTTCTCTTCATTTTTCAACTTCCACTCGCTCTGGCGCCCAACATCGGTACCATACTGGTGTGTCGATTTATCGCAGGATGCGCGGGGGGAGCTCCCTTGACCAACACTGGGGGCAGTATTAGTGATCTGTGGGAGCGCAACGAGAGCGGCGGTCCGATGGCCGTGTACGGACTGAGCAGCACGTTTGGCCCACCAATGGCTTTGGTCGTCACAGGTTATATTGGTCTCAACGCGGGATGGAGGATGATTTTCTGGGTCCTTATGGCGATGTCCGGTGGGGTATGGATCTTGTTAGTGATCTCAGTCCCAGAAACACGCCATACGATCATTCTACAGAAGAAAGCCCAGCGTGTGCGCACGCATATGCGAAAGGAGAATTTGCGCTCGGCGGACTCGACACTGGACATTCATGCAAGTGGCCGCAAGGGCTTACATGAGCTGTTCGCCATCACTCTCACTCGGCCGTTTCGCTTCCTGTTCTCCGAACCGATCACGACATTCTCGGCTATCTACAATGGATTCATCTATGGCCTAGTCTACTTGTTCAACGAGGCCATTCCGCTTGTTTTCGGTCCCCCCAAGGGGCATCCCTTCAACACTGGGCAGCAAGGACTTGCATTCCTCGGTCTGGCAATCGGACCAATCGTTGCCTTCTGCTTGTACCCGCTTCAAGAGCGCTATTACCTACGACGAGTTACGGAAAACGATGGAAAGGGAGTTCCAGAGGCTCGCATGTGGATGGCTCGCGGAGGTGCGATCCTGCTGCCTATCAGCCTGTTCTGGTTTGGATGGACCAGCTACAGGTCTGTTCATTGGATCGTTCCAATCACCGCCTCGGCCTTTTTTGGCGCCGGAATTTACATCGTCATCTTGAGCATCCTGAACTATGTTGTAGACAGCTATCAGACATACTCCGCCTCGGCACTAGCAGGCGTAATCTTGGTACGCAACGTGGTCGGTGCTGGCTTTCCCTTGTTTGCTACTCAGATGTATGAAAAACTGGACTATGAATGGGCCTCCAGTCTTCTTGGATTCATCTCCATTCTGTTGGTCCCCATTCCGTTTATTTTTTTCTACAAGGGCAAAGTCATCCGGCTCCGGAGCCCTTGGGCGCGGGAGCACTTCGACCAGAATGAAGACAACCCCCATTAGCGATGTTGAGCAAAAGTTTTAGAGCGGGAAGGATGATAAAAACAAAAGGGAAAGCGGAGTACGCAGAAAATTAGGATACCCTGACAAGAAGGACTGCTTTCTGATGTGACGAGCAATTGAGTCAAAGTATACTTCCTCCGTCTTCCTAGCCGCTCGAAGATTTTAGACACTTTTGCAATTGGCAATGAGTCGGACGTTTAAGCACTTTGGATTCCTATTTTCCCTGATCTCTGATAGTTACTATGGATCAATTTCGATGTGTATTGCGAGAATGGCAAGAATTGAGACGAGACCGCGGTGGTTGTTTCCACTAAGCATGACTATGCATAGGGCAGTGTACCTTGAACATATGCTATGCGAACTTCACCTAGCATAAATGTCCATCTCCCGTGGCCGCCCGCAAAGACACATTCTTACCCATCTTGGCAATGAGCGATTTATCCTCACCCAGGTCACAAATTTACACCCTAGCGACGTCTGTCCGATCCCATAAGATGCGAATAGCCCCATGATCTACCATTCAAGATGATCTCGGCCGCCTCCGTTCCAATCGTAGACCAACCCCTCCTACATCGCAGGCCTCCGTCCGGTCCGTGGCGCCGGCACTGTGGGGATCCCGGATGGACCAGGCGTAACGGGTATGGCCCGAAAGCTTGAACGAGTCCGATGACAACAGGACTTCGCCAAGAGCTTCTCGAACAGGAAGAGGACTTCGCCTATCCGCGTTTCTTCTCGCGACTTGTCGAAAAAGGGAGACGAAAAAAAAGGGCACTTGGCACTCTGCCACGTTCGAAGCGAGATTGACCCGATTCCGACAGGGAAGCATCGGCTTCGTTATGCATATCACACCCTGAAGATGATTGATTCTGTTTGACCGAAGGGTTGTGATGAGGATCCACATCTTCATGTGGATCGGGACCCTCCGTGGGTCGATTCAACCCCAGATCCTGGGGTTCTGCTCTTAAATAAGTCCCACACAGCCATGTTTTGATTATCGCAATCGCATCTGTTTGTTCCAATCTGCCTGACAACCATGAGTGCAATACTGAACCGGGATGTGGAGAAGCGGGCTGGAGTAGTAGACCCACCACTCTTTGAGGATGAGACAGGAGCTGTCCCAGCATCAAGTTTCGAATACGGCGATTCGATGTACGCAAAGCTGCAACGTCTAGGGGGGAAACTCAAAGTCGAGCAACGAGGCATTGAACGTGTCCCCGAGGATGAAAGAACAGACAGTTCATACTGGAACATTGGCTCAATGGTACTCTAATCCTGACCATCGTGCAAGATGTCTCTAATACGTGCAACAATTTCCTAGTGGTTGGCTGCGAACATGGTTGTGCCATCATTCACCATCGGCGTCTTGGGCAAACCACTATTTGCAATGGAATTCGTCGACTCGGCTCTAGTTATTATCTTCTTCAACTTCATTGCAGTCCTCACCGTCTGCTTTTTCTCCACATTTGGATCTGCGTTCGGCCTGCGCCAGATGGTTCTGTCAAGATTTTGGTTTGGCTGGTGGGGTGTCAAATTAGGTATGTCTGGCTCCCATCGTGGCAGGAAGAACTGAGCTAGAAACTTATTCTCCCCTCGACAGTCGCCCTTTTCAACGTGCTGGCCTGCATTGGGTGGGCGGCGGCAAACATCATTGTCGGAGCGCAACTGATCAATGCTGTGAATCCGAATGTGCCTGGATATGCTGGAATCTTGATCATTGCCTCTTGTACCCTCGTGATTGTGTTCTTTGGCTATCACGTTGTGCATGCATATGAATACTGGAGCTGGATTCCAACCTTCATTGTCTTCCTTGTTGTCCTTGGTGTCTTCGCCCACTCTGGAGACTTTGTCAGTCTTCCAATGCGCAGCGGAAGCATCGAACTTGGGGCCATCCTTTCTTACGGATCCACTGTTTTCGGTTTTGGTACAGGCTATACCAGCTTTGCTGCGGATTATACAGTATATCAACCCAGCAATCGCCCCCGACGCAAGGTCTTCATGGCAACCTGGCTCGGCATCTTCCCGACTCTACTTTTCACAGAGCTTCTTGGTGCTGCATTGATAACCGCGACCACCCACAACGGGGGAGACAATTTATACCAGAGAGGATGGGAGGAATCTGGAGTCGGCGGTCTCCTTGGTGCCCTACTTTTCCCAAGAGTAGGAGATTTTGGCAAATTTTGCGTCGTTATTCTCGCTTTGTCAATTGTTGCCAACAATTGTCCGAACATCTACTCGGTCTCACTGACGCTGATGGTCATGGGACGTTGGACGCGACATGTTCCACGCTTCGTTTGGACTTTGGTCGCAACGGGAGTATATGTCGCGATTGCCATCCCCGGTTACAGCAACTTTGAAGCCGTGCTGGAGAATTTCATGCATTTTATAGGATACTGGCTAGCGATCTACGAAGGCGTCGCCCTGACGGAGCATTTTGTTTTCCGACGCGGATTTTCTGGCTACCAAGCCGTGGACTATGTTGATCGCGACAAGCTTCCGCCAGGGATTGCTGCCTTGATTGCCTTCTGCTGTGGTATAGTAGGAATGGTGACAGGCATGAGCCAGTCATGGTATGTGGGACCCATCGCCATATCAGCTGGACCTGTCCCATACGGCGGTGACGTGGGCTTTGAGTTAGGGTTTGCGTTTGCTGCAATCTCCTACGCAATTCTCAGAACACTCGAGCTGAAGATGTTCAAACGCTAAGCCGTCCGTCAAACACGCGCTCCGGAGATCCCACCGTCTGTCCAACGAGTATGTGAATACTAGAAAGAAGAAAAGGGGGAGGAAAGACTACATATTGAGCAAATATTGCTAGCCATAGAGATTGTCCTTCACCATCTACCATGTTTGAGACCCTTTGGACTTATACTGGTCTTTACAACCTTAGGAAACCGAGCTGAGCAAGTCAGAACAGTAAAATGGAGTATTTGACTTGAAAAAAAGATTCGGAATTGCGAGTCAAATTCACTGAATCGTTCAACTTGGGCTGTATGTGTAGCATATGGAGTCTTTCCTGGGAGATTCTAGAGGCTCATCACAACGGGTGGATCCTTATCACTACTACTACTGTTCCAAAAGCGCTTAGTAGACGTCCCGGTTCATCCTATCCGCATTTCCTTGTTTGCCTCTAATCATTGTGTTAGCTCTCGACAGTTCGTTAGAATCGCTACTCATCACTACACTGATACTATGATAGATTAAGCGAATGAGGTCAATGGTACTGGGACAGAATCGTCTCTCTAGATGAAGTCAAAATAAGAGGCTTGCATAGACCGAATTCGGCAAGGACCATGACAAGAAGGAGCCAGACATTGGATAAATCACGAAAATAGCGGCGGACAACATGAGAATGTATGGAGACATATCCTCGACGATTGCCTCATGGACACTACGAACCTATGAAATGGGTAAGTCAAAGCCCGCATCCGTAATCTGCTATAATATCAAGCACACCTACCACTAATGACTTGGCGAGCCACCCACCAAATGTAGTAGCCTGTGGAGTTGCAGCGACTTGTGACCTGGCACGAAAACAGACAATCTTTGTGAATAGAGCGTGAAAGTACCAAGTTCCACTAATTGTATTTCTTCGCAGAGCTCCTGAGAGCAAGAACCTACGATTCAAAGCTCTCGGCCGACATAACCCACGAATAGCATGCAAAAGGTCGGAGTCCGCGGTGCTTGTCGGTGAGGCACGGACGAAGTCAGCGCCAAGGCGAGCCCTTTATGGGTGGCAGCGTTAATGTAGGGCACGGTTACCAGCGATATAGCGTGGGGGCGACATGTATCTAGCAAAGCATCCACTTTGCGTCCCCCCACGATTCTTGCATACCCCATGTTCACCCCAGAATGCGGGGAAAACTTAGTCCCGGAGTTCGTCCGAGCCATTTCTCAGATAAATTCAGCATTTGCGATGCAGAGTTTCGCAATTTGGTTGCTTCAAAGTACAAAACTGACCGCCCGTCAAAATGCAGGATGAGAAGGAGATTGTGACTGCAACCCCTGACGTTGAGCGTGTGAGCAGTGCACGGCATCACGAGGGCGACATTAAAGCCGCAGTCGCGGACAAGATTCACCAAGAGCACCCTGAATTCTATCTTGAAGCAATCGCGACATATCCCGACGACCAACATATCGATAGTGAAGCCGAGAGAAGGTTGAAGCGGAAGCTTGACTGGCGCATTCTACCTCTGCTTGGAGTGTGCTACTTTTTCTACGTACTTCTCACCCCCTTTTGTTCATCGTCGATCATCTTCTCCGACAGCTAACCTCCAAGACAGTATGTCGACAAGACAACACTTTCTTACGCTGCTATCTTTGGCATCGAGGACTCGTTGAACTTGAGCGGTAAACAATACAGTTGGCTTTCCAGTATTTTTTACTTCGGATGGCTGTTCTGGGCGATTCCTTCCAACTTGATCATGCAACAGAGCCCACCGGCCTGGTATCTCGCTGGTAACATCTTTATGTGGGGCGTGCTATTGATGTGCCAGGCGGCATCACAGAGCTTTGGTGCTTTGACCGCGCTCCGGATTCTTTCTGGCGCATTCGAAGCAATTGCAGACCCAGCGTTCATGTTGATCGTCTCGACCTATTACCGGCGTGAGGAGCAACCAAGCCGCATCTCATACTACTACCTATGGAACGGTATCGGAGTTGCTGGTGGCGGTCTCATTGGTGTGGACATCTCCTGAACGGTTTGCACTTCTTGTGCTAATTTTAGATTACCGCAGGATATGGGATAGGTCATGTAAATGGGTCACTCGAATCCTGGCGATACGAGTTCATCATTGTCGGCGCCGTATGTGCATTCTGGGCCATCATCCTCACCTTGTTCCTTCCCAACTCTCCCGTCACCTTTTGGGGATTTTCGCGTGAAGAGAAACTTCTGATGATTGCACGCACTCGTCGCAATCAGACTGGTGTCGAGCGACGGCAGACGAATTGGCGTCAGATCAAGGAAGCTTACCTTGACTATAAGACGTGGCTTTTCACATTGTTGGGCTTTTTTGCAAACATTCCAAATGGTGGGATCTCCAATTTCTCAACCTTGGTCATTGAAGGTCTCGGTTTTGATACACTGAACACCGCGTTGCTGGGTATCCCGCAAGGCGTGATCATCGTCATCTGGATCTTGCTTGGAGCCGTTGCTACCCACTACATGCCAAGCAATACCCGAACCCTGGTATGCGCAATGTTTATGCTCCCTACGATTGCAGGCGCTCTTGGCTTCCTTCTTGCACCGGTTGATGCTTATGTGGGCCGTCTTATCTGTTTGTAAGTTCTGAGCTGCTAGCTGTTGACCTCGCTTCTGCGCTAATTCAAGCTACTTTGAACAGCTATCTTACTGGCTCATACCAGGCTTCGTTTGTGATCGGTCTTTCGCTGATTACTTCGAACGTGGGAGGCCAGTCCAAGAAGATGATCGTCTCTGGGATGATCTGGTTTGGGGCTTGCGTTGGCAACATTGTTGGCCCGTTTTTCTATAAGTCTGATCAGGCCCCAACATACCACCTAGGCATTGGCTCCTTGCTGGTCGCAAATTGCATCGAGTTTCTGATATTCTTTGTCTTCCGTTATGCCTTTATTTGGGAGAACAAGAAGAAGGAGAAGGTGCGCCAAGCCTTGCGCGATAGCGGGCACGAGGACGAGCTTATGCTCAACGCAACGGCATTCAACGACCTGACAGATGGGGAAAACCCAAACTTTGTGTACGTGTACTGATGAGGACAGTGGCTTTACCTTGACCTAAGCATTTGATCTCCTACGCGATGAACCTCTTGGTTTGGGGAGAGGGACTGAATTGGCCAGGGACGAGTGAATACGTGGAGCATTAACTTAATAGCACAGCGGTAAGCGAGTGGCCTGCTTATCTAGGCATGAATTTTAAGGAAAGGCACTACTACTATTTCTCTACTGCGCCTATAGAATTGGTTATTGTAATCGTATTTACTCTAGTTTTCCTATCTCGTGACCCTACTCACTAGACCTCGCCACGACCCGCGGGTCTACCCAAACGGGGTACCCATTACCCGTTTCTTGGCGGGTATTGGGTAGGGTTTGCCTACCCGCGTATGGGTAGTGGGTAGCTAGGTAATACCCGTGGGTAGTTTTTGGGTACCCGCGGGTAGTCAAACAATGTAAACAGGTGGCAACCCGTGACTTCCATAGACCTCGGCACAGCCCATTTTTGCCCACGTCCGCGCCCGCCCGGCAGGATACTACGGGCGGCCCTTGCCTGCCTAACGGGCCAAAACGGGCGCCCGCGGGCGGTCAAACAATGTAAACATATAGAACCTCCTGACTTGCATTATTTATGCGGTTTTTGCCTGTATCTTATAGTATTTACCTTATATCTAAAGACACAGGATGAAAGAGCGAGGGTTCAAATAAATCAAGCCTCACAGTATTTAAATCATTCTGCATTAATTATACAACTAATAATAAGCAAATCCATCATCCTCTCGTCTAGAACGCTTTCGAGCCCTCCCTGATATGCGCATCTGAGTATTAGGCAATGGAATATTAGGCTCATCATCAGATTGAGCAGATATCTGGGCCTCTTCTTCTGGTTCGGAAGCGACACTCTTTCGTCTTTTGCCTATAGCACGCAGGGAGACTCCTTGAGTAGCAGGCTGTTCTTAGATAAGCACCACATCATCTTCCTCGTTATCACTACACCTCATTCCCGACGGGGAACCGACTCGGTTCCAGGATCTAAGCCAATCAACAGCTCCGGACGAGTGGGTCCCAGGGGGTCGGTTCCAGGGCGATTTTGGAACCGGGTCTCACTCCCTCGTCCCTAGTAGCCGAAACACTCTACCAGAGTGCCTTTCTCTGCATCCTGATTCGTCCAAAGTGCGTGCTCCCGTCCCCCGCAGTGCGTGTCCATTCGTCGCTCATCACACCTATATACATCTATTATCTCTTGACACGTCGATCCCGTATCTGTGAAATCGCGTCTCTACGCGTCGCGTAGCAAGCTTCGCCCTAATTTTCATTCAGGGGCTTCTCGTATATATTATATATTCAAGATGACCTATCATCACTATAAGCCAGAACCCCCGCTCTCTTTACCTTCGACTTTCTCTAGAGTATCACTTTACTCTACCCTTATCTTTGCTGCTTCTCCTTAACCGAGAACCTCTTCCTTGACTCCTTTATCAACACCGCCCTTTATAGACTCGATTAGAGAATTCTTCACGTATAATATAACTTATCGGTTCTGGGTCTATAGGACCTATTAGTATGTGGTGGATGCTAAAAGTATCATCTACCACCTAGCCGTAAAGCATAGACGACACCCATCTGCCCGTACCGGTGCATAGCGGGCAGCGATCCAGGCTAAAGCTCTTAAAGTCTAACCATAGAATCCGGACACCGACCCCTTCTACCCACCACCGCCTGACGCCCGACCGATCCCTGGCTTGACGGTTCACCGTGGTTACTGCTGTCTGGCCGAAAACTATTAATATATAGCTCGCACGACTAAGACTATAGAAAAACACCGTGGCAAGGCTCATCGTGATGGCACCGCTCGCCGCGGAAGGCTAAGAATTAACCGGGAAAAAGATCTATTAGCGATCCTCCACCTAGTGTACTGCCAGCGGATAGCACCACGCGGGACCTATAGTAGTTACTTTGTCGTCACACCCGATCTAGATGAGCTGCCGAACCCACAGGGATAGATACCCGAAGCTAACGAGGCCGAATTCATTTAAGCCTAGGTTCACTTAGCGCTTCGTCGCTCGGACGGGATTACTAAGGCAGAGGATGCGATCGCGCCAACCGAGAATGATCTGACAGAGGCTTCTCTGTGGCTCGAGCTCACCCGATGGCCTATGCTATTGGCGTGGTTGCAGTCTAGTAGACTGGAATTAGGGCCGTTGCTTAACTATGGGAGTGCTAAGTGGGGCGATGAGTAGACTGGAATACTTTTCGCGAGTAGACTAGAATAATGTTTCGTACGAGGATTCGCCTGAAAATTTATCTAGTTCTAAACAAAGCTTTAAATTTTATGGTGCTCGAATTTTAGAGGGTTTTCTCATGATCTAAAGGTGTGGTGGCCGATTAAAAGTCAGGAATTATTTTTAATGGGGTGCGACCGTCCGAGGCCCTGACCCTTATCAAGATATGTTATTAGAGCATATCCACCATATATTCACCACACCTTATAGAACCTTCGCTCTATTTCACCACATCTTCTCTCTTATAGCCAACCTCTATATAAAGAGGACAGGATCTAGTGAGTCTACCTTAGAGTCATGGCGTATAAGATTGACTACTAGAGATCTCTCGTTGACTTTTCCTTAGTCGCGTTGTCGAACTAATCTTTGTTTCCTCTTGGCTCTTTATGTTTGTTTGGTGTAATCTTATCCGCGGGGCCGCCCCCTAAATGAATATTTATGGGAATTAAAAATCCTCTGACCTAGAGGAAGCGTTACAGTCAAACAACCTCTTACCTTCGTACGAGACTGATAGAGATCTCTAGTCGATTGTGTCCTAGAGCAAGCGCCGCAGGTAAATAACCTCTACTTCGTACGAGATTGACTAGAGATCTCTAGTTAATTATGTCCTCGAGCAAGCGTCACAGGTAAACGGGTTCTGACTTCGTACGAGATTGACTATTAGAGATCTCTAGTTGACTGCGTCCTCGAGCAAGGACAAACGAGTTCTGACTTCGTACGAGATTAACTATTAGAGATCTCTAGTTGACTATGTCCTCGAATAAGCGTCATAGGCAAACAACCTCTGCTTCGTACGAGATAGACTGCTAGAGATCTCTAGTCGATTGTGTTCTCGAGCAAGCGTCGCAAGTAAACGAGTTCTGACTTCGTACGAGATAGACTGCTAGAGATCTCTAGTTAATTGTGTCCTCGAGTAAGCGTCGCAAGTAAACGAGTTCTGACTTCGTACGAGATTGACTGCTAGAGATCTCTAGTTGATTGCGTCCTAGAGCAAGCGTCGCAAGCAAACGAGTTCTGACTTCGTACGAGATTGACTGCTAGAGATCTCTAGCTAATTCAAGATTGTGTCCTCGAGCAAACACCCTAGATAAACACCCTCTGACTTCGTACGAGATTGACTGCTAGAGATCTCTAGCTAATTCAAGATTGTGTCCTCGAGCAAACACCCTAGATAAACACCCTCTGACTTCGTACGAGATTGACTGCTAGAGATCTCTAGTTGATTACGTCCTAGAGCAAGCGTCGTAGTTAAATAACCTCTTCTTCGTATAAGATTAACCAGAGATCTCTAGTTAACTATGGCCTTAAGCAAGCGCTATAAGCAAACGAGTTCTGACTTTATACGAGATTGACTGCTAGAGATCTCTAGCTAATTTAAGATTGTGTCCTCGAGCAAACACCCTAGACAAACACCCTCTGACTTCGTACGAGATTGACTGCTAGAGATCTCTAGCTAATTCAAGATTGTGTCCTCGAGTAAACACCCTAGACAAACACCCTCTGACTTCGTACGAGATTAACTGCTAGAGATCTCTAGTTGATTGCGTCCTAGAGCAAGCGTCGTAGTTAAATAACCTCTTCTTCGTACAAGATTGACCAGAGATCTCTAGTTGACTGTGGCCTTAAGCAAGCGCCGCAAGTAAACGAGTTCTGACTTCATACGAGATTGACTGCTAGAGATCTCTAGCTAATTCAAGATTGTGTCCTCGAGCAAACACCCTAGATAAACACCCTCTGACTTCGTACGAGATTGACTGCTAGAGATCTCTAGCTAATTTAAGATTGTGTCCTCGAGCAAACACCCTAGATAAACACCCTCTGACTTCGTACGAGATTGACTACTAGAGATCTCTAGTTGATTGCGTCCTAGAGTAAGCGTCGTAGTCAAACAACCTCTTCTTCGTACGAGATTGACTAGAGATCTCTAGTTGACTATAGCCTTAAGCAAGCGCTATAAGTAAACGAGTTCTGACTTCATACGAGACTGACTGCTAGAGATCTCTAGCTAATTTAAGATTGTGCCCTCGAGCAAACACCCTAGATAAACACCCTCTGACTTCGTACGAGATTAACTGCTAGAGATCTCTAGCTAATTACATCTAGTAAACATCTTAGGTTCTTCCTCGAAAAATCTTTCCTCGATAACGTTCCTTCCTACACTTCACTCTCCTTTGCCCTAACTATTGTTAGAGCCTGTATATACTAAAGTTGAGAATCGGCCGGGAAATCGTCGGCCAAAAGGATTCTGCCGCGGAGTCCGCAGTCACCGCCCGGAACTCCGCAGGAATTAATATATAGTCCTGGATATCTGATTCTCTACGAGAATCAGAGATCAGTTCTGTAATACTACAGGACCGGCCCTTTACTAGTTGACCTTCCCCTTGCGGACTTCATAGTATACTGCTCTATTCCCTAAGGTAGTAAACCTGGAGCTGCGGTTCTTATAATTCTGATCTCTTTCTACCGGGATACCAGTTCCCCGCTGTGAAGCTTCGTTCAAGAGAACACTTTTCCCTTGTTATTGAAGAAAATGCGCAATCTTCGTTCGAACTCGAACAATCCTGGCACGGCTAGCCAACAGGGCAGCCGGGAAGCTCGTCTACGACAAGCAGGTCCGCCGGATTCAAGCCAAACTCCGCAGGAAACAACTACGCCCGGTCGGATCGAAGAACTTGATGATGATGACGAATTGGCCCCTAAGGAGGCACGGCAAGCTACTGCGGACACGGCCGAAAGCACTCAGCAGCAGTCGGCTACCGAGAGCGCTGGGGACGCGTCTGTGGATGACCTCCTGCTTTAGGAGCAAGCCCAACTCGAGAAACTGTAGCGCCTCAAAGCCCTTCGCGAGCGGACTGCTCAGCTCCGCCAGGAACTCTAGGAGGAGGAGCACCCTCCTACCCCTTTTCCTGAAAACTCTGCGCCCGTGGAGCAGCCAGCTCCGCACGGAGGCGCGTCCTCCGCCAACCAGGGAGCGCAGACCGTCAGGGATGCCGATCATCGACGAGAAGCTAGTGACTCCTCTAATTCTTCCGAAGAGGTTGCCGATCGCTACCTCATGTTGCCCCTGCGGGAGAAGCTAATGTCTGAGGAACGCATGAAGCGACTCAAGAAGATACCGACGGCACCGAAGCCGCCGGATAGCATTAAGCCGTACACTGGCAAAGATTGGAAGGAACTAGATGCTTTCCGGATGGGCTTCCGCACCTTTTTCGAAGCGAATTCAGCCTGGTTCGACGATCTAGAGGAATGTATTAAAGCA
Source organism: Penicillium parvum (assembly GCA_030035635.1). Lineage (NCBI taxonomy): Eukaryota > Fungi > Ascomycota > Eurotiomycetes > Eurotiales > Aspergillaceae > Penicillium > Penicillium parvum. The sequence goes on from JAPJNL010000003.1 coordinate 3,896,347, forward strand.
ATGGCACAGAAACTCAGCCACACCTGTCTGCAGAGCTATTTTAGCTGGAGAGATGACATTCTCCGTAGGCACGAAAGAAACCCGAAGTGGCACGAGTTCATAGACTTCCTTGAACTCCGCCTTGGAGACCCCTAGCATCTGGAAGGGGAGGCTCATCGGCTGTACACGGACGCCCGCCAGCGAAAAGAGCAGGACGTCCGTAGCTTTTTCAACTACTTCGAGTCTCTATACTAGCGGTTGAAGGAAACTCCGCCAGAATCCTTCTTGATGGCGGAATTTCCGCATCGACTCCTTAAGGAGGTGTATGAAGAAAGCCTTCGATACGAAGCCAGCAAGAAGTGCGAAACCCTTCACGCTCTGGTTGACTACTACCAGATGGTCGAAAGCAACATGCCGCAACGGCGCCAGGTCCTCAAGAAATTCTATAAGGAGGTTGTCAATCCCGCTTCCTAGGGCGACAAAACAGCCAACCCCCGACGGAATGATCAATTTGGACATCGTGGTAGCCGTGGCGGCTGGTCAAGAGCGAAACGCTCTCGTGCTGAAGAACCTCTTAAACCTCGTGGCCCTTTGGACCCTGCGGAAAAAGAGAGGCGCCGAGAGAAGGGCCTCTGCTTCTACTGCGGGGAGGGCGGTCATCAATCCTTCGATTGCCCCTAGAGGAAGCGCCAAAGGACCGAGTACAAGGACAACAAAAGCTCAAAAAACTAGCCTCGCTAGTGCAGTGTGCCGCTGCTGTGCTGGGGATCGATACTAAGCGGGAAAACCCTCTGATGCTCACCTGTGAGGCCCAGGTCCACACGGGAGAGGGTAAAACCGCCGCTTGGGTGTTGATTGACTGCGGCGCTAAGAAGTCCTTCGTGAATCAAGTGTGGGTAAAACAAAACCTACCTGACGAGGACCAACCAGCCCGAAATGTCATGGCAATAGACGGACATAGCGTCCGCTCCTACACCGTATTCCCGACGGGCAACCAGGGTGGTTGCCGCCGGCCGGCCAATCAGGGCGGCCCCCAAGACCTCCTGCGGGACCTGGTTGCCCACGCTCGTGGACCCACTTATGGCAACCAGGTCGAAATGCACTTTTGCGTGGTCGGAAAGGCTTCAAACTTTCACCGTTTTAAGGGCTATCCTTCATCTACGATCTATTAAAATTTGAGGCCAATCGGTGTACCAGAAGGTGGTTTTCTAGGAGGGGGTGTGCTAGGGGAATTCGTTTTTGATGGGGTGCAGGGCCCGGGTACTGTGACAGTACGTGAGTATTCCTGTTACCCCTACTTTATTCCACTTCACTATAGCTATGCTAGGTAGGGCTTACAGGGCGATACTCGACTAGAGTAATTTATTGTATTTGGTAGTACTTGGTAGTACTTACTGACCGGAGACAGTACTATGTTGACCCTCTCCCCGGCGCTTCACTTCCCCTTTACCTCTATAACGCTGTCTATTTCTCCTATTTCTCCTATTTCTCCTCTGAATCGCATCACTACACCACATAAGAAAGCGATCAGTATATCTTCCCTCTTTACTTTCACCTTTTCACCTTAGCTCTAGCTTACTTACCCTCCCTTTACTTCAGTCATGGCTACCGTCAATCTACCGCCCTTCCTGCTTTACCTTCACAACCACCACTTCCTCATATGTACGATCTGCGAACATGCCCTATTCACGAACGACCCGGCATCGCACACTCTTCAGCACCTTTCCCTAAGCAGTATAGATATAGCATCCCTTCGGGCTACTATCGAGGGCTTAGCCGTACAGCCGCCCAATTCGGGATACCAGGTCATCAAGACGCAGCAGCCAATTCATCCGATTCAGGGGCTTCCTATTCGGGACGGCTACCAATGCCATTTACCGACATGCCTTGACCTATTCACAAGCGAGAGAAGTGCTTGTAAGCATATGATGGCCTCGCACAGTATCCGCACCCGGGCGAAGCAGCTTCAAGGCCTTCGTGCGTGTAAGATCCAGGGCCTCCAGTCAAACCGCTACCTATTCACGGTCAGCCAGTGCAGCAGCCAGTGCAGCAGCCAGTGCAGCAGCCAGTGTAGCAGCCAGTGCAGCAGCCAGTGCAACAGCAGCAGCCAGTGCAACAGCAGCAGCCAGTGCAACAGCAGCAGCCAGTACAACAGCAGCACCCATAGCAGCACCCACAGCAGCACCCATAGCAGCACCCACAGCAGCACCCACGGCAGCAGCACCCACAGCAGCACCCATGGCAGCAACCAGTGCAGCAGCCAGGGCCTTCCAACCATAGCCAGTCCGCCCTCCACGCTTCCTGCCCGGGCTCAGGCGATCCCCACGGCTCAGGCGGAGCAGATCCTGGCTGACTGGCACCACTCGCAGACGGTGGAAGCCACAAGACTTTCCTCTTTTGGCACTCGTGACGAGTTGGCCTCGTTTTTGAAGCACTCCGGCTACCCGCAGATCATCGGGGATCGTGACCTACCGGCTCTCCAGGCCTTATTCACGCTTGACCTACCCACGGCTATACTACCTTCGGCCGATCTCAAGCTCTTTCTTAAGCTTGTCCTCCGCTATATCCTTGATAGCGGGCAAGCCTGGCTTTCGACTGTGTCCCGGTTGACGCGTCTCGAGCTATGTGCCTTCACGAGCGCCACAGACCGGGTCAACCTCCGACCACTACAGCCAGTGCAGCAGGCCAGCACGCTTGGCCGCTATGCGGGCGTCCTCCGTGATTTTATCGTCTTCATGCTACAAAGCTATATCCACCAGGGTCCGGACGGCACTAGTGTCAAGGCCTACCAGGGCTTATGCGCTATAGCCCCAGAAGCAGTCGACTTAATTAAGGAAATCTCCACGTTTCTTTGTGCTTTAAGTAAAGCACCCACGCAAGCAGCTAGCCAACCAGCCAGCCAACCAGCCAGCCAACCAACTGGCTATTCAACCAGCACAGCCACCGACTCCGACACGGCTTCTATCTCCACTGATAGCGAGTCTGAGGCTGATTCAGAAGGCATTAGCTCAGATGAAACCACGCTACAAGACCCAGATGCTTATGCCGAGGTCCGGAAGAGCTTCCAGCGCCATGCTTTTACCCTTCCTGATATCCAACAAGCCGCTCTCTTACTACGTCGCTTGCTCCTCCAGGTGGTGGAGGTCTCCACGGCCACCATAAGGGCATCGTCAAACCCCCTCTATGTGTTCCTGGCGATTTATAACTTTGACTTCCGCATGGCGGCCTTTAAAGACATAAATCGGACCACCCAGGTCTACGCAGCGGTGGTGAAGGGCTACCAGTACACCCTCCTGGACCACCTTTGTGTGGAACACAACACAGAACAGACCTATCCTCTCGTGAAGCAGTGGATGGCCCGGTGGTTCCGCAACGATACCGAGTCCCCCCTTGGCGATATCCTATCGCTATGGGCGTATGCGAAGAAGCTAAGTAGCTTGCTTAGCAACGAGCGAGATCAGGTGACTAGGTATGGGCCGGCCGACCTCAGTTATAAGGGCGTTCGCTTCACGCAAGCTTCCCTTTGTGACTTCCTTCGTAGATATATCATCGACGTCACGCAGGTGCTCGCAAATGACCTTCTTCTTCGCTTCGGCCACTTCGAAAAGCTCTCCACCAAGATATCCATCTCCGATTTTGCACAGGAGGAAGACCTTTCCAGCACCACGGCTAATTTCTCCTTCCTTCGAGGGCCTCGAGCGCAGGGCAAGCGCTACGATGACTTCCTGCTTCGATATATCCTTCGTCATGACCCGTCGACGTGGTTTCTCACAGGCCGTCGAGGAGGCAGCTACCTTATTAACCGGGCTACTGCGCAAGCCTACCTGAACAAGGTGGCCACCTTTATCAAGGATATCACCCTACTGATCCACCTCAGTAGTGGTGCCCCGGCCCGAGGAACAGAGATTACCCAGGTGCAGATCTTCAACACTGCGGTTGCGAAGCGGACGCTCTTTCTCGATCCGAGCAGCCAGCTCTTTCTGATCCGTCTCCGGTATACGAAGACGTTCTCGCAGACGAATATCGAGCAGAACGCAGTACGGGCACTACCACCGTGCCTAAGCTATATTCTCTTGATCTATCTCGCGGTGGTGGAGCCCTTCAAGCACTACCTCCTTAGCCAGCTCGGCGGTGACGAGTCACAGCGCCACCTGCTTTCCCACATCGGCCACCGGCTCGTCGACACTCGGCAGTTGACGAAGCTTCTTAGCCAGCGTGCCGAGCAGAAGACCGGCCAGCACCTTGGCCTTGGCACGTGGCGGCACCTTGCCCTTGGTTTTATCCGTTATAGCCTCGGGGAGACAATTCAGGACAGCGCAGATTCGATCGGAACCCGCCCTCATGACGGGTCTATCGAGGCCACTGCGGCGCAGCTTATGCACCACGCACCGATCACAGCCGAGATGACCTATGCGCGCACTGCAGCCACGCTGCCACAGCTCACGCAGACGGTGCAAGAGCGCTTCGTTAGCTTCGCTAAGCGATGGCATGACTTTATTGGCCTCGGGGCTAATTTCAGTCAATTCGGCCATATCTACCCGCAGATCACGCTACCGAAAGGTGACCAAGCCTTAGAGCAGCCAGTGAATCGCGAGAGAGCCAGTCAAGCCATCACGAGTTCGCGGTATGTTCCACGTTCACGCATCACCCTACCTACCTACCTATCTATCTATATACTGAGATCCACCTAGGTCCCTTCCACTTGCCCAGGCAGCACTTAAAGCTCGTTTCCAAGGCCCAGTCCCTCCTACAGCTACTTTGTCGATTGGCCAGCTACAAGACTATATTAGCCTTGCGAGTGGGGACGATCAGACCGGTCCCTTAGCCACATCCACAGGCACGTCCACGTCCACGGCTTCGCTTGCCCTCCCTACTAGCAACCATGGTGATATGCTTCTCCAGGTACTCCGGGAGTTCCTAGGAGATTCAGGCGCCCAGTTCTGGTCCCCGCAGCAGCGTACCGCGCTCCTTCATTTACTGCTTAATGACTACCCGAGCACGTTTTTGATCCTACCCACCGGTGGCGGCAAGTCGACCTTTTTCCTCCTCTGCGCAAGCCTGGCTCTTCCACAGGTCACTATCATCATAGTGCCCTTGGTGGCCCTTAAGCATAACCTCGCGCAGAAGGCAAAGCAGCTAGGGCTAGACTTCCGGATCTGGGAGCAAACAGAAGAACAAGCCCTGATGCGGGCTAACTTTGACCTTGTGCTCGTGTCTCTTGAAACCGCGGCCGACTACACCTTCGCGCAGATCGTCCAGGACCTTATCGAGCATGATAAGCTATCACGGGTTATTTTTGACGAGGCGCACTTCATCGACACCCAGAAGGGCTTCCGACCTGATTTCCACAAGCTTGGCTTCCTTGGCACCTTGCCTATCCCTTTATTCTTTGCGTCTGCTACCCTCACTCCCGCCTCGGTGGATCGCATTTGCTCTATGCTCCACCTTAGTGATCCGACGGTGATCCGGGGCGACATTACTAACCCGAATATCACCTATACCGTCGAGGATTACCCTTCCGAGGCTCAGGCACAGGACGAAAGAGTGGCACGCCTTGTTCTTCCCTTAAAAGGCCACCGAGAATATAAGGCTATTGCCTTTTATATGTCCACGGCCGAGGTCGATCACTTCTACGATATCTATAATCAGAACGCCGACCGTCGCCTTAGCAAAGGAGGGTCGGGGTATCCCCCAATTTATCGATATCATAGTAAGCTGACCGACCAAGAGAAAGAACACGAGATCCACGGGTTTGTGGCTAGCCCTAGGGCAATCCTTGTGGGCACGTCGGGGATCGGAGCCGGCTTTGACTTCACCGGTATCTCTCTCGTGGTCTTTGCCGGGGGCGCCTACGACTTCTATGACTTCGTGCAAGGTTCTGGGCGGCTCGCACGAAGCCCTACGAGTAAGGGAAAGGCTGTGCTCCTTCGACACCCCCACAGAAGTCCTAAGGATAGCAACCTCCGTGATTTTACCACCGAGACGATCTGCCGGCGCCGCGTCATTAACCGGGTCTTTAACAACCGGGCTACGTGGGGCTGTAGTGCTAGCGAGGCGAAGTGTGATCTCTGTCTTAGCCGGGTGAAGCTCTTCAAGACACACACGAAGAAGGCACGAGAGGATGAACGGGCTCGGGTGAAGGCGATCGACTTTATTGTGGAGAAGATATATTTCTGGAAGACCGGGCCCTGCTTGATCTGCTTTATACGAGCCCTCCGTGAGTTCCCCCGAGAGCTATTTCCACTCTATACGAAGATGTAGCTACTAATATATTGAAAGAAGCATCGGCTGATACTAGCCCTATCGGTTCTAGATGGAAGGACCACCCGACGTCTAGCTGCATCCTCTTCACCGAGGCCGTGCGGGAGTACCGACGAATCAAGCAGCGAGTCCAGTTCAAGGCCCGTGACTGCTGCTATCGGTGCCTTCTCCCACAGAAGGTGTGCCAGCCAAATAGCCGCGGCCGTGACTGCCTCGACCCAGACCTCCTCGGGGTGTTCCTAGTACAGATCGCTCGTGAACCATGTACGATCTCGGAGATTCTTCCGGACAGTGGCGCGCTGACCGAGGGTCTAGCCGACCTGGAGGCTACACAGGTGGTAATACGGTTAATCGAGATCGATCAGGAGCTCCTCGGGACAGAAACGCCCAAGGTCGTTCTCGTATTCCTTCACTTCTGTAGTCGGTTTAAGGACCAGTCAGAGGCTAAGGAGTAAGGGGCGAGATAGGTTAATAACCGAGCATCAGGGTTACAAGCAGTGAATTTATTCCTTTTATAAGGGTAGACATATAGCTAGTCGGGGAGTAGATAGTGGATAGTGGATAGTAGATAGTAGGCAGTTGGACCGGGTCAACCTAGCGCTGGCCGCAGTTACACCAGCGGGGTAAGTTAGTGGGGGTAGGCACGTAGATGGTGTTTTTGACAGCCACACCGCCCCCATATAACACACAGAGTCAGTGGCGACGCTTATTTGGTTGCGTCGGCTATATTTGGCAGGTGGAGGAATGAGGGTGCCGTCCTGAATGTACTGCGTGGTTTTGATGGCCCTCCTGAGTGTGACTGTTGCCAAGTCTGCTGAAGAGAACAGATTGCATTGATCGAAATAACTAAAGATACAGGAAGAGAACTAGTAAGTATGACGATGGAGGTTGATGTACCTTCTGTGTCATGTAAACTAGACAAACAGCAAACAAAGCAAGCAAGCAAACAAGGAAGCATCATCACATGCTTCACACTGAGCGGGTTTCTGGGTGGGCAATGTTGATTCAGGTGTTCTATATGGAGAGGGTGGCTGCAATAGAGTTAAATTAAGGTTTGCTGAGTTTATATGGGGAAAAAGTGGGTCCAGGCCCGCTTGAATAGATTTGGCGAGTCCATCACCGTTTGATTCAACCGGTGTATTTAATGCCTTTTAATTTCGAGATCAGAAACGTAGTCACTAGCAAGAAATAATTACAGGGCCATAGCAGCAGGGCATCATAATTCCGACAAATATTCATTTGGGGGGCGGCCCCGCGGATGAGATTGCACTAAACCGACACCGAATCGAATAGCGCCGAGCGAGCCGTGGCGCAACCAAATGCCCACAACACGAAGCAGCGTTGTACTAGGACATCAGCGCGTCCTGCTCCTCGCTTTCCGCATCCTCTTGCGGTCGACTGAGCGGGTGCAGCCCCGCAGCCTGCTTCCGGGTAAAGAACGACTGCTCCCCAAACGCCTGCATCTCCGCATCTACCACTACCTGGAACGCACTGACATACTGGCGGAAAGCGCGGGCTCGGTATACCTGGATCAGGGTCTGCGCCTGCCCTCCGTCTGGCCCGAAGAGTGTATCCAGCTCGCTCATCACTAGCGGGTTCGACTAGCGCTGCCGCCCTACCAGTGCATCTGGAACTGCACCCACTCTAGTCAGGGGCACAGCCGCAGGAAAGGCATATGGACAGCGGCCGTACTGGATCGAGTGGCCAGACGGGGTTGCTGGGCCGGGAAGGAGATCTCGATGGGCCGCAGCGAGCTCCGACCACGTCCCGGCCTCCATAGTGTCTAACTGCTCGTGGTCCTCCTGGATCGCCATGAACCACGGCAGAATCGTGCGACGGCGCTTGGTCGCCGGCCCGGTGGACCCGTGTGGCATCGTCGGTACGGTGATCCGAACATCCCCGGCCTGGCAGACCTGAGGGGTCTAGTCGACGCCGTACTTGGCCACGGCGGCCTCATTCCACATGTCCTTTGTGATGTTGTGCACGAAGCCATCTTTGGCTAGCCCACGGGACTGGAGTTCCCGCCACCACGCCGCTAGGTCCCCTGGACGCAGGCCCGGGAGTAGCACCGTGCAGTTCGCCTCGTCCTCGTCGGTGAGGGTCAGGGACCCCTGGATCAGCTCGCCGCCGCGGCCACTGTCCACCCAGTCATTCAGGTTGATGTCGATATGGCGGAAGAAGGTACTGTCCCCGGGCTCTGCCCCCTTGGTGTAGTACGGGTACGAGATCAGGCGCCACGCATGGTCCGGTCGAAGCAGCACGTAGAACATGTAGTAGGCGGCATCCTGGCGGACGAGTTGCTGGATCAGGGAGTGCATCATATTCCTCGTCCAGCCGAGATTGGACTTGCCCATGATCTCTCGCTGGTGGTGAGCGTACATGTCAAACTCGGTATGGAGGATCGGCCACAGCCCCTCTGGATGAGCGCCGTCCAGGTTGGCCCCCAGCCAGCTGAAGAGGCCCGGTAGCACCACACTTCCCGTGTCGGCCAGGGTGCTCGGCAGCCGATGTTCGTGATCGTTCAGGGGACGACCATAGCAGCGCTGAAAGACATCCTTGAAGGCCAGCCCGGCCACCGGCGTTCTGGCCACCAGGGGCACCATCGGTGCATGTCGATACTGAAAGATCCCCAGGTCGTCTTCTGGCCGAGGCGGGCGGCCAGCCTTCGTAAACCAGGCGTACTTCTCGGGTGCCATCTTCAAGTCGCCGATATGGTGGATGTTGTCGAACAGGACGGTCAGTCGCTCCCGCAGGATGGCATCCTTGGTGTTCCGGACGTTGAGCCCCTGCCGCTGAGCTAAGAGCTTGACATGATGGTAGCAGAGGCGTGCTTTGTCAAACCGGTCCGTTGCACGACCCGCGTCCTTCAGAAGGATGATGGGCTCGTTTCCCTCGATACCTCGGCCAGACTGGATCCTCCGGCGCAGCCAGACCGGTACCTGGTGACAAGTGCATGGAATGCTCGACGGCACAATATGCTTAGGGTCACTGCTCCCAGGGCCGGTTGATTGATCGAGTTCACTATCGAGTTCACCGTCGAGGTCACTGTCGCGTTCACTGTCGCGTTCACCATCACCATCACCACCACTGCCACCATCATTTTCACCGTCGGTGACAAGGGAGGGGGCACAAGCTGCAGGAATATCGTGGGCGCCAGGTGTGTCAACCATCATACTCTCCGGGGTCCAGGGCACCGAGCCCTGAGGGACTGCCGGCGGGGTCTCCAGTCGCTGTCGTTCATCGAGCTCCGGGAGTCGTGCCAGGGGTGCCACAGTCAGGAAGCCATCCTCACCCACCACGAGATTATGCTCGTCCAAGAGGCTGCCTGGGGTGATGGTTCCATGGACATCCCGCCTCTTCGCCGCACGTTCCAAATCACCCGGCGTCGGGCGCTTCGTCGCTGAGACGCCTTTCTTCATATTGTTGAGCCGGAGGATGATCTCGTTGTTGATTGCACGCTGGGCCTGCTCGAAGGTCAGGCCGTGGCTCAGCATGATACTGATCCAGTCGGCCGCTCTCCGGCTGGAGACGTATTTCCAGATCCGTGCAGTGTCGGCCACGCCCCATTGCTTGACGGCCTTCTCATGAATCTGCTGTTTCCGCGCTTCGCTGTCTCGGACGCGCTTGCGAATGGCTCGCGCTTCCTGCCAGTCGGATTCGAATACATCCTGGGTGACATTGTGTCGCCAAGCCCTGGTGGTATCAACAAAGTCGCAGAGGCGGGCGATGTCCTCTTCATTTGCATCTCGGGCTGCGAAAAGGTTGGACTTCAGATCGACCAGATGAGTATACTGTAGCGGACTAGGCACCGTCGAGATCGCCTAGAGGGCGTCGTCTATGCTTGCAAATCGCTGGTCGAGGACCACGAATGGGCTTGGCATAGAGGGCGTTTGGGGGGTCTTGGGGGGCATATCGTTAGATGAGAAGAGAAAAGCAGCAAGGAGAACAAAGAGAGAGCAGTAAGGCGAGTGCAGGGAGAGCAGCAGGGGGAGCAAAGAGTCATGGAGGTTTGATTCCAGAACATCATCATCGGTCAGGGAATAGGAAGATACAAATACCCACTAAGGGCCGAAGATTTTGGTTGATTAAGGGGCCAACTCTCTAGATGGGGTATGAATGAAAGACAGATACACGAAAGACGGATGCACGAAAGACAGATGCACGAAAGATGGCAGCATGAAAGACAGTGGCATGAAAGAGGTGGCATTAAAGACGGAGGCACGAAAGACAGATGCACGAAAGATGGCGGCATGAAAGACAGTGGCATGAAAGAGGTGGCATTAAAGACGGATGCACAAAAGACAGATGCACGAAAGATGGCGGCATGAAAGACAGCGGCATGAAAGAGGTGGCATGAAAGACGGATGCACGAAAGACGGCGGCACGAAAGACGGCGGCATGAAAGATGGCGGCATGAAAGAAGCCAGCATGAAAAACGCCAGCATGAAAGACAGATGCACGAAAGACAGATGCACGAAAGACAGCGGCATGAAAGTAGGCGGCATGAAAGTAGGGGGCATGAAAGTAGGCGGCATGAAAGTAGGCGGCATGAAAGTAGGCGGCATGAAAGACAGACACAGGAAAGACAGATACACGAAAGATGGCGGCATGAAAGAAGGCGGCAGGAAAGACAGACACAGGAAAGACAGCCGCAGGAAAGATAGCCGCAGGAAAGACAGCCGCAGGAAAGACAGCCGCAGGAAAGACAGATGCACGAAAGACAGATGCACGAAAGACAGATGCACGAAAGACAGATGCACGAAAGACAGATGCACGAAAGACAGATGCACGAAAGACAGATGCACAAAAGACAGATGCACAAAAGACAGCCGTAGGAAAGACAGCCGTATGAAAGAAGGCGGCATGAAAGAAGGCGGCATGAAAGAAGGTGGCATGAAAGAAGGCGGCATGAAAGAAGGCGGCATGAAAGAAGGCGGCATGAAAGACAGACACAGGAAAGACAGACACAGGAAAGACAGATACACGAAAGATGGCGGCATGAAAGAAGGCGGCAGGAAAGACAGACACAGGAAAGACAGCCGCAGGAAAGATAGCCGCAGGAAAGACAGCCGCAGGAAAGACAGCCGCAGGAAAGACAGCCACAGGAAAGACAAGCCACAGGAAAGGCAAATACATGATAAACAGACCTATAATAGATCGGCGTATTTGAAAATAGTAGTAAAGGCACATATATGAAAGATGGGCCCATGGCAGAGGAATGTATGAAGGATAGATTATATGACTAGGTGAGGCATAAACGAACGATGGCGCATATAGAAAGCCGATAAAATAAACCTATAGAAAAGAGCGGTAGTCATAGAGCATCACAGAATTGCGACCAAAACTCATCGGGGGGGCGGCCCCCCGGATGAGCCATGAAAGAAGCCCGCATGAAAGAAGCTTGGGTGTAAGAAGCCTCGATATAAGAAGCCTCGATATAAGAAGCCTCGATATAAGAAGCCTCGATACAAGAAGTCTCGATACAAGAAGTCTCGATACAAGAAGTCTCGATACAAGAAGCCTGGTGCAAGAAGCCTGGTGCAAGAAGCCTGGTGCAAGAAGCCTGGTGCAAGAAGCCTGGTGCAAGAAGCCTCGATGTAAGAAGCCTCGTGCAAGAAGCCTCGATGTAAGAAGCCTCGTGCAAGAAGCCTCGATGTAAGAAGCCTCGATGTAAGAAGCCTCGATGTAAGAAGCCTCCATGCAAGAAGCCTCGATGCAAGAAGCCTGGTGCAAGAAGCCTCCATGCAAGAAGCCTGGTGCAAGAAGCCTGGTGCAAGAAGTCTAGTGCAAGAAGCCTGGTGCAAGAAGCCTAGTGCAAGAAGCCTAGTGCAAGAAGCCTAGTGCAAGAGCTTGGATGCAAGAAGCGTGGATATAAGAAGCTTGCATAGAGGAAGAAGCCTGGGTGTAAGAAGTTTATATAGAAGAAGAGAAGCCTGCGTGCAAGAAGCCTGCGTGTAAGAAGCGCGCATAAGAAAATGGCAGCAAAGGCATATATATGAAAGATGGACCCATGGAAGAGGGATGTATGAAGGATGGAAAGTATGATGAAGTAAGGCATAAACGAGCGATGGCGATATAGAAAACTGATGTAATAAACCTATAGAAAAGAGCCATAGTCGTAGAGCATCATAGAATCGTGTAAGAGGTAGAAGTTCTATTTAGTGCGTCGGTTGACGATATGGCTGCGCTTATCACTTCTCGTAGAGAAAAAAGCCTTTCGTCAGGTTTTTTCTGCTTTAACCAGGTTTTATAAGCCAAGAAGGCTGCCTTTAGTAAAGACTCGTTCTTCTGTCGCCGTGAGGCTAGCCTACTGCTACTACGTTGTTCGCTTAGAGATGCTCCACTAGAGAATGATTAACACGATGAAGATGATGCTGATGATGCCGACAAGGAGATGTCTGGCTATCATAATTTAACACTATGATAGAGATTTGTAGTAGGAGATAAATGACCAAGGGACGGTCATTTATAGGGAGGAGCAGTATATGCACTAGGGGAACTATAGACGCTCTGAGACGAATCCTCTAGATGTCTTTTATAAAGGTATGATCTACTTTCAGGGTAGAAGCCTGTCAATCAGGTAGAAGAAAAGTACCAGGTGTCAATGAACTGTAAGACTGTTTCTTAGAAGTCGGGACCTGACTTCCAAGAGGCTTTATTAAATACATAAAGCGGGGTAAAACTCTATAAAGGAAAAGGGGGTGGCTATATAACGACCTCAGAGCTCTGGATTCCATCATGCCTGGAGGTGCCTGAGGCATTAAAGCTTGGGAATAGCTTCATGTTAGAACACTGTGACAGTTACTAGGAGTGGAAGGTAGGGTTTTAGCTTTTACGAGGAGCTAGGATTGTAACTAGGGATTGTAGCTAGGAAGTAGAGGTAGGAATTAAGGCTAGGGTTTAGCGCGTACGAGGGGGTTAAAATCAAAGATAGGAGGAGAAGGTAGAGTTTAAGCTTAGAATTTAGGCTAGGAGGTCAAGAAGTCATCGATATAGAGTAGGTATAAGATATATATAGTGGTTTAGAGTTATGATATATAGATGATGGATATAGGAGAGAGTGAAAAAGAGAGAGAGAGGAAGATATATATATTAGGAGAGATATCGTAAGAGGAAATAATATATATATAAGTTCGATAAAGAAAGATCGAGTTAGGTTATAGAGAGGGGTTAGTTAAAAAATCGATATAAAGAGGGTAGGAGTTAGAGAGATAAATAATAGGGATTAATAATTTATCAAGAGTAGTAGGTCAGTGATAGTTGGTAGAGATTTATAGACGGAAATTTAAGGTAAGGATTTAAGCTTTAGATCGTTAAGTAGATAGTGGTAGTAATAAAGGTAGTGGTGGTAGTAAGGGTCATGATAGTAGTGAGGGTCATGATAGTAGTGAGGGTTGTGATAGTAGTGAGGGTCGTGATAGTAATAAGGGTGGTAGTAGTGGTAGTAGTGAGGGCAGTGATAGTAGTGATAGTGAGGGCAGTAGTAGCAGTAAGGGTAGTGATAATAATAAGGGTAGCTAGAAGAAGTAATAGCGGGTCAGTATATAAGGGTAGCTAAATAAGATTAATAAATCATTAAGGTCAGGAATAGAAAATCGATAGTAGTAGAGAGAATAATAGTAAGAAAGAAATTTTCAGGAGGCGAAGATTTAAGGAATAGGAAAGTAATAAGATTTAAGAGAGGAAGTAGATTAAAGTGAAAGAAGAAGAATTAATAATCAAGATTAGAGATAGTAAGAAGAGAGTATAAAAAGAGAGAGTTAAGAAGGAAGTTAGTTATAGCGAATTTAAGAGCGAAGATAGGAGGTCAATAGGAGTAAATATATATATATATTATAGTTAGGACGTATAGAAGTATAGTAGATTATAATAATAAAGAATAGTGATAAATCAGAGTTATCATAAGCGAAAGATGATAGTGAAGTGATAGAGGTAATAATTAGGAGGAGAAGGAGGATATAAATTAAGTAGTAACAATATTAATAGGAGGTCAGATTAAGTAGAGGGTAAAAGTAAGAGAGAAGGGCGATAGTAGTGAGGGCGATAGTGGTGAGGGCGATAGTGGTGAGGGCGATAGTGGTGAGGGCGATAGTTATTAAGGTGATAGTGATAAGGGTAGTAAGAAATAGTAATAGTAGTAGAGGATAGAGGTAAGAAGAAAGAATTAGATAAAAAAAGAAGAAGAATAGATAAGATTAGAAGGATTATAGTAAATCAGGATTTTAAGAGTATTAAAGGTATTAAGGAAGTTCGAAAGAGAGTGTAGATAGATATATATATATATATCATCAAGAGTAGAGTAGTAGAAGATAGAAGGTATAAAGAGAGAGTAGATAGATATATTAAGGTTAGTGATTCGATAGAAGATTAAAGATGATAAAGAGAGGATAGTCGGAAATAGGACAGAGAGTAGTAAAAGGGATTTAGTTTTTAAGAGAGGATAGGATCGATAGTAAGAAAGATCGAAGAAAGCAGAGATCAAGATTATTAATATAGAGAATTATCAAGATCAGGGGTAAGGTAGAGTAATAAAGTCAAAGAATTATAATAAAGAGGAAATAAGAATATAAGATTAGAAGAAGAGCGGGTCAGAATTTTAAAGAATCATAGTAGTAAAGAATAAAAAAAGGTAGATTATAAGAGGGGGTTTAAACCCAAACCAAAAACCCCAAACCCACACAACACACCCCCACCCCCCCCCCAAACACCACCAACACACACACCACACCCCCCCACACCCCACCCCACCCACCCCCCACCCACCACCCCACCACCCCAACCCACCACCCCCACCCACCCCCCCACCACCACCCACCCCCACACCACCCCCCCCACACACCCCCCCCCCCCCCAACCCCCCACACACACCAACAACCCACCACCACCCCCCCCCCACCCACCCCCCCCCCCACCCCCCCCCCCCCCAACACACCAACCCCCACCCCCAACCACCCCACCCACCCCACCAACCCACACAACACCCACCACACCCAACACCCCCACCCACAACACCACCAACCACACCCCAACCACCCCAACCCACACCAACAACACAACCCACCCACCCCCAACCACCCACACCCCAACACACCAACCACAAACACCCCCACACCCCACACCCAACACCCCACACAACCACCCACACAACACCACCAACACCCCACCAACACAACCAACCCACCACCACACCCCCACACCCACACCAACACCACCCCACCAACACCCCCACACCCACACAACACCACACACCACCCCACCAAACCCCCACCCCCACCCACACCCACCCAACCCCCAAACACCACACCAACCCACACACCACAAAACCCACCACCCCAACACCCCACCACCACCCCCCACCAACAACACAAACCACCCACACCCCACCACCACACAACCACACACCACAACCCCCAACACCACACCCACCACCCCCACACCCCCCACACCCAACCCCACCCACAACACCCCCCACCCCACAACCACACAACCACCACAACCCACCCCCAACACCCACCACAACCCACCCCACCCACCACCACACCACAACCCACCCACACACCACCCCCAACACCCCCCACCCACCCCCACACCACCCCCCACCACACCCACACACCCCACCACCACCCCACAACACACCAACACAACACCCACCCACACAACCCCACCCCCAACCAACCCACACCACCACACAAACCACCACAACCACACCCCACCCCCACAAACCCCACCACCAACCCCACACCACCCACCCCACCCAACACACCACCACACCCCCCAAACACAACACCACCCACCACACAACCCCCAACCCCACACCAACACACCCACACCACAACACACCCAACCACAACCCACACCCCACCACACCAACCACCCACCCACCACCCCCCAACAACCCAACACCCACCACACAACACCACCCCCACAACCACCCCCAAAACCACCAACACCCCCACACCCCCACACCCACCACCCCCACACCACACCCCCAACCACCACACCCCACAAACCACCCAACCACAAACCCCACCCACAACACCCACACCCACCCACACACAACCCACAACCACACCCCACCACACACCCCACCACACCAAACCACACACCCCCAACACACCACCCCAACACCACCCACCCCACCCACCACACACCCACCACACACCCACCACCCAACACCCCACCACACCCCCCCCACCAACCACAACAACCCACCCACCCCCACAACCCACCACCCACACCCCCCACACCACAACCCAACCACCACACCACACCAACCACCCCACCCACCCAACACCCCACACAACCACCCACCAACACCACACCCACACCCCCACAACACCACCCACACCCACCCACCACCACCCCCAACAACCACACCCACACCAACCACCACAACCACACCACACACACCCACCCCACCAACCCACCAAACACACACCCACCACAACACCACACAACACCACCCCCAACCACCACACCCAACCACCACCAACAACCACACCCACCAACCACCCACACCCACAACACCCCACACCACACACCACAACACAACAACCCACCACCACCAACACCCCACAACACCAAACCACCACCCCACCCACCACAACCACACCACCACAACACCAACAACCACACCACCACACCCAACACCCCACCACACACCACCAACAACCCACCCACCAACACCCCACACACCAAACACCAACACCACCCCCACACACCCCAACCAACACCCACCCCAAACCCCCACCCACCACACAACCAACACACCCCCCCACAACCCCACCACCCACCCACCCCCAACCACACCAACCCCCACAACCCACCCAACACCACCACACCACCAACCACCCAACACCCCCCCACACCACCACACCCCACCACACACAACCACCACAACACCCACCACAACACCCCACCACAACACCAACCACAACACCACCACAAACAACCCACCCACCAACCCCACAACACACCACCAACACACAACCCCAAACCCACCACACCAACCACCCACCACCACACCCCACACCCACAACACACCCCCAACCAACACCACAAACACCACCACCACACCAACACCCCCACACCACAACCCACCCCAACCACACCACCCCCACCAACACCAAACACAACCCAACCACACCCCAACACCACCCAACAACCACACCCACACACAACCCACCACCCCAACACACCCCAACACCCACACCAACCCACACCACACCACCCACACCCACAACAACCCACCCACCACAACACCCACCCACACCCCCAACCCACCCCCCACACCACCCCAACAACCACCCACCACACCCCCACAACCACCCAACACCCACCACCCCCCACCCAACCCACACCACCACACCCACCACAACCCACACCCCCACACCCACCCACCACAACCCCACACCACCCACCACACCACCCCAACACCCCAACACCACACCACAACCCACCCCCACCCACCCACCACACCACACCCCCCCCACCCAACCACACCACCCCAACCCACCCCCAACACCACCCCACACCCAACCAACCCACACACCCCCACCCACCCACACCACCCCCACCCACAACCCACACCCCCACCAACCCCAACCAAACCCACCCACACACCACCACAACCCCCACCAACCACACCCACCCCAACAAACCCACACCACCAACCCACCACCCACCCACACCCCACACCCAACACCCCAACCACCACCCACACAACACCCACCACACACCCCCACCCACACAACCAAAACACCCACACCACACAACACCCCCACCACCAAAACACCACACCAACACACCACCACACCCCCACCACCCACAAACACACCACAACCCCCAACAACACACACACCAACCCCACCACACCCAACCACACAAACACCCACCAACAACACACCCACACCCACACCAACCCACAAACACACCAACACACCCACCCCACCACAACCACAACACCCACACCACACACCCAACACCACCACAACCCACCACCACCCAACAACCAACACAACACCACAACCCAACACCCACCACAACACACCCCACACCAACAACCCCACCAACCACCAACCCACCACCCAAACCACAAACAACACCCACAACACCAACACCCCACCCAACACAACACCACCCACACCCACCCACAACACACCACAACACCCCACCCACACAACAACAACCAACACCCCACCACAACCCAACACCACCCAACAACCCACCAAACACCACACCAACCCCCACAACCACAACAAACACCCACCACAACCACAACCCACCACACACAACCACACCACAACCCCCACCAACACCAACAACACCCAACCAACAACCCCCCACCCCAAACACACAAACCAACACCCACCACACAACACCACAACCCCACACCCACCCAACAACAACCCACCCAACCACAACACACCACCCCACACCACACAACCCACAACAACACCAAACCACACCCAACACCCACCACACACACCAAACACCACCCCACAACCACCACACCAACAACCCCCCCAAAACACACAACCCACAACACCCACACCCCCAAACCACCACACCCAACAACACCAACACCCCAAACCACAAACAACACAACCCACCCAACCAACAACAAACCACCACCACAACCCAACACCCACAACAACCCACCCACCCACAACAAACCCACACAACCACCACAAACACCCACAACACCAACCCCAACCAAACACCAACCACCAACACCCACCCCCACACCACCCACAAACCACACCCCCAACCACCCCAACCCACACAACCACCACAACCAACCCCACACACACACACCACCACCCAACACACCAACACCCCCACACCACCACACAACCCACACCACACCAACCACACCCACAACAACACCACCACACAACACCACCCAAACACACACCCACCACACAACCCCACCCCCACACCAACCACACCCCCACACCACCCCCAACACACCACCCACACCCCACCACAACACAACCACACCCCAACCACAACACACCCACCCCCCACCACCAACACCCACCACAACACCCACCACAACCCACCAAACACCCACACCAACCACCCACACCCCAACACCACAACCAACACCCCCCCACAACACCCCCACCCAACACCACCCCAACCAACCCCCCAACCCCACAACCACACCAACAACCACCCACCACACCAACCACAACCCCCCCACACCACCCAACAACCCACACCCCACAACCACCCACACCACACCACCCACACAAACACCACCAACCACCACAACACCCACCACAACCACCCCCCCACACAACACCACATAAAACACACACATCCATCTTTTACACTCCAATCTAAAAAATAATCCTCCATTTATCCTACTATACAAAACATAAAACATAACCCCCCTCCACTAATTAGTTTGAATCTATATCAATCTTTCCACTCGTCGCACACTATTTATAACACCACTCACTACTATGGTCCCCCTCATGTTCAAAATAATATCTTTTTAATATTTGTGATTCTTTAGTTGGCATATCTGTATGATAAGAATATAACAGCATAAAGGATAATAAAGATAGAGTGCATTATGGCGGTGTAATGCGCGCAGCTCTCGCGTGAGCACCAGATTGTGTCTCGAGAGTGTATACTCTCTCTACCTTATACAACCTGTCATTTCAACAAGTCACGGAATCAAACACATAACACTAACAACTGTCCCCACAGATAAAATCCTAACATTAAGGGGCCAACTTCTCTAGACCCCCCCCCCCCCCCCCCCCTCCCTCGCGCGTCCATAGTGAAGGATACTCTCCGCCTCCCTCCGACTATCATCCTCTCCACCCCAGATAGAGCACCATCCGCCCCTAAAGATTAGATAATAACTCCTGTCTCGCGTTATAGTACTGCTCGCTACTGAGTGCTCGTAGCGCGCCATGCTCTAAGAGGTCGCGCACGCGTAAAGGACGGAGGCTGAAAGATAGCTACACGAAAGATGGCGGCATAAAAGATCAGTGGCTATGTAAAGAGGTGGGCATTAAAGACAGATTGTAAAAGACAGATACACGAAAGATTGGCTGGCATGAAAGATAGCGGCATAAAAGGAGGTAGTATAAAAGACGGATACACGAAAGATGGCGGCAAGTAAAAGATGGGATATAAAGGAACGTTCGATGAAAACGCCAGCATGAAAGAAGAAGCACGAAAGGACCGATACACGAAATACAGCGGCATGAAAGTAGGCGGCATGACAAGTAGGGGCATGAAGTAGTGGGTATAAAAGTAGGCGGCACTGAAAGTAGGCGGCAATGATGAAAGTAGGCGGCATGAAGTAGGCGGCATGTGAAAGTAGGCGGCATGAAAGATGACATAGGAAAGACAGATACACGAAAGATGGCGGCATAAAAGAAGGCGGCAGGAAGACGACACATGGACAGATAGCCGCAGGAAAGGATAGCCGCAGGAAAGATAGCCGTAGGAAAGATAGCGTAGGAAAGACAGATGCACGAAAGACAGATACCGAAAGATAGATACACAAAAGACAGATACACGGAAGACAGATACACAAAGGACGTTGCACGAAAGACAGATACACGAAGATTGTATACACGGAAAGACAGATACATTAAAAGAGCAGCATAGAAAGACACGCCGCGTATGAAAGAAGGCGCGTATGAAGAAGCCGGCATGAAAGAAGGTGGCATGAAAGAAGGCTGGCATGATCGAAAGGAGGGCCTCAAGAAGGCGGCCAAATACCTACATACCTGCCTCAAGATACACTGTGAAATATATCTGATATAAAAGCAGGCGGCAAGAAAGACAGACACGTAAAGCTAGCGTAGGAAGATAGTCCGCGGACAGATAGCACGCAGGAAAGATAGCGCAGCGAACGATAGCCATAGGTGAACGAATAATCTAGTTAAATGTTAATAAATGATAAAAAATACTAAAATAGATTAGCGTATTTAAAAATCTTGAAACGGCATATATATAACATTATTGGCCAATGGCAGAGGAAAATATGAAATTAATATCTTTATCTATTATATTCCATACACTAACGATTGCGTATATATAAAGCCACAACACAATAACCACACATAAATCTCTTTCTATACTCTCTCAACCCACTCAAAACATACCACACCAACCACTTTTTTTCTTCCCATATAATCCATAAACAAATCATCCTTAATAATAATCTTATTTTTAACTAAGTCTTCTAAATAAGAAGCCTCGAAATAAATAATCACTCAAAAATCATCAACTCACCTCCTACACTACACCCTCCTACACTATCACTAATAACACACACACTACTAATACACACATCCTAATTTACTCCTACTACACTACTACTATTAACTCCTCCATTATAACTCAAATCATCACTCCATAGAGGAGACATACTCCACCCTCACACCTCCTCATATACCTCACTTAATAACACACTAATCCCATCACACCTACCTCCAATCAAACCTCATCCACACACAACTCATCAACCACACCTACCCCAGCCCTCAGTATAGCACTACCGCACTCTGTGTAGATATCTCATTATACATAATTGGTATCCTAATAAGATAGAATCACACGCACGCTACTCGATCGCTACTCATATATAAATACTCCACTTCAACACTCCTCCTCAGCCTCGCCTCCTCTACACATAAATAATCACCTGTCTATGCATAATACTCTCCTAAAAAGAATTCCTCATCAAATGAGAACTCAATTTACCTCAGAAGAGACGCTGCGTGTAAGAAGCCTGCGAGTACGAAGCGCGTATAAGAAAATGGCAGCAATGGTATTATATAAAAGATAGCCTATAGAGAGGGATGTATAAAGGATAGAAAGCTAAAATATAAAGTAATGTATATAAACGAGGCATGGGCACACTTGTAGATCTCAACTGATGTGTTAATTAACTCACTAAGAGACTTGAACAGAGTCGCACGCGCTTCGTCGTAGGCATCATAGAATCGTGTAGAGGTAGAAGTTATATTTAGTGCGTTAGTTGACGATATGGCTACGCTTATCACTTCTCGTAGAGAAAAAAGCCTTTTTTCGTTCAAGGTTTTTTCTGCTTTAACAAGGTTTTATAGCTAAGAAGGCTGCCTTGCTTTGTAAAGACTCGTCTTCTGTCACCGTGAGGCTTATCCTACTGCTATATATTAATTCGCTTAGCGATTGCCTTCCAACTCTAGCATGATTAACACGATGAAGATAATCCTCATGATGCCCGAAAAGGAGATATATAGCGCTCCCCCCACTCCCATACAACCCCAAAACCCTAAGTAGAGCTTTAAAAGGTACGTCGAAAAAAATGACCCCCCCCCCTGATACTCGGCCTTCTTACTAGGGAGGAGCCTTATACCACTACACATGTTGGGAACTATAGACGCTTTCTAAGACGAATCTCTAGATGTCGTTTTATAATGGGTATGATCTACTTTTAGGGTAGAAGCCTGTCAATCAGTTTAGAAGAAAAGTCCCAGGGTGTCATGATACTATAAGACTGTTTCTTAGAAAGTCGGGACCTGACTTCTATGAGGCCTTATTTAAATACATAAAGCGGTACCCCAACAAAATTCAACATTTTTATTCACACACACTCCACCTCTCAATGAAAAACAATTACTCATTATCCTCCTCAATAGACCTACATCTGTCTGCACCACTCACGCTCTCTGCACATATCCCACTCCGTCCTCACCTCCCTCCCCTACAAGCTTACGCGCCCCTAAGGCGCAAATCATCAAAACGTCCTTCCTCAAGTGCATTATATACAATTATAATACAGTTTCTAATATAATCTTACTTCACCTTCAATTTAAACTCTCTACCTATTTTAACCCCACCCCTCACTTCTTCTCCTTACTCTAAACCTCAATCCAAACTTCACTTCATACCCTACACCCTCACACTCTACTTACACTCACACACACTATTAAATCTAACATCAACACTCATCATTCAACTTCTCTCTATCCCCCTCTCTCTCTCTTCCTACACAAACAACTTTCTCACATACCTCTTCCCAACCACACACACACCTAATCAACCCTCCCTCACTCTAACTTAAAACTCTCTTTTAACTAACCCCCTCAATACCTATTCTACTCCTCTCACTCTTCTCACACCACTTTCTCCACCAAACACCTCACTCACACTCTCATATCTACCTATCACTAATTACTCTCAAACACTTTCCCAAACCTTACTTCAAACCTCAAACTCATAACCTACTACTATTACTACCACCTTATATCTCTATTACTACTTTATACTTTACATCATACTATATTTACAATAATACTATCTTTACTATCACTCCTATCTCAATCACTACACCTTTATTACTACTCTACTACTTCTTTCCTACACTACATCACTATCTTCCTACTACTCCCTACCTTTCTCCACCACCACCTTACTCTCCCTCCTACCCATCTTTAAACAACACCTACTCACCACATAACCACCCCACACCTTACACCCCCATCACTCACTCTCTCACACTACTCCCTCCAAACCTTCATCATCCTCAAACACTTCCACTCCCCACACCTCAAATACCTCTTCTACTCAACCCTATCCCCTCCTCCCAACCACCACCCACATACACACACTACTCCAATCCTACCACCACTCTCCACTCTCCCCCTCTTCCCAACCCTAACACTCCCTCCAAACCTCTTCCACCCATCATCTACCATTTCACTCTCCCTACACACAAAACACAAAATACTACACTCCTACACACTACTTCACACCACCACCCTCCACTAAACACCCACCAACCACCACTTCCAAAACACAAACCCAACACCCACCACACAACTACACACTTACCTTCATCACCACCATAACCCACACACCACAACACATACCAAACACACCCCACCAAACCCCCACAACACAAAACACACAAACCACCCCTCAACCCCACACACACCTAATCACACCTATCCCCCAACACCAACCCTACCATAACACCAAACACCCCCAACACCCACCCCACAACACACACACACAAAAAACCCACAAACCCACCCCCCACAAATTCAAACCACAACAACAACCACAACCCCACCCCACCCCCACCAACATTCAACCCAATTACCAACCAACCCCAATCAACCCCCACAATACACAACATACCAAACAATACACCAAACACACCCACTTTAACCACCACCACACCCAACCCAAACAAACAACAACCACACACCACATCCACCAACCCAACAAACACCACCACACAACCAACAACACACCTAAACCCTAACAACCCCGCAACCCCCACAAACACACCAAACCAATACACCACCCCAAAACACCAAACCCACACAACACCTTTATACCACCCCAACTCAACCAAACCAACCCACCCATAACCACCACCCAAAACAATCATACCCACACAACACCACAACAAACAAAACCCCCACCCAAAACCAACCAACTCATAAACCATCACAACATCAACCCACAACCCTCCCAACACACCCCAACAAAACACCATACACCATCCAACTCCTACACCACAAACCACACCTACACTCCTCCAACCACCAACCAAACCAAAACCCACACCACCCAAACCAAACCACCAAACACCCCCAAACACAACACCACCCCCCACAACCCACCCCACACACCACCACAAACCATATAACAACCAACACAACCCCCACAAAACAAAACACCACAAACCACCCAACCACCAACCCAACCCAATCACAATAAACCAACAACACCACACAAAACACCAAACACCCCCCCCCCCAAACCACCCACACAACCAACAACACCACCACAACCCATACACACAAACAAACCACCCCCACCACACAAACACCCCACACACAACCACACCCACCACCCCCAATCATACACACACCAACCCACACACAAAACCACACAACCAACAACACACACAAAACACTCAACCCCAACCAAACCAA